>NW_019379489.1:689963-710905 GCF_000648655.2 Copidosoma floridanum | reverse complement strand
ATATATATAATATGTATTATGCACTACGTTGTTTTAAAATGCCCTGTACTTCTTACTTTTTTTACGAGTTAGCAGTAAAAGTAGCGTGTACCCGTATTATACAAAAGACAAAGTGTGTACGAAATTTTTAATGGAAAGAAGGTAGAGAGGGATGTCACGGTCACAGAGACGAAAAAAAAAAATATCAAGTACTCACGGAGTGCGCAATAAAAGCGACCATCCAGTTATTGTTTCGAAGAGCATAAAAATCCAACCAAAGTAACGTTCGTACAATATTACATGGCTATACGAGAGACCTGTGTATATATACGTATACACATCTCTATAGCTGTATACCTGTTCGGCCGCTCTCTCTTCTTTCGGGGGGATAGGCTTGAAGACCCTTTTTTTTACCTCCGAGCGAATAGAACCGGCGGCAGCTGCATGGCAGGATAATTGCATCTGCCATATATACATTAATGGTCTCGAAATTCGGCTTTCTTTCGCGCACTTTGCTCTTTATCTCTCGTTGTCGCCCATACGGTGTACACAGCCGGCTTTGCTTTTTGTGGGGCTCACGCAATACTTCCTTTGTGTGCTCATAATATACAGCGCGCCACATTGGTGCACGTGAATTTTTTCGGTGTCTCTGATGACTGGGTATACGATGGATTCGCATACGCACCATCAACATTTTTCACTTATGACTTGCTTAGCGTTTTCTGTCGCGAAATCATTGATTTACCGTGTAATATACTCTTTCTGGCCTGTATTTGTGAGAAAACGAGTGTTCCCGTACCCCAGCACCCCTACAGACGCAATTCGGTCGAGAATGCAAGAGGAGGAAAAACCTTAGGCGAACCGAGTATAGAAGAAACTTTCCGGCGCCGGGAAATATCGCTTTGGAGCCATGCACGTGTGGAGGAGCGGGAGAGAGCGCATAATGTAATAATGTGGCACGGCTCTTTGTCTACGTCTTTGCCGTCGTGTTGGTTTATTCGTACATTATAATGTACGTGTACCTGCGCTGCAGAGAGTTATGAGCATAGGGGTCGGGCCACGAAGGCGTGGGCAGAAGAGGCCTCTATAGAAAGAGAAAACCCTCTCGTCCACAACATATATACATTGTATTGTATTGTTACTTAACGTGTACCTACGCACAAATGCCTATAAGTATTCGTGTTTTTGTTTCTACGACTCTCTGGTATATATATATATATATATATATACATACATATATGGTATATACATATATATATACTACTTGCAGCTAACCAGCTCCGAGATGCGATAGGAATCTGTTGCGTGGGGGTTTACGCATTGTGCGTGATGCTCGATTTTTGTCGCTCCTCTCCACACAATCTCATCATCATCATGCGCACTTATTGTGTATTGTTTTTTCCTTTTTTTCTTTAATTTCTGATTCACGCTCGATTTGTTGGTGAAAACAATAATGTTGTTTTTCGACTCAGGTGTGATTTTATTCTCGTGTATTATACTTACGCACCAAATTCTTTTTTTTTTTTTTAATTTATGTTTGTCACTGCGTCTTCAATAATACAGGAAATACCCAAGATCATCTTTGAACTTGTGGGGGGAAGAAGAATACTACTTTGGCTTAGGAGTTGTGTGGATGAGTCACGCGATTGATATTTTTTTTTCTTTTAATCTTCTTAGATTTTTTTTTTTTGAGACCCGTCCAAGAAATCAGTGACTAATTACCGGCTCTATAGGCTTATCATTGGAATAGTATATCTCTTGACGATGAAAATTTAGTTTTAAAGTGCACGTGTACATATTATATATACGTACGGTTTTACATTTTAAGCGAGATGAGCCACGTGCGAGACGTCGCGAGTGCAACGGAGAGGGATATGGGGCGCGCAAGTGTTATTGTTTAAAATGCTTCCGAGAAGAGTTTAAAAATATGGGGAAAAAAGATTTGTAAGGCTATGTATACACGAGAGTCTGCGACGACGACGCCACGGGGGAATGCATACCTCCGCGAAGCACGCAAAAGTGAGAGTTTGAGAGAAGAAAAAAAAAAAAAAAAAAAGAAAAAAATTTTTACAGCTGATGCCTCTTGTACGTATACAGAGTTCCTCGAAGTTGCTCATTGTCAGTTCTTACGAAAATCCGTGTACTTGCACTTGCGCGTCGTTTTTACTACCTCGTACCCATACCAACACATCCGAGCGAGTTTCCTCCCGGCAGTGGTGAAAGAGCACCGGCTGTAAATCGACTACGATTTTTTTTCACCCTCCGGTATATATTTTTACTGTACCTATGAACATCATAAGGGGCACTGGCTGTCTTTCTACACATTGGGTATATACGTATATGTAGGTAGACCCGTGTGGTACCTGCAGCGCATTACCTTGTCTTTTTCCTCTTTTCCCTCCTCCTCCTACTCTTTTTAAAATAGAATCTCTTTCTTACCTTACGCAGTTCCACGAAAAAAATTATACCGAAGCGTACTTTCGACATTCATCTCTCTCCATCCCCAACCTTTTCCAATTTCCATGCGCATTAATCCTTAAGGGGAGTAGTGTGGGTCTAGGCGTATTCGTACACACGATTTTGAAACGACTTTTCTTTTTTTTTCTAACACTTTACTTGTTATTTCATTGAGAAAGAAAATTATAACCGATAAATAAATGTATTTCGTCACGGACCAAAATGCAAGTTGATCCAAGTGATTACCCCCCTGTCCAAGTGAAACGACAAATTAATTGATTAAAAAATGTAATCGGTATAATTGAGCTTAAATGAATATTGCCCGAATCAATGTTCTTACAAAACAATACAAAGTCATGATTTTTTTTTTTTGTTTCAATCGATACACGTACCTGTGAAAAATTCACCAAACCGATTTCTGTACGCCTCCCTCTTCCTGCAGTGCCGATTGAAATTATAATCGGGAGAAGCGTATTGTACACGTGGACGCGGAGCGCGAGTATCGGGTGTACACAATGTGGTATTGTTCGAGCGCATTGTAATCAGGTTTCATAATCAAGCATCGTGGTCGCGTACTTGAACTTTTTTTTTTTTTTTTTTTGGGAGTTATGTATCCATTCGCCGTACCTGGCCTTAAACATTTTTTTCAAAAACACGCGTATACGTGTACATGCACACACTTCAGCGCGGAGTTTCGATTGCGCAAGAGAAAAACGAATCAATTAGCGTATACGCGCGCGCCATTCTTTTTTCGTTTTCCACCGCATGAAAAAAATTTCACAAGCTTCTACGTTCGGTCTCTCCTTCCGTACACTCAAGCCGCACGGGGTAGCAAACGAGCGCCTCACCCCATAAGCGCGCACTCGATCGTTTACTCCTTTGGGAGCCTCCGCGCGATATTTCTCGCGTACCTATATATATATATACACACACAATGTGCAGGGGACATTTCGCAAAGACACTGACAAATGAGCCGAGTCGAATGGAGGAGAAAGAGAAAAAGGGGAGAGGGTGAAAATAAGCCGATGCCCTCGGCGGCTGAGAGAAAATCACGGTATATGCGATTCGTTTTACTATTACCCTTCCCAACGTATGTGTAGAACCCTCTCAGGGTTTACGGGTATACGCACTCATTACTTGCCTTTAAAAAAAAAGGGACGCACTTGGGTATCCGGTGTATATTGAAGTCTCGGTACATTAGGCCTCTCGCGTATACTTATTTTTGGTGGAGTTTTCGATCGGTTGAGCTGAACCGTCTACGTGAGCCCTCCCATTATCGGTCCGGTGCAGCGTTATGAGCAACTCCTTCCGTGCGCTCTTCGTCTACCTATCTGTCCATTTTTTTATTTTTTTTCTTCCACATAGCGATGCTCCCCTGGCGTTTTCACGCATGCGTGAGCTCGTGATACGGGCACGCATCCTCGATGACTCCCCGACGGCTCTGTGATAAATGGGCGTGGTGATTGGGCCGACCCTTCGCTGTACGCTTGTACACAGTCAAATCACCTCTATTATTTTTTTATTCTTAAGTATACAGGTATACATAGTTTGAGCCGTGATTCATCCAGTCGATCATACGGAGAGACACAGATAATACAAATTATGGAGAAATTGCAGCAAAAATTATCATTCCGCACAGTAATTTGGATGCAAGCTAGAAAAAAAAGGAAAAAGTTATTATTTTTAACAGTTAAAATTGAAGTTTGAAAAGTAAAAATTATGGTTGGAACAGTAAAAATTTTTATGCGGGAAAAGTAAAATTTATTAACCAACCCTTTTAAGGTTTACTGTTCTAACAATAATTTTTACCATTTAAACTTCAATTTTTCCTGAGCTTGCATCCGATTTACTGCGCGGAATGGCAATTTTTGTTGGAATTTCTCTTTCATGATTTTTATTTTTTTCTCTCAGTGCGTGTATGGCATCGGAAAGTTTGCACTTTATCTCGAGCAACTACAGAGAAACTTCATGTACCTATGTATTATACTGCTTCTCCCCTCTATTCGAACTTCGTCTAACCGGTATACATACATACTATTTCCCTTAAGTGCAATACTGAAGCTGCTTGTAAAATACCTTGCGCTTTCACACGGTATAGCACATCCAATTTGTGTACTTCAGTAATCTTCATTGTGCAAAGACAAAACTTCAATCTATACTTTCACTTTCTCCCGCGTACAAGACATATAATATGTCTATGAGACGTATACGCATGCATACCTATTCCGAGAATCTCGTTTGCTCCGTTTTGCGGAATCTTTCCAACGTACGTAGGTATAACATGCACTCGTACTCTCGCGCTCGGTGCAACTACTTTCAGTAAAGTTTATATTTATTACGGTTCGTGTGCAATAATTGAAAATCGAGGATTTACCGTTTGTTGCCGCAATGTGCAACGCGCAGGAGTAGGATGAGGGGTGCAATAAATCACGAATTCGACCTGAACGATTTTATTTGTGTACCTACACTGTATAAATGCATACATATACACGTAGCCTCCATTCATGTATACCTATGCAGCAGAGGTCACGTTTTTGGGGGGCGCACAATCCCTTGAAGTTGCGGATTAGAGTGTTAGTGTACGCGCGCGCGCTCACATACATACATACATATTGTCTTATGGCACACATTACAATGAGCTATTTGGCAGCTGTTTTGCAATACCTACAAATCCTACCTCTATACAGATATATATATATATATACGTATGCGAAACGCTTGCGAGCATAATTATATATGGCAGCGGGTTAATCAAGCCCGTCGAGGGCTGTATCGCCAATGTACTCTTCACGCTGCACGGAAACATACGTGCGCGCGCTACATCTTCCATAATATAGGAAATGCGTCGTATACTTCAAAAAGCTCAGTTTACGGTGTACGGCAACTTCAGTCATAATTTTTCGAAGCTACTCGAAGGGCCGGCTCTCACTGCCACGTGAAGTTGAGTCTAGCCTTCGTCTTGAGGGTACTTCCCAAAGTGGAAATCGTTGTGTTCACGGTGTTGCTGCAACTTCGCTGCTGAAGTTTCAACTTCGCGTCTTACGTATAGCCGTGGATTGGGCCATTCTGTGTACCCACCTGCAGGTATTTGATTACAATACGCTATACTTTTCTAAACATTTAACGTTTCTGTTGACGTTGTTTGGTATGTGGTGGTTTTAACTGTTAAAACTTGGGGGTATGCCTCAACAAGTGATTTTTACGTTCATAGATGACAGTAGGTTTGAGGTGATAGTTGTGAAGTCGACGGGTTTAATACGTAACATTAGATTTAACAAAAAAAAAAAAAAAAAAAAAACTATCATTCTTTCCTAATGTTTGTTCAAAGTCGGTATGTTTATTCAATCGTTCAGAAATATCATTCAAATGTACACTGAGAGGAAAATATAATAAAAATTACTGTGCAGGAATGGTAATCTGGTGTCATTCCGTCGTATATTAGGGAGTTTTTACCTTTGGCCAACCTAATTTTTACCATTCCGGACAGTGATTTCTATTGTACAAGCAGTAAAAATCACTACATTATACGTACAACAAAAATTACTGTTCTAAGCATGAAAAATTGTTGTTCCAATAGTAAAAAATCTCTAGATAATCAAACAGTACCAGATTACCATTCTAGCACAGTAATTTTCATTATATTTTTTTCTCAGTGTAGGATTTTAAATGATCTCAACTTCAACTTCGACAAAAATGTTAAGAACCGAAACGCTATCGTTCCTTAATTTCTTGAGCACTCATTATCTATCGAGTTTTAGCTTTTTATAAAACTTCCTGTATCGATCCATTCTTCGAACCGATTGATTGGCTCAGCATCGCACACTGCGTTAAAATACGAATGAACAACGGGAAATGGCTTTTAAACGGCAAAAGGAAGATAGTTCTTGCACTGAGAACCGCTCTTTGAATTACTATTGATATTAAAATTTTCTACGCTATTTGCTCAGTTTTTCATCTGAACTCTTTGGGTAAAAGTATTCAGATTTTTAAATCTAACATTCAGACCTGTGTTTTAAACAATCATTAGCAAGGAAAGACGAATCTGTTAGAGCACATGAAAATTAACAGCATATGTTACTTCATTTAGAAATACATTTTTGCACGTCCGGAGTGAGATATCGATTATATTTTAATACCTTCATACGTTTCACTATTATTTTATTTTTGTCTTTTTTTTTTTTTTTTTTTTTTGAGATTGAAAATCAAATATTTTTAAAACAAAAAATTTTTTTCAAAAGATCTCAAATTTTTTTTCGATTATATATGTTGATATGTTTGAGAGGGGTAAGCCCGAACTTTAATTGCTATTTTTAACTTTTTTTTCTGTGAAGTAGACGTGGACAAAAACTAGTAATAGAGACGAAAAATTAGGTGTTGTAAAAAAAAAATCGGGGGTCTCATTGGGACTAAAAATGTTTTGAAATTCTCTAGTTTCACTAATACACGCTTCAACAGCTATAGTTTTCGTAGGAAATTACGGTAGGAATAAAAATTGGTTCAAAAATCACACTTATCACGGATCCTATATTCTCACGAAACTTTTCGAGAAAAAAAGTAGTTCACATGATCCCAACAAATGGTTGTTAAGTTAACAGTTGTTTGGGCAAATATTCCTTGCTGACCCTCATCTGCTGAAAATTTTCCTCGTAGATGATAAAAAATAAAATTCTTGAATCACGAGGGGAAAAAAAAAAAAATAGACGGGAAATTCCTAAACGTGAACGTATTCAAAAGAAGATAAGATGAAGCAGTTCCCAATACAATATATACGAAAGATGACGATCGGAAACGATGGGGCAACGTATGGCGCAAGGGTGTGCTCTCAAATCCAAAGTGGATAGCCATATTATTACGAGCACAGGAGGAGGAGGAGGAGGAGGAAAACAATAAAGTGGCGAGGTATGCAGCACAGCCAAGCGTTCGATATTGGGCGGAGAAGGGCGGATGGTTCGAGAGAGAGAGAGAGAGTTGGGTTGGGCTCTCCGCTCTATATAGGCGTTGGGGCGGGGGCGGGGGAGGGTCAATATAGGAAGAGGAACGCGCGAACGGAACGGACCACACCTAGAATTCGCGGCATTCTAACGACGCCGCGTACAACACCACACGTAGGTACTCTAATGAAATCTATACTTGCAGTGGCAGTGGCCACTACCGCCCCGCGCGTGGGTGTTGTACACCCACCAACCCCTGCGCGATCGATAGGGAATTTCGGAGGGGCTTCGTCGTTCTCTTCCCTTCGTTCACCCGCTCCTACATAATCTGGTGATGGTGCTATACACACACGTATCGAAACGTTTCAAATTTACCGCACATCCTTCGATTGCTCGCTGTTTTATAGTCATTTGTCTAATAAATGCAGTTTCATATACGTATTGACATTTTTATTTTTCCGCTTATTGCATGTATTTGTGCATTATCGCACTGAAATGACGACGGAGGGAAAAATGGAAAGCTCTCGTTGTCTGATAAAATCTGCTCTACTTTGCTTCCCGCGATATGACCGATAATAATACTGCATCTCATTTTTTTTAACGACCAAGTGGTGTGTGTAGTGACATTTATACATCCAGGTGCAATCAGTACCTACACCGTGTCGTTGGCATTTTGCATCTTCATTATCATCGTATGTGAAGGTTTTTTTAAAATTTTTTTTATTTCAGTGAAAAAGCCAATGCGGAAAGTGAAGTAGCATCGGAAAAAAAATCTCGGACAATTGTATTATATTTTTGGTTGGAAGCCGTTATATGTATCGTTATCCATTTTTTTCCTAATATACATGGTAGGTAATATGTACCGAAAAACGCGTTCATGTTGAATGAAAAAATCACGCAGAAATTATAGTTGCGTAGGAATTTGGTGGCCGACTCTGGAATGTATTTTGCAAAGCAAGACGATTGCGAATATAAATATAAAAATAAATCAAATTGGGTATTCGGAATAGCAATTTCTTATTTAATATTTTTTTATTACTGCGTTGTTATTACAGAGTTGAGCCCTCGAGTCTTGGACTTTCTTGAAACCGTACATATATATATTATATACACTGTACGGTAAAGTATTTCAGGTATACCCTTGCGTAATTAAATATAAGCGCTGAGATGGCTATTTTTCGCCGTTTCCTTCCACAATATACTTTTTCACTCTCTCGCTTCACTTACGACTCTTATACTCGGTTTACGCGCGTCAGCGCACAATGTGCTCATTATACGTTACACGTCGCATCGCATACATTTCATTACAGTGCACCTATACGCGTCCACTTGCATACAAATTCCGTCTAGTTTTGTAGTTTAGCATTCAACGCGGGAATTCATCGTTCGACTTATGTACAACTATCGGGTGAATAACTGGCGTAGCGTGATTTTTGTTTTTCTTTCTTTCTTTCTTTTTTTTGTTTTTTTTTTGGTAAAAAAATTACAAAGCGCATTTTTTTCCAATGGATTTCCAACGAAACGAAAGATAAGCTCAATATAGCCCTTACGTTATATAGTGATTGCACTTGCGCTACAGGAAGTACAACACTTTTTACCTCTTTTTAAACAAACATCAGTAAATTATTAATCTTACAGGGGGTAGACCAAAAAAAGAAATCAATAAAGATAACAAAAAAAAAAAAAAAAAAAAAAGTCACGCTAGTTCAAAACTGAATACAAAACTGATTGAAAGGTTAAATTTTTAAATGGTTCGCACGAGGTGATGTTCGCCTACTCACTTGAATTCGCGCGTATGAGTTGCGCAATGTATACACGTTTGCGTACTTGCATATCGCATGATGATACGTATATATATATACGAGTTAAACACGTGGCACGTAAAAAAGCTCCATCAGTGGAGACGAAGAGAGAGAGAGAGCTACATATACATGTATAAGCTCACACGTGTATATATATATATATATACATACGCCCACGGACGTATATTAAAAGGTCATACCCCTCATTAACGCACCACCACCGAGACAACTCTCGTATCAATTGGCCGTTGATGCACGTGAATGAACTCTCGCCGAGCGGTATCTTCTTTTTCTTCTTTCTCTTCGCCCTGTTGTTGATGTCTTTTTTTATAATCTCGCCAACTTTACAATTAGTCCAGAGCGCGAATAAATACCCGCAAGGACTCGTTTTCAGATTTGTGGGTTAATAATGCGCGCACGTGCATAAAAATATATCTCCCCCTCGATACACACGGACACAAAAACAAGGCCGCGAGCGCAAAAACTCGCGAGATTTAAATAATAAATATTACTCAATTACCGAGCCTCTCTCTCTTTCTCTCTCTCTCTCCCCACGTTGCGGACGTCTCTAATCAACGAGCTCATATATTCAATTTGCATTAATTACACTATTTCTTGTATACAATCTGTCTGTCTGTGTGTGTGTGTGTGTGTGCGTGTGTACAAACGAGCGCAGCAGAGGAAAAAGATATTTTTAATCGCGTGAAATTAGACGCATTTTAAATCTCACCGCTATCGAGCTGCTGCACGTTTTTTTCTGTCCCCCTCTCCCCTCCCGCCGGAGTTTTATTTATTATTTCAGTTCAAGCGCGGAAAATCTCTTTTTTTTACGAAATATAGACCGCTGGTGCTTCCATACTGTATTCGTCCTATTTTACTGCTGGTATAATACATCCCCATTAAATAACTGTCCCAAAGAGGAAGGGATTGGCGGGTAAATGACGCGGTGTCATCATCATTATTATTGTTGTTATTGCCGGTTAATTAATTTGAATCGAGTCGCTTAAACTCCCCCGCCCGGAGAGTTTATAAATAAGAGCGTCGCTCGCAGCGAGGAAAAAAAGATGTACAGATACGAGCGGGCAAAATAAAAAAAAATAAAAAATGTGTGCGTGCGTACACCCGCGCTTCTAATTTTACCGATCGGCGCGATTTATTCGTATATAAAGCCCGCCGATCGCTTAGCCCGGGCGGGAAAAAGCCCATAGTCGCGCAATTTCCGCGATACTTTTATACAAACGCGAGCTGTCCTCCCCCCCCCCCGCCTTGGCTTCCGCTCTCTCGCGCGCGTTCAATAAAATGAGTTCTGAAAGCACGGCAAAGAGCCCTGTGAAATAAAACAAGAGGAGAAGAAGCGGCATCGCGACGAGATGAAACGACAACGGGTGGGGGGGGGGGGGAAGAGGAGCAACCGAGCACTTCGAGAGCAATTATAGGGGCCAGAAATAAATATATGTGGGTGTTTTATGCGCGTGTAAATTAAATATAGAACCGAGCGAGCGACAAAAGTTGCTTGGGATATCTTTTTTTTTTTTTCTTCTTTTCTTTCTTGTATCGAGGCGCGGAGAGATGGTGCTGGAAATCGGCCGGGGAGGGAGGTACTTACGAAGAGACGCGCGCACGGGGACACGGTTAAAGTGTAAAAATTACACGCGGCTCCGTAGGGTGTATTTTATATGCTCGAGTTTCACAAATAGCTGGCTCGGCGTGAAAAGGACGTGCGACTTTTTTGGAAATTTTGAATGACAAGGAATAATAATAATCGCATCTAGGCATATCGTCGTAGCGCGAAATTTCGATTTACTCGCGCGTGTATATATTATTATTATTATTATTATTATTTTTAGCTAAATGCTACAACGATCGGCCGAAATCGCCAAGTATTATCGTCAATTATTACCACAACCGGTGTATATATATAAATAGTAAAAGTTACACGAGGATAAAAATTTTTAAGTGATTATTTATCGTTGCTCGCGTGTGCAGCTTATCGGCCACCGGCAGAAGTGAGAGCAATTTTTTTTTTTTCCTGTATACACGCGCAACAACTATATTATAATATATACGGTTGCTCGCTCTTCTCGCGTAATACGTGTTAAAGCGCATGACCCACATACTTGAATTTCGCAATGAAACGTCGACGACGACGATGATGTACCAAACGAAGATTCGGCCGAGCTCTGTATACGCATTATACAATAATTATAAATTATCTCAGAGCGGCTCGCAATCACTTCCCCCCCCCCCTTTCTCCTTATCGTACTTCAAGTGAACATGTGTACGATTGCGAAAAAACAAAAACACAACCCGTACACGGCTATGGAGCTTTTACGGGCAAATCCGATCGGTCAGTAGAAACTTTGCCACCGCGGCATCCGATTGACACCCCCATTTTGACGATCAATCGAAATCGGCACGTGTGTCAGGGGCGCTAACGAACAAGCAAGAGATACACTGCAGGGGGGTGCGCCGATCGGGAAGTATGTATATATACATACGTACCGATCGAAGACGTAATGTGGGGCGTCGATCGGTACCGCTGGGGTTAGCGAATCCGTCACCGTAATAATATCGAAACCAACCGCAGCTCGGAGAAGTAACAACAGGGTAAGAGGTCGCTTTTTTTATGCTCCCCCTGTCCCCCTTGTATGAGCACGCGTGTGATACGATTAACACGCCGGTCGTCGAATGTTGGAAAAAGATGTGTGTACCGAAAACGAGACGATAAGCGTCGTTAGAGATGTTACGCCAATTAACTCTGGGACATCGATTTCTCATTTTTCAAATGGCCTGCATATCAGAAGTACATAGAGTCACGTATACCGATTTTAAAAGGCGGTGGCGGTGGGGGAGGTGAAAAACAATTATCGATTCCGATTTCAATATATTTTGCGGCATATCTCAAGTACACGGAGTCACGTATACCGATTTTAAAACGCGGCGGTGGGAGTAGATGAAAGACAATTATCGATTCCGATCTTCCCTCCTTCCTTGAATGATGTATATATATAAATGTATTTTTGCGCGCGCGCGCGTGTGTGTGTGTGTGTGATGGCACATTGAGACAATGAAACCGTGCAGTACTTGGTGAACCGGTACAGTTGCAACAACCATTCTTGTTACAGAAGCGGAGCGAAAGAGCAGAGAGTACTCCAGGCAGCAGCCACAGAGGAGGAAGAAGGAAAAAAGGTCGTAGCAAGGGGAGAGAAGGAAGGTATCGTTGCCGGTGTGTTGGTGGACCCGGGCGGTGGGTCGCCGAGATAGCACGATAGCACCGCTGGTGCCCTCGGCCGCGGGTCCCGGGGGGACGGGCGCCATGGCGGCCTCATCGTCCTCGTCGAGCGGCGAGCAGCAGTACTCCCTACGCTGGAACGACTACCATTCCAGCATCGTCAACAGCTTTCGGCACTTGCGCGACGAGGAGGACTTTGTTGATGTGACGCTCGCCTGCGACAACAGCAGCTTCACCGCCCACAAGGTCGTCCTGTCCGCGTGCAGTCCCTACTTCCGCAAACTACTCAAGGTAAAAGTTTCTTCTTTTCTTTTTTTCCCTTTTTTTTTTTTTTTTTTTACATTTTTACCTCCAAAAAAACGTACATACTTTGCCCCACAAGTACAAGAGTAAGTAAAATAATTAAATACATGTATAGCATATATAAATATATACATATTATATACCCATGCAGGGCATCAGCCCAAATATAAAAATACTCTCCTATTACGTGTAGTTATATAGATATATATACATACATACATACCCCTTGTACCAACGGGAGGCAGACACGCGATCCAAATACTTGTGCCCCTGCATCATCCTCCCCCTCGTAAGCGATGTATGCGCGTTTCAAGTACCTCGGCCGTGCACGCGTGTTTTGTGTCTCTGTTGTTTCGTGCACCGTTGCCGAGGTAGGAGGACTCGAGAGAAAAAGAGAACACACGCTCAGAGGCCTCACACACCGGAATAGAAAAACAAAAATAATTTCCCTGGCTCCCTTATGGGCCGTGTCTGTGTGGGTACACCGTATATAACAAGGAGGGCGGGGGAGGGGGGTTGTCGCTATGTAGCGCAGGGGTGGACGGGCCGCGCCAGCAAAAACGGGAATAAGTATACGACGGAACGATATATACCAACAACGACAATCATCATCAACGGTGTAACAATTGCCCGTGAGCATATACCTTTTCTTTTTTGATGTACGGCAGGCGACTGCTGCGTCTAATATAATTATATGGACGCTGGGTCCCGAGCTACCGGAGGTGCCTTATGTATATACAATAAGCCACATGATGGCTCTGTCGGTAGCGTGTCTGCCTACAGATCTTGATGGCCGGGGTTCAAATCCCACTCTGGACAAAAATTTCATCATTGAATGAGGTTTTTTTCTGGATGGGAGTTGTACTTCAATAAACCTACCGATCCATCTACCGTTTCCTCCTACTGTTATTAAAACCCAACGTATGGCTAAATACACTTTATGGTGTCAAAATAGCCATGTCTGAGCCCTTAAGGGGCGATGATGAATATAAAAAAAAAAAATGTATATACAATACTAGGTGTGCTGTAGGGCACATGTATATTTGGGCGAAGGACGCCCACGCGTACCTTCCTCCCTGCCTCCTTCTTCGCGTGTATACGATCGGTGCCGATAATTTGCCGCGTGTCGCGGGTAACGAAATGGGAGGAGAGAGGATCGACGCCAAGTGTATAGTGGGTGGGTAATCGGCAACGTTAAGAGGGGCTGTCCATGTATACGCAGTATTATATACTCAAAGTGAAAATGGCTATTCTAGTCGTCGTGTAGTATAGCCTTTGGTTTGTTGCGCATTGCACAATAGAGGTACCCTAGTATCCATCACCTACCCGCGGAGCAACTAGCACACGCGCGCACTCGGTGTTGCTCCTTTTGGATTATACCCCCGATGCATATGGGTTGTGCAGCATCATCATCACAGTATTACAAATATACATAATATACCTGTATAGAGCGCTGCTCCACTATGCGTTTAGCGTTTATAAACGCCTGACGTTAAACGCACTCGGTGCTGCTGTTCTATATTCTATTTTTACGAGAGATGCTTTCCTCTCTCTCTCTCTCGGTCTCTCCTCGCTGCAACGCCGCAGAGCAGCGCCTATATATATATACTATACTCGTCTCATCTTCATTGCGCTATCTCTCGCAGCACTTTTTCTCTTCTCTCCCTGCGCCAAAGCAGCGTCGCTTTCTAAAAATATGGTCCCGCACGGCGAGCGCGTGTACCGCGGGCTTTCGGCAATCGCGTTTATTAGCTTCGAATAATTTTTGTTTTTTCCCCCCACCTTCGTACACTCTCTCTCTCTCTCCGGGGGCCGATTTTCGTTCGATACTCCCTCGACCGGAGAACGGTTTTTTTTTTTTTAATTTCGTCTATCGTTGAAAATCTCCCTTCCTCCTACGTGAGATGAAAAAAAATTTCTTTTTTTTTTTTTTCCAACCGAGGAGCGTAAAAACAGTGGGGCCGAGCAGAGAAATGCGTATCGAAAGTCCGCCAAACATGTATATACGCATTTATTTCCGAAACGCCTGTCCTTACATTTTTTTGAATGCGTACATGTATATTTGCATATGCAAATCCGTGAATACGGTTGTTGAAGGAGGCAATAAATACATCCCTCCTCTTTTCATCGAGTGACCGCTATACGTATAAACGTAATTGCCCAATGGAGGAGAGAAAAAAAAATAACGATAATAATGTGAGCGAGACGCGCGTGTAAAAGTCCAGGGAAAAACGGTACTTTTAATATACTTTTGGCATGACATTATCATACATATATACTTTCGGGTATTAAAATATTGTAATGGGTATTATATGAACAACGACTGCGTAGACGAGAGAACGGGAGTCCCACGTTCCGTAATGGCGTTTAATCGAGGCAAATGTGAGCAAAGGAGCGAAACGAGCATTAATTTAGTCACTTATTTGTCCGGGGCAAGAAGAAGCATCACACACGCGACAGTTGAAACATTCAATTGAAAACAGCCACGTGCACATGTACATGTACGTATATGAACAAGTAACAACTCCGCGTCTCTGGTGCGTGTGTGTGTGTGTATAATTTATATACATACAAATTCATGCACTTTGCGACGCCCGAATTTTTTTTTTTCGACTGGCACACTTTTTTTTTAGGTGTAGATACACACACAGACACAGAGGCTGTGTCGACTCGCGGCGCAATAACAACCTCGTGATTCACAAAAGTGACGAGATGAGGCTGCAAAGCCACACCAGGACGGACAAGCACATATATATAATACACGATTTTGTATGGGTACATGGCGCGCTAAAACGATCGGGCGAGTGTTTAGTTAGCGCGCGCGCGCGCATTCCTCTAATCTTTTTCGACGCAGCTGCCGGTCGCTGTACCACAATATTTATACTTGCATTTATTTTTCAAATCTTTGGAGCTTTCGTACAATTAACTTTACGGATATCGCTTCGATGGAGTTGCTTAAACAATACAAAAAATAAAAAAAAAAAAAAACAATAAAACGAATGAATGAAAATGTAGTCAGTGGTGGCAAGCATCAGACAGAGTGGGATTTTTTAATTGATTGCGTTTACCAAATGTAGGCGCGCCTGAGCGTTAATTATAATGACAGTACCTATAATGAAAGCAACTGGAACGAGGATGACGACATTCGGGGAAAAAAAAGTAATGTAATTATAAAAAGAAAACAAAATAATGAGCTTGTGAGACGGTGCGCGCGTTTGAGTTCAGGTATATTATACACCGAGACAATTTTGTATATGAAGGGGGTAAAGCTGTCGAATCGAGTGAATTGCCGGTGGAAGAACGACGTACGCGAATTTCGGAGTCGAGCGAGACGGTCGCGCTATTATTTGCCGACGAAGTGAAAAAAAAAAAAAAAAAAAAGGAAGCACACGGCATACGCGGAATAAGGAGCGAGCGAGGGACGCTGACGCACACTCGCGAGCCCCGCGTTTAGTTATATACACGCACGTAACATGATAATAGCCCCTCTCTCTCTCTCTCTCTCTGCTGCAAGAGGAGAGGGAAACGTAAGTGCGCGCACGGGTACACCCACGCCTCTCCTCCTCCTCCGTTTGAATGGTATACAGCCACCCGCGGGTGTGTATATTTTTCGCTGCATCGCTTGTGTACATCACACTTACCCGTTAAACATATTACCTGTAACGCATAAGCATGAACGTGTTTTAATAAAGAGCCCGCGAATCGTCACCCTTCACCCATTCAAGTTGTATACGTATACCGCGTATAGGCATATCTGGTGCGCGGCCCTCGTGAAATTTCCCGTTTACGTATATTATAATATACATATTATATACCCATACCGATCGTATAGCCGCTACGTTTGTTCATATATACAATTTATATCTATACCCACGTCCCCATTCGGCGATGGTCCGTTTACGTAAATGTACAGCTTCGTGTATATTATACATACCTTTCGCTCCGCGCCCGTGCATAAGTGGGTATTATAATCACGTAAAATCCGCAGGGGGAATCGGTAATTAATCGGCGGAGGGGTGGAGAAGAGGTTGTTTTATTTTGTTAATCCCATCGCTGGGTGGTGCCGGGGGTAAGAGACCATCATGGAACACAATGCGCAAAGGGAGTATTTATAGATCGAGCGAGCGGGGTGGGTGTGTATGGGTCGCCTGTACGGCCATTAACTGCTTTGGGTGTGTACGCGTATCGAACGGTATACATATGGGCGGAGTGCGTATACATGTGAGCTCGCGCTCCGTGGAAAGTTGTAATCGGATACGCCGATGTCTCCGGGGCTCGTCGATTAATTCATTTCGAGTGCTGATGGCGCGGAAGATGACGAGAGCGTGGAGTATACGGAGAACGTATGAGGAATCAGGGGGGGGGAAACTATATTCGCTCTCTCTGGGCAGAGCAACTGTATTATATGTGTATATGATGGCACAGGACGTGGGAGTCTGCGAGACCTCCCCCTCCAGTTTTACTCATTTGGTACATTTTTTTTACGCCACCCTCGTATAATGTAATAATGAAGACTTTTCACATCCCTCCCGTTTTTTTTTTTTTTTATTTTGCCTACGTAAATATAATCATATACACCCACTTACTTACGTATACCTATACGTGCGGGCGAGAGCTCGAGAGGTGAAATATGATTGCCTCGAGACTTTCAATGAGCGGATTCGTGAATAAATTCATTAAGATGATTTCCAGCCTGCTCGTACGGGGCTCTTCTCCTCCTCCTCCTCCTCCTCCTCCGACGATGGTGATCGTTCAAGACGCTCGTTAAATCTCTCGTTTCGCGCTGTGCTCTTTCTCTCCTTATACATATGAATATATACTTTTACTATACGTGTACCTTTGCTCGATGACAAATTTGCACGCGTATAAGCTTTTTTTTTTTTTTTTTTTTTTTTTTTTTTCATGACTTTTTTTTTTTTTTTATTGAATCGCACGAGCGCGTGTATGCGCGACGGTGACGGCGTATACGTATGGGTGTAATTGACGCGAAGGACTTGAACACGCGTCAAAAAAATGAGGCGAGGTTGCAGCCGATGAATTAAAAATTCGCGATACGCGCGTTAACGGACCCTCATTTGCTCTTGAATGATGAGAAAATAAAAATAAATGTGCCAACGTATATTAATGAAATGGAAAAACAAATCATTACCCGTGAGATGGTTTTTTTTTTTTTTTTTGTTTCTGTCAAATTAAAAGTAGCATAGCGGTTAAAGGGCACGTGGTGGGGAATGGTAAAAAGTCACCGAGACCATGAGAGCACGGAAGCAGAGAGAGAGAGAGAGATAAAGAGAGTGTACATACGAGGCAGCAGTCGAGCGGCTGTCTATCAGCGTCAGCGACGAATTGCGGTAAATCTTCGCTAATGAGATATCCGCGGTAGAGTAGGTATATAAGTACCTCGAGCCACTTTTTTTTCCAACTTCCCTTCACTTCGCCGCTGCGACGTCTACTTTTTTTTTTTTTTTTTTTTTTTTTTTCATCTGGTATACCTTGACTATGTGTATTCATATTATACCGTGCCTTCTTGACTCTTGGCTCTTTTTAATTGTACAATACCGGCGTGTTCCCTAACTTTCTCTGTGATTATTTCCAGATCTTTTTTGCGTTTGATAAAATGTATAATAAATTAGACTATCGGATGTGTATATGTAGCGAGTAATCCTTTTTTTTTTTTTGTTAAGAAAATATTAGCTCATAATGGAGTCAAGCTTCATCATCGCAGGGGTCACTCGGGCAACTTTTCCATTGCACAAGATACCGATATATACCTAATAATCCTTCCGCGGTATACTGCACATACAGAGCCATTGTGTCAGTCAGTTGTTGTTAAGTGCAATACATATGTATGTATGTAAAGGTATAGAGCACAATATGTAGGAGATCAAGAAGGTATTTTTCGATGAATAATACTTACCTCGCCGATTTTCCGAGCCGAGCATACGTATATAAAGTACAGTATATGGGAGAGCCGGTGCGTGGGCCGAAAGATGTATATATAAGTACGAGAGCGCGTGGGTAATTACATCGTGTTGCGCAAAGCAAGCAAAAGTTGCGAAGAATATAAAGAGATTATGGTGAGCTGAACTACGCGATATATTTATATGGGATGTATACATATATGTATGTTAAGGAGGGACGGAGATTTCGAGGCTTTGCCATTAAAAGTCAATGGTCGCGCATACAATAACTATAGTTTGATACAATCATCGCTAGGAGTATTTCTTACACAGTGCCTTTGAACGCTTATATATACGCACAATGACACACGTGCGCGCGTGTGCATACATATAGGTATATACACAAGTATAGGAGAGAGAAAGATTTATATATAAATATACACTCGCGCAACTATAGACTATAATATATATATGTATATTATAGTACAGAGAGCGAGGAAAAAAGAGGCGGACCGCCGGAGGGGGGTAAAAGCCCAGCATCCGGTTTTTCCGCAGTATATACACCTATATAGCTATAGGTATACGTAATACATCCCCGAAGCGAGTATATTATTATGTGTGTGTGTCCACAGAGGTGGCATGTATTATGCCATGTGGATGTTGAGCTTATCTCGCTTCCTCTGCAGCTTTGCCATGGATGTATAAGTACATAAGTAAGGTATATATTATAATACCTTATTGTATATTTATTGCGCTACCTACGTACGTTGCACGCGTATATATGTAAAAATAGTGATGCATGTATAAAACGTATTATTCTGTACGGTGGTATGCAAGCGCATAGGTAAGAGAAGTACCTACACTTGTACGAGGAAAAGAAAGGAGATCCAAAAATACGTGGGTATATAGTTCGGAGACACGGCGTATGTGTGTTCCATGCTTATACGTCTGGGAACGCTGCAAGTTGTAGCGTATATAAATATGGGGGAGGAGAGGGGTGAATTCGCGCATACTTTTTTTTTTTTTTTTTTTTTTCACGTCGAACGCGAAATGCCATTTTATGATTTAAAATGCTAAGGGTATCTTGTAGAGAGACCATACCAATGTGCTCCAAAAGTGACAGTAGTATCAGACGTGCCAATTAATATAGGGCACGCGATTGTTTTCCAATTGATTCATCCTTCGCAAACGATATCTCTCGTGATTTTTGTGACTTACTTTCAGTTGTACCCTACAAATTGTGTATACAATAAACGTTTCAAAGAAAAAAAAGTGTGTTCCACACAAGACCTTTTAATGTTGTACATATATTGTATTGTACCAATAGGTTGGAGCTCGTGTTGTAAGTAATCGTGGAAAAAAAAAAAATAAAAAAGAAAACTACCAAGTATTTAAAAATCGTATAGTGTTAATATCGCCCCGGTTTCCGCTACGCAAACTGCGTGCAGTGTGTTATGTTATATGGAGCACGAGTGACACCTCTCAGTCGCGGCAGCGGTTATATACTTGGTTGTGCCCCCGGTATACCCACTATATATGTATACATTCATACAATTATTGCACGCGCTACAGAAAACGCGCGACATCAGACACATTACACTCCCGAGCATCATCAGCGCGAGTCTGCCTCTCCTCCCTCCCTCTCTCTGTGTAAGTAAGTATATTTTTATCAACGGAAGTGCGTCGTCGACTGACTCTGCCTGCACATTCCTCCACCTCCACCTCGCGCGCTCAATATATATTATATACCCCACACGAGACTGGAAAACCGATGCCACCTCCGCGTGTATACCTACCTACTTACCACATACACTATATATATTCGTACCGTGCAGTTGTTGCCCGCACGCGTTTCTGCCGAATTGTATATTTTTATAAGCGCGAAAAAAACACGGCTTTGGTAAGGGAAAAAAAAAAAATATATAGTATTCCCCTCGTTTGGAGTATATACATCATGCGCTTATCCCTTCTCCGACCGACTCGCGAGCTTACATATACACATATACGTATTTCACACTGTCTCCTCCTTTACCTCCTCCTGTAAATGGCGCAGTAGTTGCTATTATTACGTTCTCTGCTTGCAGCTTGCTCCGTTTCATTTGACGCCCGACTCGTTGAGCTCGCCATACTGTATATATATATATATATATATACCTACTTACACAATGGTCGTCATTCATTACCACTGTTATTGCTCAACGGTGCTAATCAAACCTCATAACCAAGTGACCAAACACGCAAAACTCGATTATTCCGTTGAAAACTCATTCAAATTTCTTTGTCTTTTTTTTTTTTTTTTTTTTTTTTTTTTTTTTTTTTTTTTTTTTTTTTTTTTTTTTTT
>NW_019379489.1:670337-689340 GCF_000648655.2 Copidosoma floridanum | reverse complement strand
TGAACCCTAAAGAGGAAAAAATTGAAGGGGTGAGGGACCCCGCCATAAGCGTAAATGCGATGTGTGTAATAAGCATGTGTATACAGAAGGGGGGGGGCGAC
This sequence comes from Copidosoma floridanum, assembly GCF_000648655.2. The sequence goes on along the minus strand of NW_019379489.1, from coordinate 689,239 downwards.
TATATATATATACAAAAGCCCGAACAGCGATATTCCGAGCATGATTGAGCCTCGGAGAGAGAGAGAGAGAGAGAGAGAGAGCGAGCAAAAAAGAGCGATAGTAGGCGGGGGTGGAGAAGAAAGCGGGAGGCAGGTCATCGACCCGTGCACGTGGAGTACCGCGGCAAAGTAGGCCACGTCGTGACATCACACGGAATCAAAATGGCTGCTCTCTCTCTTTCTCGCGCTTCTTTTTTTTTTTTTTTCTCTCTCTCTCTCCGACTCGTGCGCATCACCCCGCTCGGGTGCTAGCTTTTTTGTTTTTTTTTTTTTATTTTTGTCAACTATTTCTTCCCTCCTCTATCTGTAATACTTACTTCGTCCCCGGCACAATCCAATAAGACCCTCCCTTAAACTTTTTCGTCTAATCTTTACCTCGAAATTTCGTCGCGTACGGATGCTCCTTTTTTTTTTTTTTTTTTTTTTTTTTTTTTTTTTTTTTTTCACAAACATAAAAGTACATAGTACAGTTGTGCCCTTCTGTCCCGTTATAAATATGCTCTCATGTTCATCGCTCGGTTTAGGGAACGAAATTTTATTTTGACCATGTGTGTGTGTGTGTCTATATATATATATATACTGCAAGAGTAGGTATACACACTGATTTTGGTGGGAAACCCCATCTTTCTCCAACTCCCCCGATTTCACCGAAAAAGCCGCGAGATGAAAATTATACCATCGCGACCCCATTCTCGAATTAAAAATAAAACCAAGCACAATGGCACTCGGTTACGTGTACATATATATACATACATTTATGTATATAATACATTAACATAGAGTCGACAGGCACTGCAGCGTAGACGTTTACGTGACGACTCGCTTGCCGGTTATTCCAATTATTCGAGTTATTCCAATTAACGTCGCGCCTCTGCATGACTGACAAAAAATTTCGCTTGTATATACTAGTATCACTTGGTGCGTGTATATATATATATACATATATATACACTAATGGGAAAATAATTCGTTCCCCAGAAAATTCATGTGCAGGTATTTACTTATAACATTAAAATATTGGTATCAATTTTAACGACAAAGTAACGACTTCACAATAACGTCCATGACTCAAACAATCGCTTAGATAACTTGCAAATATTTATTTTAATATTGTAAATTTTTTTTTATATCAAATATATAGTTGAAGCATTTGAATTTCGTGGGGAACGAATTATTTTCCAAAGCACGTGTGCGCGCGCGCTAAAGCTCGGTAACTTTACTATTTAGATAACAATGACTTGTTCCCTAAACGCAATTTGGTGTGTTATTTGGGTAGGTACGTGTGTTTTTAATTGCGTGTGTATGGAATGTCCACTGGTACAAAATAAAAAATAAACTTTCTTACGGACCAAGCTTGTATAATAATTAGGGAAAATCAATGGTCATGCAGGGAATCATTGAGTAAACATTGCACACGTTACCCTGAAAGTATAGACTATATCACCGTTGGATGACTAAAAAAGATAATTACATAGCCCTTGAGCAATTTCGATCGTAGGTACTTTTTTTTTTTATACAGATATTAGATATTCGTTGCTAGTTAACATTACATATAATATATGTATAATATCTGTACTCTTGATTACACGCGCGCATGTTTTATACAGCTACAAGACGACACTAATACATTATCGATGGATTTACATAATAAAATTTTCTATTTTTTGGCTCTCCTTGTACGGTTGGCACGTTATATACGTATGCGAGTGTACGTGTGTAAGTTACGCCGATAATAATTTCGGATATCGCATCCCTGTGTTGCGGTATACACGCGCGTGCGTGATTTTTTTTTCTCTTCGTTCACACACATACATGTGTATACGTATATTATACACTTGCGCGATTATTTTTGTAATCGCAGCTATGAGTATAACGTGCGTATTTTAAAAACATTTACTTTCAAGTTTTTTGCTCGGCCAATAAATTTTTCGATCCAAAGAGTGCCGTTAAATATTCATGACGCGCCCGTTTTGTCGTTGCGTAAGTAATACGTAAATATAGTGTCGAGTGAAAAAAAAAAAAAAAAAAATTGAATGACAATTATTCCGATTTGATAATTGCCAAAAATAGATTTTTTTTCGATTTGAGCTCACCGCGTAATTGAAAACGGAATAGACGTATTAAGGGGCGTTGGTCTAAAAAGCTCATGAATTTAGCCAGTTGTTTCCATTACGTAAGTAGATAAACAGTGGCGGTTGTGGCTCACTTCCCCCCTTTTGCCCCTGACATGCGGCAACCAGGGCCGAGCTGCGGCAAGTATATGCTCGAGAGCGGTCCGACCGAGTAAGCCGAACTGCTGCTGTTACTTGATGGACCGCCGCATGCGCTGCTTGAGTTTTGCGGAATCTTGTGCAGCGTGTGCAAGTGATAGTTGCATACATATACTCGTACATATATTTTTGAGTTTGCGAAATCTTGCTTTCTTCCCATAGAGCATTCCGACGTGCGGAGAGTATACTTAAGCTGCAAATATTATGATATATAGGGCCCTCTCGAGATTAGCTTGAATATGCGAAATCTTGCGCAGCTTGTGCACGCAATGAATGTATACATTTTTGTGTAAGCGAGTGCGTTGCATGATAATGTAGGATGCAGAGCGATTCGCTGCCGATAGCGATGTTAGGTGGACAAAAAAAAAGAGGCTAAAATGTCATTACCAACCGGTATCTTATATACACAGACTTTGAAATATCGCATTTATAGCGGTACGAAGAGCCAATATGCCACGCATTTTTCAAAAATTTATTTATATTTATTCATGAGGCTATTTATTTTACTTTCCGAATCAGAAGATGCGACTTGTTTTTAGCGATGGTCACAACTTTTTTTTTTTTTTTTTTTTTTTGTCAATTTGAAAATGCACGCGGTAAATGCTTTTCAAGGATCAGATGGTCAACTTTTAAATCCTCGAATGGGTTATTATTTTTAATTTTTGTCCGAAATAGTTGAGTACATTGTCAAATGTATTTCTAATCCTTCCTCGATCGCAGTAATAGCCGATCAAACATGTCATTTGAAATGTCCAAAGTTTGACATAATAGGGACTGCCATCAAAAGTCTTGTCACACGGATGAGAAAAATCTTGGCTTTAAACCATGAAAACTTTTGAAACGCTCGTGTTTCTAGTTTTTTGTGATCATTAGACTGCAAAGATTTCTCAACTGTACTTGGACTGTGCTGGTACCGTCGTTATCGGTATTTACTGACGCAGTTAGACTGCTTAATATTTATTTGGCAGGCGTTAATATTTTTCAATTTGCGTTTGGGTGTAAACGGAAAAGATATAATTTTAGAGCCGAATTATTTAACTTTTAAAATAAAAGAAATAAAAAAAAAATAAAATAATAATAATCTCCCTCCTGCGGTGGTAAATACGACTTTTTCCGTTGTTAAGGATAATTTTGGATGTTTTTATACAAATTTTTATTACTTGGACCTCGTAAAACTGGAAGAAGAAAAGAAACTGTCGAAAAGTTATAAATTTTTGGTTGAAGGATTTCCACACAGTGTAGTTTTATTGTAAAAGTAAAAAAGAAAAAAAATGTTTAAGACAAAAATTCTTACATGTGAAAGTGTGATGTATAAAAAAAGAAAAAAAAAATAATAATAAAATAAAATAAATAACCGGGTGATGTTTTGCTTTGTCGTTGCAGGCGAACCCATGCCAGCACCCAATCGTCATACTGAGGGACGTGTCGAGTTCGGACATGGAGTCGTTGTTGCGCTTCATGTATCACGGCGAGGTGCACGTGGGCCAGGAACAGCTGACCGCCTTCATCAAGACGGCCCAGATGCTCCAGGTGCGCGGACTCGCGGATGTGCCCGCCATCACCTCGAAAGTACAGACGGCCACCTCGTCCACGCCTCATAACGCCAGTGCGCCTGTGAGTATTTTTTTTTTTTTTTTTTTTTTTTTTTTTTTGTCTTTTTTTTTCCCTTTATTGTACTTAACGAGTGATCAAACGAGNAGTTAAAAAAGCTAATTACGTACACTCACCATTTTTCTAATTTGTCATTAAAAAAAAAAATGTAATTACTCATTATTTTCTTGCACTTGAAAATTTTCAATTATAGATTACAAATATAATGGGTATTCATTCCTCTATAATTAATATTGCATTTGTTTTTCTGAATTTTTTTTTTTTTATTCGATACTGTTTACAATACAAAACCGAGAAAAAAAATGTTTTTTCCTTAGAAAGCTCAATTAATTTGAAATTTAAATACTTTTTCACGTACCTTGACTTTTATTTCCTAAATTGTTTTTTCTTCCAAATTCTAATGGATTGTTTTTGTTGGACATAATTTTGTTGAGTACTGCGTCGCAAGCAGTAATTCAAAAAAGTTATTTCAACGCAAACAAACGCATCACATTTAAAACAAAACAAAAAAAAAAATTGAAAAATCACCTTCGCACGAATCTTTTTTCACACTCGCAAATTACAATCGCAGTAATCAACTTTATCATATACTTTTGCAATTAGTTTATTTATGTACGTAACGTTTTCTCTTCTTGTTGCGCATCCGTCATCTGCTCTGTGGCATCTCGTAGACGACGCCGCGGAATCTCTGGCAGGACAGCATGAGGAGCGACCTCAACGACAGCGGACTGAGCCCACCGCCCGAAAAGCGGCCCAGGAGTTACTCCCCCTCGCTCGTCAACCACATCGAGGCCAAGTCCGACATCCACGAATCCCTGCTCAGCCAGGCACTCGAGGGCGGACCCACGATACACACGACAGCCTCCGCGAATAATAACCAGGTGAACCTTCTTTCCCTCTAATATCAATATCCCCTCCCTGCCCTCGTTTTTTTTTTTTTTTTTTTTTTTCCTTTCTCTGCAACTTGGCCTATCTGTCACGCACCGCCTATCGGAGCTTGAAATTTTTTTTTTTTTTTTTTTTTTTTCATATTCAACATCCTCCGGAACAAGTGTATTCGACGCAAGAGCTTACTCGCTATTAATTTCTCGTGGCAGAAAAAGATGTATTTTTTTTTTAATCGATCCTTCGTTACTTTGAATGTCGACAGGCTCAGTCGGTGGGGGAGGACTCGAACTCGATATCGGACAACGAGGAGGAGACATTGAACAACGACAGCATGTTGAACTCCGTGAAGACGGAGCCGAGCGAGCTGCTCAACGACTCGCTGGAACACCACCGCAACTCGTTCCCGGCGGCGCTACTCAGCCTCCAAGGTACGTTTTATTCTCCTCCAAAATAGGGTTGGGTCAAGGGATGGAAGCTTCGAGAGAGGGAGTGAAACGTTATTGTCTTTGCAGGCCTGATGCCGGGGCCCTCGGGGATCCACGCGGCGGCCAACGCGGACCCAAACTACGGTGAGTCGTTTGTTTTCGCTTGTTTTCCATGATTTTTTTTTTTTTTTTTTTTTTTTATATCTCACACCCGCAGCCAAACACTTCACTTGAAAATAAATAAACAATAATAAATATGTTCATTCTAACGGTCACAGCCCGAACTAGCATCCTCCCGCCACTCCTCCGTACGTTAATTACAATCTCTGATCTCTCGTTGTTGCGTTGAATGCATGGAACTCTCGTACCTCTCAAAGCCCTTTTTTTTCTCTCTCTCGTTCTTTCAATCAATATTACTTACTGCTGTCATTACTTAAACTTATTATTATTATTATTGTCATTACTATTTTTATTTTTATTATTATTATTATCTATACGCCAAAATTAATATCAATAATCTCCCTTTTAATTTTTACTATTGCTACCGTCGTCTTTACTATACAACTTTGTTTTTTTTTTCTCTCTCCAGTTTTTCTCCCTTTTCATTACCATATTTAAATTCTTCTCTGATATGATTAGCGCCTGATCGAGGCGTTTGAAACTCTAGGCCTGATTTTAAATTGCAATCGGTGTGTAATCCTATACACTTGCATTTTTGTGAAATACCGGAGCTGCAACATGTTTTTATAGTCACGTTGTAAAAAGCACAATAGTTATGGAGCGTTTGTCAGCAGGTGCGTTTAAGTATATCCATACTCTCGAAATTTAAATTGGTGAATATAATATATACCAATGCTTGAGGCTGGCGCAGTCGTGCATGTACAACTAATATATACACATTATACCTAACAAATAAATATAATATACATAATGTCGGAGTGAATTGGCAAAAAAAAAAAAAAAGAAAAAAAGAAAAAAAATTTCCTCAGTGTAAAAATAAAATTATTGTATCTAAAAAGTATACGTAACATACTGTTAAGACTATTATGATAAGCTGATGTGAGTTTCAAACTATATATTTTCGATCGTATGATTAATCATGTAAGATGCTTGTTGTCAAAATTATTATTATTATTATTATTATTATTATCATTATTATTATTTCTTACGCGTCGATGTGTGCTCTTGGCGATCATTTACTGTTGTTATTTTTTGTGAAACGAGATTTCACTACAACTAACGCAGAAAATAATTTACACGGATGGTGAACCTTGTTGCGATTGTGCGAGAAGTTCACTGATTTAAATTTGGGGAGCTCGAAAGGGAAGGAGAAGTAGTAGCGTGAAAAGAGAGAGAGAGAGAGAGAGCCTCGCGGAAAATCGGGAAAAAAGAGAGATAGCGAGTATAATGTAGAAGTAGACTGTGCAAAGGGGAAAGAGAGGGGAAGATAGAGAGAGAGAGAGAGCTTAGTGTTTAAGGAATCGCTCGAGAGCTTGGCTGAGGACTGAAAATTGGCTGGTGGTTCCAGGACGGTGGCAGCCCTCGGGCGGCGAGGGTTCCGGCTCTGGATCCTGTTCCGGCTGGTTGACTGGCAACAGCTCGGCCTCGAGGACCGATGCCGCGGGTCTGCAGCTCCAACAACACCAGCTGCCGCCACACCATCCGGCCACCAGCCAACAGCCTCAGCAGCAGGCCTTTGGCGGCCTCAACCCGGACCAGATCAGCAGCCTCATGCAACAGCAGAAACTCCACAAGCAGCACGCAACGAGCGAACAACAACTAAGCCTGATGCTCCAGTCCTGCGGCAAGAAGAAGATGGAGGAGCTCGCGGTGAACGCCCTGCTCCACCCCTTCCAGCACCAGCTCGACAACGTGGGCAACAGCCGCCAAAGCAAGCCCAAGTGTCCCGAGTGCAGCAAGATATACTCAAATAACTCCAATTTGAAGCAGCACATCGTCAATTGTCACACATTCCATCCCCAGTATATATCCTGCCACGTGTGCTCGAAGCAGTTCAAGACAAAGCAGTACCTACAGATCCACTTGCTCTCGATGCACGGTATCCGCAAGCGCAAGAGTTACCCCGTCTACCAGATGCAGACCCACGCCCAGGCCCAACAGCAGCAGCAGCACCACATACAGTACCAGCATCAGCCGAATCCTCAGCAGCATCAGTCCTCGTCGTCCCTGTGGAACGCGGTGGCGGCCGTGGCCGCGGCCGCCGAGCTGAAGCAACAGCAGCCACAGCAGTGACTTGCCGACTGTCGCCTCTTCTCCATTTTAGCCGGTGCCGGCAGATAAGAGACGCCCGCCCGTTCGCCCACTCTGTGTGTATATAGCTGCAGCCTCCATACGCGGCGGGAGATAGGCGCGCGCCTTGGCCTGCTAGCAAAAGAGAGAGAGAGAGAGAGAGAGAGATAGCAATGGTACATCGTATTGATCTCCGCGCGATTCAACAAACAATGCCTATAAGTGCTCCCGCCACCTTCTCCTGCCTCCCGACGTTCTCCACGCTTCGCCGTCACTCCTTCTATAGATGCTGTCGCCTCGTCTTCCTATGCTGTATACTTACTTCTTCATCGCTAGATGCTTTTCTCCCCCGCTCTCCTTCTCTCTCGGCGTTCCGGAATCGCACTCTACGGAGCTCGAGCAGTTATTTTGAATTGTTTGGTATGGACTCGGGGAACAAGTAGCCCAGTCTGCTGGATCCTTGCTTCGACCGAGGCGAAGGTGTATAGAAGAAAGTGGGACAAACAACATTTTTGGAAGGTGTCCTCGAAGGCCAGTAGATATGGAAAAAAGAGAAAAACGAGGGAAGAAGGAAGATGGGGTCGTACAGGGAATCTGTCGAAACACAATAAGCAGTAAGAAATGGGACAAAAAGGGCCAAGGTGCGGTCTTTTCTGCTGACACACGTACATCAATCAGTATTATGTTCCGCGTGTGCGCGTGGCGTGAGAGAGAGTGTACATATATGTACAAAAGATTGAGGCGCGCGTGCGTGTTACTCGAGATGTGTATGTATAGGCAATCTAAGAGCATCACTTTTGAAATCGAAGCTCCCCGCTTTCTCTCTCTCTGGTAACCCTCTCGTTCCGCCCCACCGTACGGAGCTATAGGCTCAGCTACCCCGTGCTCGAAAGAATAGGTATCTTCCGCACTGGACTGTTAAAAAAGAAGAAAATCAATACAAGTCATTAGCCGGCAAGAAAGCTCCTCTTTCCCCGTTGACCCTTTTTTTTACACACAGCGCCCAGCCTCCTTCCAAAGTTACTCTGGTGGTTGGATTTTCCTCTCTCCTCCTCCGTCCCTTCATTTTTTTGTTTTTACTTCAACACTTAATTCCACGGAAGGAACTTGAATTCCCCGCGACTGTACGGAGGGTGAGTCCCCCTCTTCCCTCCCGTCGCGGCGCTCCGAGGAAACTCACTCGGGGGGGGGTTTAATTAAAACTTTGAGACTTTAATTGAAAGCACCGCGTGTATGCGCGTACAATGCACACCCGCACTAACTGTCTAGAGCGCGAAGCCGAGACGCCGAATCCCTAGCTTCGCGTCTTCCGCTCTTTTGGGCCCCCATTGTACAATATAACCAACGAAAATTCATTCCTCCCTCCGTTTGGAAACTTTTGCCGAGGAAAAAAAAAAAAAAAAAAAAAAAAAAAAAAAAGAAATCCCATCCAAAGAGGATGTCTTTACGCGGTTAATTAGTAAACGTCGGGTACATACATATACACTCGGCTTTGGTCCCCCTGACGGGTGGACATTACCTCACGAAAGAAAGAAGAAGTAGAAAAATCGTCAAATAAATCGGTGCCTGCGTCGTCATTCCCGTTGCGGGAAAAGGTAACGACAAAGAGGCAGAACCACGAGATGGATCTCCTCGAGGGGATGGATGTAATACCGAGCCCCGAAGGGAGGAAGGAGAGAAAAAAAAAAATAACGCAGGCGGCAAAGTCACCGATAAGCCAAGGATAGGTCGGCGAAGACGAATGCACCTCACCGGGGGAAGGTGTGATAGCAGCCCCGGACAAATCGCAGGGGGTCTCGGAGGGATTAGTCCATTCGTTCTTGGACGCGGGTGCGAATTAAACTCAGCTATACGTACGACGGCCCTCGTATACTTTTTCTTTTTTTTCTCTCCACCAAATTCGGAAAATCGAGGCCGACCCTCTCTTACGGATGCAGCGCACGGCCGACGAACCCTCCCTTTCTCCTCTTCCAGCTCCCTGGAAGATTGATTAAGGCTTTCTCTCTCTCTCTCTCTCTCTCTGGCGATGCCAAGTCGTGCAGGCCGAGTTTATTAAAGACGTGACCTGACATAAAGGATCCTCCGCTGGCTCCCGCTCATCTGGACACAATCGATTCCCCCTCCCCTACATACATTTTGTGTATTAGCAGAGGCTCCACGCCCAGGACGCGCGCGCGCGTCTCCCTCGCTGATGGCTTTCCAATTTTTCTTTTTTTACTTTCGAAGGGACGATAACATCTTCTCTCTCCCGGTGTACACGGAATTTGAATTCCTCCCCGACGTGAGCCCGCATCGAGCGACAGGATGGCGATCTCTTGGCACCCCCCTATTTTTACGTATGCGTATAGATAATGCAAAAGATGCGTATACACGTGGGAGAGAGTTTGCTTGGAAAATGGAAAAAGAGGGGGAGGGGGGGGTGATGGGTCAGGATTTTTCCGGAGATTCCGTATCTGTGATGCTTGGGGAGAAGGGTAGCCATTAGGGAGAGAAGGTTTTTCTCGGATAACGCAGAGGGAAGGGGGATGCTCTCGAACGAAACGAGATCATGGGCCGGGGTGGGGATACTCTGTAACCTGCACTGCGGAGGTTCGACCAGAAAAGGAGTGACGAAAGTTTGCGCTTCTCGGACTTTTTGGTCCACGCCGTCCCGAAAGTCTTCGACTTAAAATCTTCGGGGAGGCTGGAGAAGTTTGGAGCTCGATCCTCGTCTTCGTCATTTTTCAGTGCCACTCGTCGCAAGAGCCAGAGAAAATGATGGACGATCGGAGGTGCAGCTGTCTTTTCGGAATAATAAAAGCAAATGAGATTTCATCCGTTACACGATTATTAGATAATTTGCTTTAAGTTTATTGATCCTACTGGTGTTGTTGTCATCGATCGTCGTTAAACCATTTGTGCGCTCGAATGGATTACCGAGTAACAAATCATTCCAGAAAAAAAACAAAAAAAACAAAAAAAAAAACGAAGGAAACAAACGTAAGGAGAAGGAAGAGAAAAAAGAAAGAAATCGAGGCGAGAAAAGGGCAGAGCGGCTGGTAAAATCCATCTTGTTCCTTCGGCTCCTCCTCACCTCCTTCGTCGTCTTCCGGGTAAATCGATCTTCCCCGTGCAATTTCCCGCACATGTCCGCATCGATCTGCAGGGCTGCGAGAAGCCCACCCCCCCTTGAGATGTGCTCGGGCGTCGCCTTCTTCTCCACCACCAGCCCCTCTCCGGCTGTCTTTGAACGCTCGGCCACTCGATCCGCGCGCACGAGTCACTCCAAACTGCGTCAAATCACCCTCTATTTTTTTTTTTTTTTTTTCCCTCCCTTCTCTCTCCCCCTTGGCGCATTTTTCCGCGTACTTACTCTATATACACAACAGCAACCCTCGAGTTTTTTTTTTTCCACTCGATCGTGTACACCCGCGTATACGCATCTCCGTCCCCCTACTTCGATTATCTTTTTTCCAAACAGCTTTTCCCTGCTGCAGCCTATCGGGAATATACCGGGTTTTCCTCGTTTTTCCCTTTCACGATACGTCTATATCTATACACTGTATACCCTATATACATGTGGAATTTAAATTCTTTTTCCACGGTTTTTCGACCACAGCTTGTACGGCTACGTGATTTCCCAAACGAGAATTGAAATTTTGATGAAGAAGGGAAAAAAAAAAAAAATAAATAAAAAAATAAACGACGCGTATGGCACGTTTTCGCCATCAAGAGCCAGTAAACACAAAAGAGCTGGCTCCTGATTCGTCTATCGCCGATCGAGTGCCCTCCACACGTCCAACGCACGGGGACTCTCTCTCTCTTTTACCGAGGTGCAAGGGGTGGCTCTCTCGATCCGTCCCGGCGCGTGTACACGTATACACGAAGCTAAATTAAACTTCTCGTCTCCTCCCCCATGGATCAAGCCGGCAGTCTAGCTCGACCCTTCACCTATACACCCCATCTATAACCCCCCCCTGTGTATGTATATATATGTGTGTGTGTGTCGGGAAGCACAGTTTAAGCGAGTTCTCGCCACGCGATTTCCAATATCACGTCTATAGCGTACCCATCACCTATACTTGCTACTTGTTCGATTTTTAATTTTTTATTTTTTGGGTAGTTGCTGCTTTATTTTTCTGCTTTATATACGGTGTGCATGCACCTACAATTACAACTGACGCATTGATTACTCGGACTAGCGCAACTTAAAAAACAAAAATCTAGTGAATTTCCGTTCGTTACAGCGCTATACCTTGCACGGGCAAAACGAAGGGAGGCGCGATTCATAAGTCAGCACGCGGAGGTGATGATGCGGTGAATTTAGATTCTCTCTCTCTCTCTCTCTTTTGGTATAGGTCTACAAACGTGTTTTTTTTTTCTCTTTTTTTTTTTTTTTTTCTCTCCAACGCCCAAACGTATATCAAATGGCTTTCCGTTCCAACTGCGCGCTCGAGTAATTCTAATGGATTGCTTGCCAGGTATCCATACCTACATGTATACATATATATACACGTACACCCACATAAATCAAGCTCTTCTTCTTCTTCTTGCGCTTATCTTCCGATGTGTAGATAGATGTACGTATACGTGGGATGGCTCGGCGTTATTTCTCAACTTTGGCCTCTTCCCGCGTCAGTCGGATTAGGAGGAAAATCAACCTGCTCCAAGGGGGCCTCCGTGGAAATGTGATTTCGGAGCTGATAAACGGGAAGGTGCGGGGGGGGGAGGGGAGGGTATGATACCTTGTTCTCTGACTTTGGCAAAAGGGGGTCGGGTGGTGGGGGAGGAAAAAAAAAAACAAAACAAATTTTGGTAAAGCAATCGTTTTCCATCGCATAAGTATACGGGGGTTTTAACGCAAGGGACGCGTGCACAATAACGGAGTAATGGGAGTCGAACGACGCGGAAATGGGTGAGGTCTGCGCGCTGATAGCCCTAGAGATATACTCGTATACATAGAAATGATAGTCACATAACGAGAATGAGAGAGAGAGAGAGAGAGAGATGGGGGGGGGGTGGAGGCAAACGCGAGCAAACAGACGGGCGGAGAGAGAATGGATCAATACTCTCGAGAGAGCCTCCCTCTCTCTCTCTTTCTTTCTTATATACTTTGCTTTGCGCGCGCTCTCTCTTTTCAACGCTGATGCAGACCGCCACGATCCTTTTAGATCGGACAACTGCGTCGTAGGCTACCCTCCTCTGCTTCTCCTGTAGGCTCATCCTGTTCCTAAATGTTACTCCCTCACCCCTCTTATGTATGTAGTTCGATCGACCATACGTATTGTACACCCAATATCGGATATGGTGCATAAATATGTTATATACCACGCGTTTCGAATCCCGATGCCAAGACTGTGTACAAGTATAACGTATATGTACATATAAATTGTGGAATTAGCGAAAACAGAGTCACGACTAAAACCATGTAATATACATCCTACAACCGGACATGCCCTGAGAGTACGAGAGAGCGAGAATGAGAGAGAGTGTTTGAAAAATCCGCGCGAGATTACAATGTACGTGGGAGGGCAGGATGGTGGCGAAATATGGGCAAAACTAGTATAAAATATACAGAGTCGGAGAGTTACATATGCATATAATATATGAATATATATATTGTATGAGACACGCACACACGTAAAAAGGCTGTTGTCGTTGTCGTTGTTGTTGTTGTTGTGAGAGTAATTGTTGTCGGGGGAGAGTGACGGGCACGTGTCCTGGTTGTAGGATCGGTCCTGGCGAAACGGGAGGAGGCTTCGCCCCGCGAGCTGATGCTGATGCACCAACAACACCGACAGCACCACTCGTCGACCGGGCCCAAGGGCATCCCTTCCGTCACCGGCAACAACAACAATAACAATAGCAGCGCCGTCGAGAGCTTAGCCAGGCTGTACTCGGCGCTGCGCCACGAGGAGTTGCGCCCGCTGTGCCGTTACTGCGGCCGGAGCTACTCGTCGCCGAGCAATCTACGCCAGCACATAAAAAACGTCCACAACTCGAATTGCTCGCCACCGGAGACTTGGCCCCAGTGCACCGTTTGCGGCAAACGCTGCAAGACCAAGCACTACCTCATCAACCACCAGCTACAGGCCCACGGCATACACCAGCGACCGACCTCCCTGCCCTCCTCCTCGTCGTCGTCGTCGTCTACCTCTACCATGTCCACGAGCCAACACTACCACCACCACCACCAACACCAACTACCACCACCACCACCACCACCACCACCACAACAACAACAACACTGACCCCCGCGTCGCGCCGCCCCTGCCTCGTGCAGCTAGGCTTTTTATCGCACGATATTATATAATATATACGCCCAACAACCCGACAGCTGATGCTGCATCAGGACGTTATTTTCTTTTCTAATTTTCTTTTTTTTTCTCTCTCTCTCTCTCTCCCGCCCACTCCCCCAACCACCACATTTCGCAATACGACAGCACGATACGCTTTCAATGATTCAGCGGCAAGCCAATTGTTTATCATTACTGCAATCACCATTAATTTTGTTGTTGCTATTGCTATTTTTCTTTTCTTGTGAAAATGTATGCACTTATTATTGATACACCGATAAAAGAAAGTAAGAAAAAAACTTGACGCGCAGCCAACATCAGCAATAAATGAAAAAGAAAAAAAGAAAGGGTCACTTACTATCTCGCGTTAACGTAATCGAAAAAAAAAAACCGGTGGAGCGATGGAAAGGAAAAAAAAAAAAAAAAAAAGTATGAATTGCAATAGAAATAAAATAACATGTAAATACGGTGCTGGCTGGTGATGTAACGTTGGTGTGGTGGTGGTTGCAGATCACGGGCTCGATGAGGTTGCAGAGGACGCGACTTCTTACCACCACCACCACAGCCATCACCAGCAACAGCAGCAGAGACACCAGCGACATCGCCATCATCAGCATCATCAAGAGGTGGCAGTCTCCAAGTACCATCAGCATTCTCAGCGAGCCATAGCGCACCAGCAGCAGCAACCACAGCAGCGGGGCTTCCAGTGTCCGCTGTGCACGAGGGTATTTCAGGACATCACGGGAATGCGGGCCCACCTCGATCAACACTATCCCCGGGACTCGCCCGTCTGCCCGGTCACCTCGTGCGCCAAAAACTTTTCCCACCCGAACAGCGTGCGCAACCACATGCGGCTCAAACATCCCGTCCAGTGGGACCAGATCAAAACCCTCAGGTGGACGTACGTCTAGTGCTGCTCGCGTCGCACCCTCCAGCCGCGTTTTTTCTCTCTTTCTTTTTTTTCTACGCCATAATACAACAGCACCTTGCACACGCGGCAGCATCCGGAGGCCTTCCCCCACCCCCTCCCATTGTTACCCATTGTTGCGTTAAACGCTGCGTCGAGCTTTATGTGATTCACCCGCGCCGTGGTCCAATTTTTCATTCGACCGTACACAGCTCCCTCACCGGTGATACATATTGATACCATACACGTGTACACAAGTGCAAGTTGTTTCAGATCAGCATTGTTTGTCGAGATAAACAGGAATACTTGGCTCTTTTTCGATTCCCCACTCTCTCCCGACAAATCCCCTGAATTCTACCACTGTTACATTGGCACTTTTTTTTTTTTTTTTTTTTTTTTTTTTTTTTCAACCATGATAAATATGCTTTTCAATCGCAAAAAAAGCGCACAGCTTAGCTGTACAGCCAGACGATAATACAATAGAGTCATGTACCTTACACACGCGTACGGTAAAACGACTATAGAGTAAAAATAAAAGCATAGAATATTGAAAAAAAAATTATATTTATAGTATTCATATTCATCAAACAGATGTATACACACGAAATATATATATATATATACAAATGGTATAATGTATAATAATGATATATGATGGCGGACGCGACTTTGTACAGGCGAACAAAGTTTATATATGCATATAGGTANTTTTTTTTTTTTTTTTTTTTTTTTTTTTTTTTTTTTTTTTTTTTTTTTTTTTTTTCGTTTTATCGAACGAGCTCGGGGTCTACGTAGGTATACGAAAAAGTGTCTCCTCGTCGTCGTCGCTTGACCTTGTTAATACTTATTTGTTGGGTGAATCCATGTGGGCGTGACGACATTGCGCGACGATTTTTGTTTGTTAATCGAGTTCGCGCAATCAGCGAGCTTGAGCCTCGAAAGTTACGATTCTTGCCATTTATGACTATTGTTTTGTCATTAGAAATGAGCGATGCAATGTATAATTTATCTTGCAGCGATCGCAAAAGTTGAAACAAAAAAAGGTAGTTCCTACTTTGATACACGCGAAGGGGTTTGAGGAAAATTGTTGTCCCTGCGACTCGATTGATGCAAAGGTGAAAAGATACAAGTATCAAAAATAAAAAATAAAAAAACGAGAATCTCTAATATCGAAATTGGGTGTGAGACTGAATGCGTGGGTAAAGAGTATGAGAGAAACTTACGCGCGAAACATAAATACGAGTAAACGTTTGTGTCAAGTAGTTTTCAAAAGCTAGAGTTTTTTTTTTGAAAAGTCCAAGTGCTGTATACAATATACCGACTATACGAATAAATGTAGGGTAATGCGATATATTTTTTGCGCTTGACATGTCCATATTCGAGTTACGAGCTGATATCTTCGGTTCTGTAAAACGAAAAAATGGCGGAGCACTGCATACTGTGTCACTTGCAATAAAATTTCCCTAGTGGAGTTATATCTGAACAGCAATTTTTGTATACGATCTAAAAAAAAAATAAATAAATAAAGAAATAGTATAAAGTTCCAAAAAAACACTAGGGCCGCGTGATTACCTAGCATATTATGCATATTATATATAAAAATCTATAAAGAAAAAATTACCGTAGACTAACAAGAGTAAAGTTCATGTTGGCGATAAGTATAGGCAAAATACCCAAGTAAAGCAAATATATTGTATCGTATCGAGGGGGTAGCTTTAACACGAGAACCTCGCCGTATATAGTTTCCATTGCGCTAAAACGAACAAAATGTAAATTATCATGACTACAATGACCGTATGTCTTAGTGACTCTTGCCATTATTTGACGTCGTCAAACTTCAGTATACATTATATACATGGCTCGCGTCGCATCATTATTGTCATTGCAATGATAATTATGTAGCTGTGTAGCTTTTAAGAGCAAAAGAGTACGCTGACATTGAAAATCTGCTCTTGTTCGCGAAGGCTTGTATATTTATTTATTTAGGTATATATAAATATGATATCGGAATGCAGTTTTCAGCGTCAGAGCTACCAACTATTATTATTATAATTATAACTACCACCTGGTATGGATGCAGCGATAATACCTCGATGAGCGAATGTGTACGAAGATGACGCGAAAAAAACCAGACGTGTTATAGTGATATGATTATTGAAATTAAAAACTAAAAACAAAAAATAAATCGTGCGTACACTACTATTTTAGACGAATAAAAAGAGCGTTGGCGAGTGCATATCGTATTTATTATGCAATATACGCGCGTTGATAACATACAAATATATATACACACACACACACACACACACAAACATTATACTCGAGATGTGCGACAAATTCGGAGGAAAAAAAAAAAAAAAGAAAAAAGTAAAGTTGTACTATTTCAATAAAAGCTTTGTATAATAAAAGGTATTTAGAGAAACTTTTCTGTCAACTTCATTTCGGAATCCCTGCACGTCTTCTTTCTTTCGGCGATTTGTCCTATGACTTTTCTCCCTCTGTTTACTTTCATTTTTCAAGCAACAACGACAGTATATAATTAATATGTTTCACACGAATAATCCTCGATCCCAAAGCATACCTTTGATATAATATCATATACGTATATATATATTATATACACGGGAGATGTTCCGGAAGGGGCCCGAGATTTACGGGGGGGAAATGATATAAGAACCAAAAAGAAAAACAAAAAAAATGCTTGTCTAATCCACAGGCCGGCGCAACAACCTGGACATAATGCGGGTGCGAGCGACGGATCCGCGGCCGTGCCCCAAGTGCAAAAAGATCTACAGGTCGGCGCACACGTTGCGCACCCACCTCGAGGACAAGCACACGATCTGCCCGGGCTACCGGTGCGTCCTCTGCGGGACGGTGGCCAAGTCGCGCAACTCCCTGCACTCGCACATGTCGCGCCAGCACCGGGGCATCAGCACCAAGGACCTACCGGTCCTGCCTATGCCGAGTCCCTTCAACCCCGAGCTCGCCTCCCAGCTGCTCGCCAAAGCCGGGGTCAACGTCAGCCCGGCCGAGCTCCGCGCCCGGGCCAGCCCCACGGGCCCGCGCAGGGGTGACATGCGCCTCGAGATGACCCGCCAATCCGGCGGCGCTCCCTCCGAGGCCGGCAGCTCGCTGTGCGGTGGCGACGATCCCGAGGACCTCACGCTGCCCCTCAGTCTCAGGTTGGTGTACAACCCCACGGTGTCCATTCGCCACGTGGTATGTTGTGTTGTATATATATATAATTACTGTTATTTGTTTCCTTTTGTAGGTATGGTTCGATGACGCCCAACAACAACACGGTCATAACGAAGGTGATGTCGAGCGGGGGTGGCCACGGGCAGAGCAACAACAACGGCAAGTCGGCGACTCCGGGGGGCCCGGTGGCGGCAAAGTCCCTCGACTCGCTTCAGGTAGCCCGAGAGCCCCAGACGGCCCCTTACCACCAGCACCAGCAACTCCAGCACCAACACCGGCAACAGCAGCTCCAACTGCACCAGCAGCAGCAGCAGCAGCAGCAGCAGCAGCAGCCCCACGCTTTTGGCACGGAGTCGGCGGTGGTGAGCGCCTTTCTCCAGCTGATCGCTGATAATTCGGCCGCTATGTCGGGGCTCACGCCCGACCAGGCGGCCATTTACGCGGCCAAGATGGCACAGATGGGCTCGGTCGACAAGCTGGGCAGGGCCCTGCCCGACGACTACCCGATCATCGGGAGGGACGAGGGCCGGAACAACAACGCGGACCACGACCACGACGGTAACTCGTCGGCGGGCGAGGAGGACGACTTTAGCGAGAACGAAGAGCCCGAGGTCGTCAGGGCCGAGTAGTGCTACTAACAGTACAACCACACACACACACACACAGCGAGACTCTCTGGCTCACTCTCTAAATTACTTATTAACTATTACTCATTAATTTTTATTTTTTATCATTATTCATATTATATTGTCATCATCATTATTATGATTATTATTATTATTATTATTGCGGTTGATAACTCTTACTGATGATACGGATAGTGTATACTGTAGTCTTTTATTTTCATGTATATCGAGCGTTGAGGAAGAGATTGAGCAGAGCTGCTTGCCCGACAAGAGTGTGTGTACACGCAGAGCTTCCGTCTCGGGCCGACCAAAATATTGTACGCAAACATATACACCGCGACAAGATCTCTTTGTAGTTTTTTTTTTTTTTTTTTTTTTTTTTTTTTTTTTTTTTTTTTTTTTTTTTTTTTTTT
>NW_019379489.1:620270-669380 GCF_000648655.2 Copidosoma floridanum | reverse complement strand
AAAAAAAAAAAAAAAAAAAAAAAAAAAAAAAAAAAAAAAAAAAAAAAAAAAAAAAAGTAACAACATGTTAATACATTTATACATATACTAAAGGGAAAATCAGATCTCGCGATCAAAGACTTGGAGTACTCAATAAATAAAAATCAGGTTCACAGTTGGTACAAAAAAAAACCACTTCTTGCCTTGAAGCTCTCTATTTTTGTGCTACTAGAGATATAAAAATAAAAAATACCAGCGTAAGACTACTTATTTTTACAAATGAAGTAAAACTATAAAGTACAAACTTTTTTAATTCGGAATTTAATCAAAAAATCACTAAACAGTACAGTAGAAGTTGAAAAATAGATTTGGAATAGAAAAAGAAGGGATGAATCGTAAGAGGTTGAGTTATAAGTACATTTTCCGCCCTCGGGTGGTTTTGGGAGGCTGTTACTTCCTCGGGCGAAAAAGCAGTTTTCCGGAACTCGTTCGAAAAGTCTCCTTCACGAACCTCATTACGTCTCTTGCCTTCGGCTCGGGCCGCAAACCTCTCGGTTCGCAAACAAAGACTTTTCAAACTCGTAGGAAAACTACCATTTCTGCACTTTGATCGTCAAGTCGTGTATTGCATGGTAAAAGTATAGTGTAATGACTCTGTTAAAAATAGTGGTAACAGTAACGATGATAATAATAATAATAATGTAATAATTTAAGTGGTAATACTGATGATATAAACATAAACATAAGTTTTGAAAAATAGTCCGAGGAATGAATGAACGAAAAAAAAAAAAGTCGCCTGCGATTAAGGATGAAAAACGGTGTAATTACGTTTAAGTAAGCGATTTAAAGAAAATATGAAAATCGATGCGAGTGATGAAAAGTCAAGAGAAACGATTGTTTAGGGGTGTCGAGAGATGTGCAAAAAAAAAAAAAATTCGTTCCGTGCCATAAACCTCATCAGAACGATACGAACTTTTTTTTAAAGGTTTTATTCAATCAGCGCCGATCAACAGTGGTTCTTTCAATCTTATATAATACAATGATCTCGCCGACGTAACGACTAAACGATTAATTTTTTGGTTTTTGTTGATTTTTCGTATATTTGACGTTAACAATCGATTAAAAGATTCCACAATTATCTATACGAAGTAAAATACCAGCAAGTTAGCCAAAGGGTTGTTGTGCAACGAACGAGAGACATTGACGTGCACGCGTGCTACATATACACGTATACTTAAAGCGACATTCGCAGAGCTGAATAATATAATAGTAATAATAATTGACAGAGATACGATTAAATGCTATATAACCCAAGTCAGAATTTTCTATACGTATATTGTTTGTATGTATAATATGAACACACAAGCTAAAAGCATGTAATTATTTATAAATATATTTATGCAACAAAGTCGCCCACGTCGAGTCAGTCAGTCAGTTTGTATACAATAATAGTTTTCTACCGCAGTATTTATATGTAGCTATATTTATACAAATGTTTATATCTATATATATTTATACACATATATATTTATACATACATTGTAAAAAAAGATTATACAAATGATGTATTTTTACCCATCGATTAACTTAAAAGTCGTAGCCGAGATAAAACGAAAATGTTAACGATAATCACGGATTATAAAAGTAACGATTATGAAATAATGGTAACGATTGAAACTTGCCCATTGTCTCTCGCTCTGCAAACAACCCCGTGGATGATAACGTGTATCCATACCCGACATAGTCCGCAATAGTCACTTGAACTTACAATTAACAATAACAGTATTGCAATAGTTTTAAAAGAAACAAAGAAGAATAATAAAGATGGAAAAAAAATAAATAAATAACAATGTCGAGCCGCGAGCCCTCGCGGGTTGAGCTTATGCCCTGCCTTCGAGATATATCCGTCCGTCCGTTCGTTTTTTTTTTCTTTCTTCAATTTCGGGGACATATGCATAGTCTCCGGAAACACAAATATAATACACGTATCTCTACTTATACCAACAAGGATATACTTAACTTATACCGTGGTAACAATAACTACTTCAATCATGCATATATTGGAAAAATGTTTATGCCTTTTTTTTTTTTTTTTCAATAAATTGAAAAAATGGAGAAACTTGAAAGTTAAGTATATACTCGTATATGCGAACGCGACTGCCCCCCCAAGTTCCGGGCAAGCTCTTAACCCGCGACTGCCGCTACGCTCGGCGCTTTGTGCATAATCATAAAAAAATAAACGATAGTTGTAATAATAATGATAATAAAAATAATAATAATAACACGTATAATAAACTCAGCTGAAAACTGAAACAGGCAGGCCGTGATATATGTTATATACTTATTAATAGAACCTATTACTATACAACATTTATTAATGATATTTTTACACGCCAACGGGATTAAAATGAAATAAACAAATACCGAAATAAAAAAGAACAAAACCGCGCGCAGTTATATAGACGATGAAAATAGCGAGATCTACAATAGACACACACACACACATATTATACGCATTATATTTTTTGTCTTTTATCGATAAATTGTGTTGTTTGTTGATTTGTTTGTTTGTTACAAGTTTTTTATACTGCTGCAGGCAACAGTGATGCTTGTAAAATAACAGTTTCGAGTATCGATGGCGATGTTATAACGATAGCAAAGATGTTAATGATGATGATGATTGTGATGTTGAATCACAAGTATACCACGCGGTCGTATAATACCTAACTACGTGACAGTCTTTGTGCGTGAATATACTTACATATACGTTATTCGATTGGTTGATTTACCACATTTCTCGCGTTCGTATGTCATACAATGTCAACCTGTTAACGGCGCTACGCTTGTACGACATAAGTTAGAATATTATTGTTTCCTACACAAATGATTTCCTACGATATTCTTCATCAAAGAAATACATTGGTATACTCGAAAAAAAAAAAAAATAATAAAAAGCAAAACCTTCGTTTCGAATTTGGTTTTTACTACAGGAAGAACTGAATCCTCACTGCCATGATGCATAAATAAAAAAAAATTAACCATCAGCCATACCTATATACTTTGTAAGTGTAAGCTGTTGGTTTGGAAATTTTCTAAAACTACACGATGATGATGATATTACGTTTTAATGTACTTACAGTCATGAGGTACTTATCGCGCGGGTGAATTTTAACAGATCGCGTGAGAAAGGGATGAAGAATATGTGTGAGTGCGTATATATGCGTAACGAGCGAAAAATATATATATACATATATATATATATGTGTACAGTATACGTGTGGCGATCCAACCAGAAATGATGATGAACCTACTTACGTGATATTCACAATAAACAAAACAAACAAACAAAAAAATGTAAGCAGCGAATAACTTTCGTATAGGCCATGTATTGTAACGTGACACGTCAAGTCTTCTAGTGATAACATTAATTGATTAATTAATGTTTAAGATAGATATATATATGTATAAATATATATGGAAATTATATATATATATAAGTTATTTTTCGTTTAACCGAGATCACTGACATAATAATTTAATTTATTGCGGGAAAAGATTCCAGAAGAGAGGTGAAATCAATGATGCGCGTCATTCAGCAGAATCGCATAGCAACCATATATAAATATAAATATATTGATACGTTTATGTGTTTTTTATTGTGCAATGTGAAATTGGATTGGTTATAGCACTGCGGCAGCGTTGACGGCAGCGGCCGGCCAGCTGATATCATAATTATATAAGCCATTAACTCAAAAATTGTCAAGTGTTACATTTGCGAAAAATTAAGGATGAAAAAAAATGGAGATTTTTGTGCAACTTAAATTTTGTTCGATGAGTTAACTTGAATTAATTAAGGTATATAAGAAGTTATGTTTTAGGTAAACAAATTTAGGTTTTTGTCTTTTTAGCCGCACTTAACCGAACAACTTGGATGTGGCGACAATCGATCGATTGTCTCTTTGATTAGTTCGGAGATGAATAATTATATGTATTTACGTGGAATGAATGATCACGTGCGAGTATATATATATGCTTACTTACTCAGATTCGTCGTTATAGTATAAAGATTACGAGGTGCTTTTAGATTGTTATGTACATGTACATTATTGTCATTATTATAATTATTATTCTAATTTTAACATAATTTTATTATTGTAGTTCATTATTTACGTTTTACGCTCACCAATGTTTTGTTTATAAATTTTTCGATGCTTATATTGGTGACTTTTACGTAATTTTTTAGGAATGCCAGAACATGAGAGGGCTACCTTCTTAATTGTTTGGGAGCGAAATATGTTGGCGAATCAGTTGTAAATTTTTATTATTAACTTTTTTTTTTTACCCACTCCATTCGTTTTCTGTCTTCCTACATTCGTGTAAATAAAGCCTCTATATTTAACAGTTTCTATCGTTAAGTACAGTTGCTCCCAGCACACAATCGTCTGGCTAAACAAAATGTTCATTATTTTTTGTTTGTTTATTTTTTTATCACCCCTCGCGTACCACATTAACTTACGTTCGTTCTTATTATTTGGCCATTTTTAGTGTTAAGTTATTCAATTTGCCAATGCGATTTAATAAATACGTTGGAAACGATAGAGTTTTTCTGTTTTTTATTTATATTTTACCTTTGTTTTTATCCTTTTTTAATTTATAATCCTTTATACTTTACGAATATCTTTAAGTTTCATTAAGATTACAATAAAGCGCTTCAACGGTAAAAAAAGTAGCATGTACTGTAGGGTGAAAATTGTTCGAAAAAAATTTTTTTCAAATAGTTTTTAATAACATATTCATCTTTAGAACTTATAAATGCATTGTTTAATGGAAATTTTAAATGTAGGATCAAAAAAGATCATGTAGCGTAAAGAAGCACGTACAGATACAAGTGCAAAAATGTTCATTAAATGGTGAAGTAATGCTAATATTATAAAAAAGAAGCATGTATACGATATTTACATTAGGAGAAAAATGTAATTAATTTGGATAGTGCAATAGCAAAATTGAGTTTATATACAAGTTAGCTGTGCCTTTTTATGGCCTGATGTGTATACTACCTTATTTGTGTTTAACAAATTTACCTGCTACTCCGAGGTGTGGGAAACAAAAAAAAAAAAAAAAATACCAATATCGAATTGTCTGCATCATTTTTTTCATTCATTTCACAGAGACAAAAATAGTGAGAAAAATGTCATAAAAATATGCAAAAATACAACAATTTAATTTAGCAGTAAAAATATATTACTCTTCAATAAAAGGAATATTCGAAGGATAGTGAGCATCAGGCAAACACAGTTCCTATTTAGTTGGTACCAATCATAGACTTATTGCACCTTTATCACGTGCGAGAGAAAAATAATAACAACAATAATAGTAATAATANACTCATCTTGCGTGCTGATTCATATCTTCGAGGTGGAGAGGATTAGGACAAGGTGCTGCTGTTTTTGATTTGCACCCGAACGATGAAAAACAATGTTGCTCTTCACTTTTCTTTGTCCTCCTTGTAATAGAGCCCGTTGTAAATCTTGAAGAGAATTTCCTATGTATAGTATACATGTATAGTCGCTTATGATTTAACTATTATATAAATATTGTGAGGATATTCAAAAAAAGTTAGTCGTCAAGTTTATAAAATTCATATAAGTCGTTAAAAATAAAGAGAAAATTAAAAAATCATGGTTTCTATAAACTTTTGTCGAATTCCTTCTAAATGTGCCTGATTGTGTAATTTAATATTAATTACAAATTTAATTTGTTTGGGCTCTTTATTGACGCAAATCGTTCCATTTATTTAAAAAATTTTAACTCTTTCTTTTTTATTTGTCAACAATACACCTACCTACCTGCAGTAAGTATAGTAATGTACGAAAAAGACTTTTATTTTTATTTTTGATTTCTATCTATGATTTCCAAAAGTTTTGCGACTTTCAGGGCACGTCCGAAAGGGACCTTGCATGTCTCCTTGCTGACTGGAATCCTCGCGCGGGAAAACGGCTCTAGTGGTATCCAGAGTGAACCACGGATTTGGTGAGTGGTGCGTTGTCGCGGGCTCGGGAACTGCTGCAAATACTTATTATGAATAAAATCAACCCCACCCTCATAGCCGTACTTGCTCCAGCAGGTCTACATCATGATCGAAAGCATCGGAGTATAGGACTTTTGGCGGCGAATGGCACGGCTGCACACAGTTCTTATTTAGTTAATTTATTACGTGCGAGTAAAGAACAAAAAAAACACCATTTATGTACAAGTGTGAAAAGAAAATAATTTTTACCAATGCACAAGTATTTTGAGGTGATTCAAAAAAGTTGGTCGTCAAGTTTATCAAAATTCATACTAGTCGTTAAAAATAAAGAGGAAATTGAACGATTAAAATTTCTTTCATTCTTAAAAAAGAAGCTCATTTTAATTTTCTAGACTTAATGCTTTTACACATTTATCATCCCGTTTAATCAATCTGTGTATTTACTAATATTTTACGTAGTGTCTATTAAAATAGACACAGCGCATATTTTAATTGAATGTGTAATAAATATTTATCGTGTAGTCTAAGCCCATGGTACTTTAAACTTCGCGCATTAAATTGTTCCAGATGGCTCCTGCTTGTCCCTCCCTCAACTCTTACCGAATGGTCAATAGGTTATGTTTACACACTTAATGCACTACTCAAATGTAAACAAAGATCACACGGCGACGGTTCTCTTATGTTCAGTGCAGGCTTTAGTAAAATATTTTTCTGAAATGCCTCAAGTGACAAGTAAAGTTTTTATTTACTTAAATGAATGAATGTTTGTAACATAAAATTAACGGTAACAGTAGATTTTATACAGAAAGTTACGATATGACAGACACCAAAATTTTAAAAACATTAATCAGCAATAGTAATGTTAAAATAGCTCAAGAGTCGGCAAGAGAATGGGAATCTGCCAAGGATACTGAAGAATTTCCAGCAATAAAAAATGTTACCATTGATGTTTTGTCCAAGTCTTTTACAAAGTATCTGACTTACAAGATTTCTCCAGAAGCTTATCAACGATACTCAGTTAGACTTAATATTATTGTAAGTAATTTGTTTACTTGAATTTTTTCATCAATTACCTTTCAAGAGACCACAATTACGTATTTTTATCCTTTACGTAGGAGACTTTGAGGGATTGGAGTCGAATAAAATGGGATTTCAGTGAACTTGCTGTATTTCAAAACTTGGAGTCGTCATTTGAATTTTTGTCTCATACTTTGCAGAAGTATTTATCAGATCAAAATATAAGCAGCTGTGATGATGTTGATAGTCTTGTTCAACTTGCTGAAGTGTTGCACAACTCGGAGCATAATAAAAAATTATGCCAGAAGTATTTTACGAAAGTTGTAGAAAGAATCACAAATTTAAATCAATCGCCAAAAAGTGAGAGGTTTTTGCGGAACTTACTTGAAAATAGTGACAATTTCAAAATAGAATCGTCTTTGATAGAAAAACTTTACATCAAACCTCTAGAAGCTTGTATCAGTGATTTTTATTTGGATAAAACAAAAGAAGATAATTTTAAGAAAATAGATTTCATATTCGAAAAAGTCATCGACAGTCCATCATTGTTTTATTTGATATCGAATCATTTGAAAAATTTATTTGTTAAAACAAAATATGCAGAAAAATCTCAAGTTTTTATTAAAAAAATGATGGAGGAAATAGAACTCTTTTGTAACAAACACAACAAGGATACTCTGGATCTTTATCCAACAAATTTACAGTTTTGTGTTCTACTTTTAAGAATTAAACCTTGTTACCATGATAACAAATCAAGAAATCTTACTGTGCAGGCGTTGAAACAAATATTTTTAGAAGACAATAATAATGCATTGCTCTTAGTGTCACAATTTCCCGAATGGTTGCCAGATTATTTAAAATTCTTTGATATTCTTGAGGAATTATCTCAAAAACCCGATACCCAGGGGGTTAGTGAAAATTTAGATTGAGCAGATAGCTACAATGTATTGTTAATCATGTTTATTTCATCTATGAAATCAATTTATATGCAATGATAAATTATTTATACATTTTTCTAAAGAGATTTATATTTTATGTTTGCTATACACCATATTGTATTGAGTTGGAATTCTGAGAAATAAAGTAAGCCACAAAATATTGGTTAACGAAAAAATCGGTCAAATTCATGTGTATATTCAAGAGTTTAATAATATAATGATGGGAATAATGTTCATTTACTTGATTTAACAAAAAATACACCGCTGGATATCAATGTAAACAGTAGATGATCGATTTCGATCGGATACTAATGAAAAATAGCGCTCTTTAACGGGACTCGAATTGGCACATTGATCACCGGAAATTTCCGTTTTCTGGAGTCAAAAATAGACTCATCTTGCGTGCTGATTCATATCTTCGAGGTGGAGAGGATTAGGACAAGGTGCTGCTGTTTTTGATTTGCACCCGAACGATGAAAAACAATGTTGCTCTTCACTTTTCTTTGTCCTCCTTGTAATAGAGCCCGTTGTAAATCTTGAAGAGAATTTCCTATGTATAGTATACATGTATAGTCGCTTATGATTTAACTATTATATAAAATTTTAAAAAAAATGAA
The DNA here is from genome assembly GCF_000648655.2 of Copidosoma floridanum. The sequence goes on along the minus strand of NW_019379489.1, from coordinate 660,801 downwards.
AATGAAGGTAATCATCAGATTAAGTGACACATTAAAAAAATTAGTAACAGAGAACTTGCTTATTTAATCATCACAAGTAAAATTTTAAAAATTGATAAATTTAATCTTTATTAAATCATCTTAAATTAAATTAGTTATTAAAAATTTTACATTTCCTACTGTTATGACTAAAACTGGCAAATAAAAAAAATAATTTATCTGAGGCATAAACCATGACTTTTTTCACTTTCGTGAAAATCAGGATACAGAAACACGAAAATCATTCAAAAAAAGTTTTGTTTTTATCTCCATAAAAACATTATCGTGTACAATTTAAAAAAAAAACAAATTACAGAACTGAAATAAAAAATTTTACATTAAAAAAAAAAAAAAAATTTTAATCAGAAAAATGTGAGAGTATAATCTTAAAAGCAGAAAATACCACTAATTTGCATACTTGAATGAAAGAACAAAAATGGAATCTGGAAAATAGCAAAAATTTTAACCAAGTAAAATGTAAGTTAAATATTATTAAATAAATATCGAGGCAATGATTTTGGTTTGCAAGACTTTGCTTTTCGTGTTCCTTTTTTGTTTTTATAACTTTTGATCTCTAGTAACGAGCGAGCATCAATGACTTCATTTTTTTTTGGGTGGACATTTTTTGTTTGTTCAATGAATCCACTCGTTTCGATTTTACAACTCTCGATGAATATTTCCATTTAATATATTCACACACACACCCACGCTCACGCATACACGTATGCATGTAGATATTTATATTTTGTTAAATATATAGATTTATATATTTATTCTTTTATTTATATATATATTTTTATTCGATTTTGTTTGTTTTTTTTTCAAGTTTTTTTTTTTTTATATATAAATGGCATTTTGCTGTATCTATAGGCGGAGGATCACAATCGTCTGCTTTTTCATTAATTTTTTAAAATCATCTTACAACTAAATATTTGAAGTTATTTGTGATCATTTTATAAAACAATTCACACACAAATATTTTGCATTGTTAATTACAGAAAAAAGTTACAGAATAGTGGACGCGTTAAGGACCCAAACAAATTTTTATGTGAAATCGAAGCAGTACCAAATCCTCTCGCCCAATATTTATTTATTTAATCTTTCTCACATTTGTTGAATAATTTAAAATATTACGAACTATGGCGAAACGTCTGTCCGAAGAAATATCGTTATTGCGAATCTTAGCTTCGTAAGACTTAAATTTTATTTTTCAACATGTTGCTTTTTTTATAACTCGATAATCAGATAACGATATTATTACGCTGATATCGATATTTCCAAAAATGATTAACGCTTGCTCGAGTCGCCGTTTTACGTGACAAGTCCAGCGACATAATATTTGCAAGATAGCAATATTCAACGATGGGTTCAAATTAAAGCTTGAGTGGTATTTATCCCGCTGAGTGCACGAGGTGACGGCTCTTTTAGAGCAGCTCAGATTTTTATTTCGAAAAAGGGGTTAATTGAGTAATGCATTTACACTCTCCGGCGCACACACAGAAAAGACACGCAACAAACGCACACTTTTTTCATTTTTCTTTAACATGATAGAGACGTATTTTTTTTTTCCTTTTAATATTTTATTTGAATGCGCATTCACGCATTACGGTATGTAGAATGAAAAACATTTTTGTGACAATTTTTTTAATCGCATTTTTAAAATTTATTGTAATAATCATGCATTTTTCATAAAATAAAATAGAAAATTAACAAACGATCGAGGAGTATCATGATCACATAAACGATAAAAATATAAATCTGAAAAAAAGTATATATGTTTCTTGCATTACAAAGTGAGAGACATTAGCGAAATATCAGCAGCTGCTATCAAAGCTTTTGCTGTGATTTTTCGATTAAGTCACATCTATTATGTACGTATGATAACGAGACTAATAATCGTAATGATAATTTTTAAAATAATATTAATAATAGTATCGCAATAATCATTTTAATAATCAATGATAATATAATAACCAATGTAATTGATAATAATAACCTTAATAATCGCAGTATCGAGGCGATTCTCGTACGAAAATGATAGAAATTTTCCGTGGGTGTATATTTATCGAAAGGGACTAACAAGTCAATCGTAACTTAAGTATTTTTCAGTTGGAGTTTCTTTGAAAGTTCATATTAGCTATTGCTTCTATTGCTCACAATTTTAGTGCATAGAAACATCTGCCAGATTCAATGAAAAACTCGAAAATTTCAATCGCATTTGCACGAGAACATCGCAAACGATGTTATATAATATCCTTTTGTTTATTTATTTAATTATTTTTTTTTATCATTATTATTATAATTCAGCAGTGACCGTAGTAACAGCAATGATTATCCCATTGTCAATCACGAGCATAGGTCGACTAATAGTAAACAACCTGTGTTGTTCACCAATATATTTTTATTTTATTTCACTTCTAGACGAAAAATCGCAGTTCGCATCAGCAACGGCCGACCATCAAACGTCATGCAACGATGTCAAACAGCAAACGAAACACCAAACTATTTCTAACAACCTCTCTCTCTCTCTCTCTCTCTCTTTTTTTTTTCCTCGTTTTATCGCACACTCGCGCGCTCTTTTGCATTATGTATTATGCACTTACAGTATTCTTCGTACACAAGAGGTCTTTACAATAAAGCATTCCCTTGATTCCATCATCAATCTTCCTGTGTCCGAAACAAGGGACCCAGAAGAAGCGTCTGCCGAATTTCAGCACGCTACAACAGCCTAAGTATACACCATCATCATCATCATTCTCAAGTCGGCGACTCTTATCACTTGCCACTATGTTTTTTTATAGCTCTACACAAGTCTCTCGATAACAAAATTGATAATCCACTGGACTGATTGTGACAAAGATTATAATGAATCTTCAAGTAGGTATTCGTTTGTATTAAATAATAATGATTTTTCAGTATTTGTTGTTACTTTTAGTATCACGTTATTTTATTTTATTTTTTCCCTTGCACACGTGGTGCAACAACAGCATACGCGCCTATGTAAAATTTGGAATGCCAATTCTTCTGGGTCCCGCCAGAAGGCATTTCGTTACAATCATATAGTTTATATAGATTCTATATAAATACCTAATATACCTTTGTTTAATACATACCTAATATGTAATTGTGTTAGAACGTAACTTCAGTATAATGTTCACATGTGTCTGCAAGTAAGGAGGTGTATGTTTTCGAGTTTGATTGTGTGTGTGTACGTATTTATGTATACTATATTGTAACTCTTGGATTGTGAATTTTCTTTTACGAGGATTGTTTAATTCATTGTTGCGGTGTATTTCACGTACTCTTACTTACGATATACATAGACGATATATACGATTTTTAAAATATATATATATATACAGTAAACGTACGTGTGTGTGTGTGTGTGTATGTTTTATGTAACTATGATTGTGTATGATTATTTCTGCCTGCAGTGTCCAACGAGGGTCGCAACATAATTAACGTTGTACTTATAATGTAAATATATAGATTCGTACCAGGCTGGCATCTTGTCAAATCTAGCCCATGTTTCTATGTGATAATCATTGTTTGATAGAAACGTTGTGTTTTAATTTCTTGAGAAAATTTGCGAACGAATGTAAGGTGTCACAGTTGATCAACAACCGCTTATAGGAAAGGGACGAGAGCCATCCTTTAGCCAGCAGTCACCCGTCAGTAAATCAAGGACATTCACACCTCAAAGTGCTTATGAGCACCTCTCACAAGAATCCTCAGAGGCTCGTCTCTTTTCTTATTTTTTTTTCTCTCCATTATTACAATAAATTTCTTTTTCTTACAATAAAAACAATTAGTTAATATTAATTCATCATAATTGTTAATTATTTTTTTATTTGTTCTCTACTCCGACAGCATTGCAAGCAGCTCTTGTTGCGAGACATGGTTGTCCAGGGCGACGCAATCATTACAATAACAACTATTTATCCATAAAATCTAAACGATCAAATTCAATTGTAATTTAAACTTTACTACTGTCCATTTTCCACTCAAGGAATCTCTTGATCAGACAAAATGCATCAAACAACATAAGACGTAGTGTTTGTTGAAAGAGCAAAAGAAAAACATGTTATTAAACTATACTTTTATCGCAGTTGTCAACGCGGCAGTTGGTAATGTTGTTATTGTTCTATTATCCAAGTTTTCAGAAACGTATGTGTAATGTGTGTCTATCAAACCCAGCGAGAAAACAGAATATTAACGATGATCGATGGCAATCCTTATCCTTATAGGATTAAGATACAATTATTTTTCAATCGCACGAGTGTATCTTTAAAAGATCAATATTTCATAGACGAAAAAAAAAACTTTTCCCACAACTTGCCTCGTCGTCATTTTCATATATTTATATAATATTTATATACACACACACACATATGTAGAGCTGACGCGCATGTACATACACCCACACGCACTCATGCCCACACACGCGCAAACACACACACACATACACACATGAGTCGAAGTAGTGATGCATGAACACACGCGTTAAGAACTTTTCATATAATCGACGAAGATCCCGGAAGATTATCGCGGTTGCCAAAGTCCTTCCAAAGGTGCTTTAGTAACCGTATTCTATAAGGATAGCAGAAAATGAGATAATTTTTTTTGTCTATGCTCATTCGCACATTTAGCGGCTCTCGGCTTCTGCTTTGCAGAAGAATCACGGCTACGACGACGGTGCAGAAGAAAAAATTGATGTTTGTTGACTCTCTCGCTCTATTTCTCTCGATGATTCATTTAGTTTCTAACACGAGCTTTTTTTTTTCTTAGATACGCATAACGATTCGAGTAAACGATTACAGGTGTAAATTTCCAAAGTTCGAGTTAAGTTAAAGCCTTTTTCACTTGATCAGAGGAGAGTCGAGGTTCGGATTGGGATTAGGCTGCTGCTGGCTCGAGGAGCTGGACGGCGACGAGACCTGCACCACCCCCTGGCCCTTGTTGTCGTTGCCAAGGCCGCCGGAGGAGCCACCAATACCACTCATACTGGAGCTCGCACCGCCGGCAAGGCCACTTCCTCCCTCCTTCATCTTGTCGCAATAGTTGGAAAACACATCACGGAATTTGGCCCATGACTTTTCCGGCACGGTTATGGCTGTCCTAAAGTTGGTTTTCACCTGTGACCAGCCAAAACGATGTTAAACAAATATTCCGAAATTACAAATAAATGAATGAATAAAATAATACGCACCTCGGAGATTCTCATGTAAATGCCGCGGTTGTTCTGGCCGATGTCGAAGTAGAAATTTTTATTGTCGACGCGCATGTAGCGACCATCGGGAAGGTCGCCCTTGAAGCCGCCATCGTCGGTGCCGAATTCTTCAAGCAGGTCCGTGAGGGCGTCACGGAACTCGATCATACCCTGCGCGGGGATGGCTATCTGCGTTCTCGGGCCACCACGAGTTATCGTCTGTGACACCTGAAAAATCACAAACACAAAACGTTTATCACGATGGCCTATCTCTGCGCGAGTCAGTCGAGCTTGAGAAAAAGAGATCCGAGTCATGCAAGTTGAGTGTGGTTGTATTTAATTCTTTGATTTTTCTGTACAACTCTTGTTTGGCGAGCGAAGAGGAAAGAAATAGACCAGTAGAAATTTGAAAGGTTTAAATTATTTGCTGATCGGTACATACTGGGTGACTCACCCGCAGGAAACGACCGCGAGAGTTCTCTTTCAGATCTAGGTAGTACCGCCTGTTGTCCTTTACCATCATTTCCGATTTTAATTTGCCGTCGTCTGGCACGTTTTCCGGGTTTGGAGGACCTGAAAGATCACCAATGAGTTTTCGGTCCAAAGTTTAAATTTAAACACCATACAGAGCGAGTAACTCACCTAAGGACGCGTAGTAGTCACTGAACGTTGAAAGATGATCCCGGAATTCTGACGCGGTGCTCAGTGCTAGGAAGATTTGACTTCTTCTCCCATCGGCTCCAATCTGAAAGTTCAATCGGACAGAGGTGAAAATAGATTTTTTTTTTTTTAATCTACCATTGTAAACTAAGAGGGATTATGATTAAGGATGTCAGACCTCGGCGACTTTGATGAACCTCCCACGCTTGTTCTGCTTGACATCGAGGTAGAACCGTTTACTCTGGATTTGCAGCATTTTTGTCGCTAACTCCTGTTCTGCCTGCTGTCCTTGCTGGCCTGAAAAAGTAAATGATTTTTTTTTTTTTTTTTTCAACACCCATCAAATCACTTGTTTACCTACTTACAAACGAGTGTACAGTTTCAATTTAATTTTATCCATTTTTTAGCCACGGTATATACGTGTTTTTTTTTTTTAAACAATACCAAGTATAGGCGAGAGTGCAAAAGAGAAAAGTGTATACGCATATATCGATAGGTAGGTATATATATATGTCTGCCCGACTGGGTCAACCTGTATACGATCGAGCGGCCCTAATTCGACGCCAGGAGCGGCTCAAGATCATTTCGTACAGCACAAGTCGCATACACACCAGCGCATTACAGCGAGTCGAGCGAAAACAAAACCTTTTCATCGACTTTATACATATATATATATATATATATATAGAGCCATCGTTAATGAGATTTTACTACACATTATTATGCAAGCGCAGGTGTACCATCATCGTGCGCATTTGTAATTCATCAGGTAATTAGTAGACGAAGAAGAAAAGAAAAAAAAAAAAGCGAATTCCTGTGAAATGAGTTTGTACTGCACAGCTGATGAGAAAAATCAGCGCAGCCCCCGCTCGAGTGGGGGTGAAAAAAAAAAAAAAAAAAAATGGGAACAGAGAGAACGATGAAACAAATGAAATTTTCCAAAAGAAGGTCCCGGGAGAACGGTCAGGGAGCGCAACGTCGACCCCGAGTCGTCCTCTAGCCGATCAATAGCTGTGTGTGTGCACACCGAGAGCCCAAAAGAACACAAGATACGCGTGAATGTATTTTACCTCCATGCACTCAGGACCCGTTCGCAGCAGCCCCAAGACATCCCAAACATCATAGTTACAATATGGAACACAAATGTTATACATACACGTGCAGTTTGATGGTGTATTATACTGCACGCAAGTGCATTGATCCCTTTCCACGCAGCCGCCGCGACCTGTCGCCGTGCAGCGGCAGCGCCTCTTTCTTCTTCCGCGCCCCTCCCTCTGCTACATCAATACCCATACACGCCGCTTCCTCGCGTGCGTCCACGCGTTCCTGACGCAGACCTCCCCTCCCCCCCTTGCTTTTTTTACGCTGCACGGTGTGTACAGTAGCGCGGAGAGAAAAAGGATGAGTCAGCGCCCAGCTCATCCGATTCCCCGTACGAGAGCTGAGTCTGCTGCTCTTATCGCGGATGACTTAAGTGACCGATTACATAATATTATATTGTATGCATGGATATTATACACTGTGTTTACGCGTGTACTCTCCCCCCCCCCAAAACGTCACGCGACTCTCGAGTACTTTTATAATACGAGTAACGGGAGACCAGAGAACGTCTTAATCGCCGTACAGACATCGTGTGGGGGAGGGGAAAAAGGGGCGTACAACAACATTGTCCGACTATTTTCAGAGCTATTTATGTATTACGTTATTGTTTATCGAGTCTTACGTCTCGCTGCTCCCGCGAATTAAATGTCCTCTAAAGGGGAGTTTTTTTTTTTTTTTTTTTTTTAGATATAAAGGGGTACCGCATGAAAAAATTGACATCACAACTTGCTTCTCTCTGCTAATGAGCAGTGAACTTGGTTCAAGTGCGTACCCGTCAATCGGCGATTTATGTAAACTCTCTGCACGTGTACCGAGGCGGCAAAAATCAGATTGACGCGTCACGTGACTGATGGATAATTTTTTTGATCGATGAATTAAACTTTGGAGAGGCATCTTCGGAGGAAGGAAATTACGTGTGTGCGGGAATATTCGTGTATACCTTCTGGGTGCCAGTACTGTATTTTGCCCATAGTGTCGCCCCAGCCATTGACAGTCACCCTCCGCACGTCCCAGGTGGAAGGGACACGTGATTCGACGATAACTTTTTTAATCATCATGGACATCGTTCAACAGATTCTCGCGATTGTTTCGAGGATAAATCGTTTCGTCATTTAACCACCGATCGTCACAATTTTGTCGAGAGGAATCACCACGCGCGAAACACAGAAGCACACCACTTTGCTGATGTACCGATTGTCTGGCTCCGTTGCAATGGATTTGATCCAATACCTTTGAACAATTTCGTCAGAATTCAACATAAAACTTCGGACTCATTCAGATCCCTCCACGTTGTGGTATTGCCTGAATGAACAAACTACGACAACTCCCTTGAAAAAACAAACGTCACCCAAGTATGAAGTAGCAAGGAGAGCTTGCACCGAACTGATGGATTCGAGTCGAGCTTGCGAACTTGAAAAAGTTGAGGGGAAAGAGCAACCGGCAGCAGTGGCAGTAGCCGCAGCTATGACACATCGGCCCTCGCACGCTCGGGACGGTTTGAAAAAAAAAAAAAAAAAAAAAAAGAAGAGTGTCGAGAGGAGAGCACCGGTATCGTCCACGTCTACGTAGTTGCGAACAGCACCGCGACGATGACGTGCCGGTCATTCACGGAGCGGAGCGTCATGCCCGAGGAATGCGCGTATTATCATGGTGCCTGCGACGTACGCGCACACACGTACATGATGTGTAAAAGTAGCAAAGCGCAAAACTATATATCTGTACGCGTGTCGCAGCATCGAAAACCGATCGGATCGGCATCATCATCATCAGCAGCAGAGAGAGTATATAAGAATCCCTCGCGAGAGCGCCACGTGACACGGCGGGGCCACGTGATCGGCTTCGCCTCTTCCTTCCTTTTCCTCCACCTTCTCTGCTGCCAACTATAATATGCCACCCTCTCTGTGCGCGCATGCTGCAGCAGCCCGCCGCCGCTTCCCTGCTCTGCTCTCTCTCTCTCCTGTCCACGATATATAAATATATATACAGTGTGATGTGTGTGCTGACGTCACGGACACACAGCTGACTACTATCATCCTCTCTCTCTCTCTCTCTCTCTCTCTCTCTCTCGCGGTTCACTGCTTTTTACTGCAGAGACTCCTATAAACTATAACGTTGCTCATCTCCATTTTTATACCTTCCCCGAAAAGATTTTTTCCAACTCCCCCCCCCTCTCCTTCCTCCCTCTTGGCCCATCGCATATTTATACACATACACATAAAGCGTATCGGGTTACGGGTTACCTCCTCCACAGCTAATAGATACCTATTTATAATAACTTGTTCCTCTTCTTTCGTTGGCGCGCTAATACATACAGAGTAAGCTACATCATATTATATACTTTCCCTCCCCGAGGACAAGGAGAGCTTTCGACTTGCAGGGCGTTTTTTTGTCGCACGCGCATATCCACACACGCACACGCTCGATGCGAGGCTCTGCATATACTTATATGCTGCAACGGTTGGCTGCTCCTGCAGGGGTTTGCCTGCTGCTGCTGCTGCTGTTACCAGGCGCCGAATTCAAACGAGTTTCGCTAAAAAGGACGATCCCAAACGCTCCGCTTTTGCTGCAAAGCCAAGTGTCTTCCCCCCTTTCTCGTCACCCTCTCGCGCGACTCCTGTTTCTCTACCCTCTCTCTTATCCCCTCTTATATGTGTGCATTACCCGTGGGCATGTATGTACCTTATACCTGTTTTTTTTTTTTTTTTTTTTTTTTTTTTTTTCCAACTCACCAGCATCACAGTCGGCCCCACCAGCGTCCATGCCTACCGAGTTTCCGTACTCTGAAACAGAAAGAATGAAGACAAATGAATGATATTTGTGTCACAGTAAGGTTTAAAGTTATGGTATACAGGACAAACCGAAGGGGTGTAGGCTCATACGTTGCGCCTATACTTATATGAGCAGAACGCATATTGTAGAATGCAGTTGTCGACGTCACCCCGACACGCGAGCGAATTATGGGAGCCTCGTCCACCTTGTACCTATCTGTCATCGTAATTCCGCACTTTAATTACCTTAATTCCCCGTGACCGTGATGGGGAGGATCGGATTATCGCATAAACTATTATGTACACGAGGGGGAGGAGAAAATGACGGCGGACGTATAGGTGCATGTGTAAATATAAGTAGCAGAAGCGGAGGAGAGTCACGAGAGTGAAAAGGTAGGTATAGGGGTAAATGACTCAATTACTGCGCACTCGACGGTAACTGAAAATAAGAAAAACAGACTGCTTGGATATTGTAACACGTACGGACATTAATAACGTTCAATCCAGAATCATACTTTACATCATGACATTTATAATTGTTTAACTGAGTGACTCTAAACGAATCTAACCTACAAAACTTTGTAGTCGTGCGTAGTGATTGGTGCGCAGCAATTGGGTCTAGGGCTTCAGCATGAAAACCTTATGGGAGATACCCGCGCAGTAATTGGGGGCGCAGCGACTGGTGCTAATTTTATAACCGTGCGCAGTAATACCAGCAAGTGATATCAGCACTAAAACAATTATTAAAAAAAAAAAAGTTACTTAACAGAAAAATGTTTGTCGTTTTAATCGCACAAGATGCTGCAGATAAAGATTAAGTAAAACTGGTTCAATTTACATCGAAAAACATTGAGAAATGAGAAATTTAGTACAATCAAAAATTTCAGTGCGCAGTAATTGGGTTATTTACCCCTATATGCTCCAAATATTTTTATCCACTGTACGAAACAAGATGGGCTGTACGTATAATCGTTGCAGGTCTATACTCATATAGGCACGCGTTTCGAGGCCAAGAGTGTCTCTCTCTCTCTCTCTCTCTCTCTCTAGGATTTGCGGCACGTGCGTGCAAGCCTCGGTTTTTCAGCTGCTGCATAGATCAGCCTGCTCCGAAAACATTCGCGCGCGCGCTAAGTTACATACTTATATGTCGATTGGTCCTACGATCGATCTGCCGTTTTTTTTTTCTATTACCATTTAAATTTTGCGACTCGAATGATGACTGCTGGAAGTTACAACTGGGCTTGCGACGTTACATCACACGTGCGGCTTGTATTGTACTTGGGCCGAGAGAGAGAGAGAGAGATAAATAAAAGCTCTGCTCGCAGCTTATATTGTATAGGTGTATCGGTATGATACACTTGTCTCTGGAGGGGGAGGGAGATTCGAACCTGCGGGGCAAGGATTTTTTTGGAGCAGCAGGGACGATTGACAGCTGTTGCGAGGCGCGTCTCGCTCGACTGGACGATGGCCCTCTTCGGGGACTACAGGGGAGGACCTGGTTAAGGGAAGGGCGTGAACGGGTCTTCGGGAGAGAATGTAAAAGAGTGTACGCGAGGTATAGGTACGGGCGAGAGGAATACTCTGGCGAGGCTGCGGTGGCTAGTATAAACGTGCCTCTCTTCCTCTTGCTCGTCTCCTTTATACTACACTCTCTCTTACACTTTTGTATTCCCGTCGTCCCTCCTCGCCTCGTTGCTGCGCTCCCTCTCTTTCTCTCCCGCAAGCATGGCCGGCCATCTTGAATCCCCCGAGTGTTCCGTTGACGAAAAACGGCGGATTTAGCGACCCGGCTGACAGAAGAGGATACCCGAGACCGGGGACTTGGACCGTCCGGAGTCCCAGAGTGCGAGAACGGCTCAGGTTCGGCGCTCCAGCGCTGCCAAGCTACGGTACGGGGCCGCGAGCGTACTAGACCTGTAGGGTTGTCGTTGGCTATACTTACTCTGGGACTGGTCGTCCAGGCTCTCGCGGTCGGACATGTCGGCTGCTGTCGTTGGGCTGTGCGGTGTGCTGTTGTCACAGCACTTTGGCCTCTCTAGTGACGCTGCTGTGACTCGGCTATGGGCTACTTTTCACCGCACGCTCGGGCCGCTCCGGGCAGGCCTCACTCGCGAGGTCACGGAAAACACACGAGACACCGGAGACACTGACACGCACACTCAACACACGCTGATATTTATATATGTGTAATATTTTATACAATAGTACTATATATATGTATATAACGGCGAGGACAGCTTGCAGACAGGAACACTTGCACACCCACACACAAGTCACACGCGACACGCGCGTTCTCTCGGAGCTCGGAGCTTTATTGCCGTTGGTGCAGACGACCGGGCGCGGCAGTCCCAGCGATGACAACACACAGAGGTGAGGGCTTATACCAGCTTATTCTGCTGTCGGGGAGGCCCCGCGCGCGCGCACTCTCCCAACTCTATATATACCTGCAGCTGTCGACCCGTCGTCGTCGTCCCAGCTCCTTCTGCTCGCGCTGATGCTGCTTCATCCGCGAGCACTGATCACAGCCTGCAGCAGCCAAGATGTATATGTATATACACCTCTCTCTCTCTCTCTCTCTCCTGTTTCTCTGCTCCGTTCTGCTGCGCGCTGCACGCTCTCTCTCTTTTCTCCTCTCAACCAGCCCTCTGATGGCTCTGATGCCACTGCTTCTTCTGCTGATGGCCTCTATACCAGATCTTTCCCTGATGACCGCCTGCTATACGAGAGCTGATATGTGTGTGTTCAGCCCTCTTTTGCTCCGAAACTCCGACCGTCTGTTTCTCTCGCTCGCACTCGCAAGCACTGTATACACACGCGCTTTCGGAGTTTCGGCCCCTTCCTTCTCGGTAGGTAAGTGTGCAAGGGTATATATATGTTGTATTTAGGTTTGTCTACTGCTCTCTAATCTTTTATGTATGCTGATGTGATAGATAGGCTCCGTTTTCCATCACCTTACAGATCAGATCACCACTCTCTACTCGACAGCCTCATAAGTATGTAGATTTGCTTACAATTATATGTTGTTCCTTTTGTGGTTTTGTCGTTTTGTTTTGTGCTTGTGAAGTATCTGAGCCTCTAAGGGCGCCACATTACGGCATTTTTACAACCTTCCTGACCGGCCGAGCGTTGATGTGTGCCGCCCACGCACTTTTAAATCGTAAAATTCGGAATTGGCATCAAATTATTTTTTTTTTTTTTTTTGGTGAATTACGTACCCAATGATCTCTAGTTGGATTGCTTTCGTGTGCGGGGGAAAACAAAAAAGGTTTTACGGACCAAAAGTACCAATGCGTCGATTAAATGAGCAAGGTTGAAAAAAAAAAAAAGAAAAGGAAAAAAAACACAAATTAAGTACTCTGAACGGAAAAAAGAAATGAAAATTACAATAATGGGTTTAAACGGTGAAAAGAAATGTGTCGCATAATGAGAAATTCAACTTTTTCAAATCGTTTTATTTATATATTTTTTAAGCAAAACACAAAAGAGTTAAAGTACAGAGTTACTTCTTACATTCTGATACAGTAGTAAGTTTTTTTTTTTTCTTCATGAAATTGTACATCAACTTTGTTGTTAATAGGTGCAATGTTTATGTTATGTGTATCTCTGCGTGAAGTACTTTCATCAATTTATTTATTGATAAGCGTGTGCGGATTTTGGCTCACATTTCATGAATTAGTTTTACCGATTTTTCTTTGGTTAAGAGACTGATTTAAGAGTCAACTGGTTTATCAATTTTTCATTGTTTTTGGAGTGTATTTTTGTGACAAATGTTTTTTTTCTTTTTTTTTTTTTTTATATTAATTGAAACGGCAGAACAGTTGTTGCGCCTTGTCAGCCGACACACTTTTATATTTCGCGCGGTCACATAATTGTTTGGGGAAAAAAATTTTCACGGTCGATCGGTTAGAAAAATGCACACAATAAGGCACACAATTGATGCAATGCGCACTTTGATAATAGCCATACATACGTGATATTGTTATTNTGACATATACTCGGAGTGATAATAATAATATTATTATTATTACCATATTAATATTATTATTATCATTACTATTATTTGTACACACAATCGTAACATAAAGCACTTTCCTAATCGTCTTAGTCATTTTTTAAAAAAACGAAAAAGGTACAATATAATAATAATATAACCGAGTATACACAAGAAAGAAGTGCGCCATGGCTTGTGTAAGACTGGAGACGATGCGGAAAACTTTCTGACAAGAGGATATGGAGTGAAAAACGCATGTATATATATGAATAGGTAGGGTACGTTTATAGGTCTGACTTGATTTTTCCGGAGAGAGATTGAGGTCTCAGCCGTATTTACAACATTTTATGATGAGATACAAGATGCAAAGTGTCCTGCGCTATCGCTATTCGTTTTGATCCTTGATATCTTCATTGCGCGCCATTCCGATCCGTCGGACCCAACGACATATTCCCCAACATGCTGCGGTGTCAATAATATTAATTGTCAGTAACAAGTGTTCTTACCTGTGATAATAATATTTCAATTGTGTTAACATGAGCTAATGTTCCTTTTTTTATCAATATTTTAGCATGTTTTTTACGTTTTCGTAAATTACGCCGCACTAAATTTTTATGGGTAATGATATACGCTACCTCCTACCACATAACTATATGCATGCGCAAATGTGACTGTGTATTTGTATTTTATGAACTTTTTATCCGATTTCTGTACATTTTTCAACAAGCACGTATACTGTTTCTATATACATGATTCGCTTACACAATAACTATATACCTTCCACTTATTCATTCCTTGCAGTTTTACTTTATTTTGCAGCACTTTTTAATCTTTAGTCGTTTGAATTTTTACCAAGTTTAGCTTGATTATGTACCTCTAAGATTACTAAGCTTTTTAAAATGCACGAAATATTAATGTCTAAAATTCTAGCAAAGTTACATTGTTTGGATGTAATAAAAGAAAAAATTCATCAAGTAATCTAAAATTTATCATGCGTTTACTGCGTGCAAACTTTGGTAACGTAAATATTCACAAATAAATTTTAATCGTAATCAAAAGCAGCTGGTTAATTATTGTCAAAGCTGAGATGAATCGTTAACAACATATTATATCTCATATCGACGATAGCGCAGGCGCGTGTTTGTTCGCGCTAACGATCTTTGGGAACACACGTTTGTTTTGAACAGTTTATTAGAAAAAAAAAAAAAAAAACTATGTTAGCCTCAATCACACTTTCTATATTCAGATCACCAATAACAAGAACGATAACAATCATAAAAATACGCCACTTTGGTATTTTTTTATTTTTGTCAGCCTTCACCGACTAGCTTCTAACATTTCGCTTTGTTTTCTTTGTTCATTTTTTGTTTTAACTACAGTTATGTGTTGAAAATCAAAACAAAAATGTCAAACTGTATCATACGGAAGTTAGACCCATCACTAACTCTGCAATTTGTTTTGCCCCAAGCAATGTAACAAGATGTTGCTGAGTACTTTTTTTACTCATTTTTAATATTTATAAATTTAATTATCATCACATCTAAGAGAATCACACCAAAGTGAATCTTGATGAATGATGAAACAACTATAAATGAGCACAGTTTGCTTCTCAAAAATACCTACTTAATTATAACTTGGTGTAGCCAAAAAATCAAGTAGTACAGTAATATAACAATAATAATAATTAGGAACCTTGACAGACATTGTTCAAAATCGTCTCTTAAAAGAGCTAAAGAAATATGAAATATGAAAAAAAAAAAAAAAAATTCTATGAAGAGCTAAGAAAATGGTTATAATAATCTATCGCCACTGCATAATGGTATATGCACTAAAACTATTAATACAGACATTACTCGCATGCTGTATCAAAGGACTTCATTGTGATTTGCAGGTGAAAACGCTGATATGCTATTTACAAACGCAAAGCTCATTGGAACACAAAATTTTTGTCAATTTACCATTCAACACTTTTTAATCGTCTTATTTCTTCATGACATATACTCGGAGTGAATGCTCAAGGAAACTGATATATTTCACCACCCTCTTGATAGACTTTTTTCAGATTGTTTGAAACTTAAGTTCGAATCGTAAGTTTCTTTCCTCAAAAAGTCCCAAAATAATATTAAAAGCCACCAGTTTTTCTTAACTATTTTATCGATATTATAACACAGCATCAATCGGCTGTTGACTAAATCCGTAACAAATATTTATCATCGTGTAAATAATAGCAAAGGACGGCGATTACGAAAACACTCCTTTGGTCATTGAATATTGCAGCATACTGCCTTGCAAGGTACAGCGCCTTCCCTATCTCGATTGAATAAATGGGATCTGTCGAATTTTCCATTGATTGCTGCAAAAGGAAAAGACCTGTCAGTGTAACAGCTCTCGTAAGCTTCAAATGCCTCATCGATTGGCACTCGGGACCCATCGTCTCCAATACTCTTTGCCTTAATTTCAGTCACCCTCATTTCTATCTCTTCCAAGCTGGAAATACTTTCAGTAGTTTGATCGGAATATATATTTGGCGCAGCGCTCGAATCTTCATCATTCGAAGCTGCGTTACTATCGCTGGACTCGTCCTCGACGACCTGCAATCGGTAATACATTTGGATATGCTCCATTCTATCGAATACCATTTCATCATCCTTATTCATAAGCAAATCATCATCAATCGATTCATCCTGTAACATTTTTTGCAGAGTCATCACTGGTTCGACTGTTTCTGCCTCCCAGTATTCGAGGACATCCGGTTCCTCGATACTGCCCCAAGAGCGTTCGCGCTCGTCTTCTGCTGTGCTGTTACTGTTTTTTCGTTTGACTTCTTCATCAACACATTTTTTCATCTTTTCGTCTAGCGTAGGCGCAACGAGCAGCAACTCACCGTCCATCGAAACTACAATCTCGCCTTTTTCGAATGTTTTCACCGCCACTACGTCTCCGATTCGTTTGCACATGCAATCATCCTCTTGCGAATCAAACTCCCCTTTCGCTCTTTTCGCATTGATCCGAGAATTTTTAGCAACCCTCATACCCGCATCG
Source organism: Copidosoma floridanum (assembly GCF_000648655.2). The sequence continues at coordinate 644,012 of NW_019379489.1, read as the reverse complement.
CTATCCTCGTCGGTAAATTCGCAACTCTCGTCAATCTTCCTTTTCAATGGAATTCTTGATGTCTTCGTGAAAGGGATCATGGTGACAGAAATGTATGTATGATCTTGTGCCACAGCTGAAAAGTTTCCAATTAGCATTTGAAAAAAAATAACACTAAACATTGGTAAAAGAGACTAAAAATAACGGGAAAAAAGATACCGTATTTGTTTGCCCGCTCCACGCATGAATCATCTAGATCCTTGGCGTTGCACCTGTGACCCTTGGCATCTTTCTTCTTGGCACCTTTAAAATTTCTGACTTTTCCCTTCGACGAGACATTTACTGGCAGCTCGTCATCGTCAACTCCAGCCCGATGGTCGGGGCTTACGAATTTACCACGGCTAGGCTCGCGCTCTTCGGCGACGCCATTAACAGATAGTGCAGGCATGGGGTTGCCTTGCAAGTTTTTTGACGGCTCGTTGCTCACCGCTGCGTCCAACTCCTCGTCCTCCTCGTCATCGTCATCATCGTCGATATCATTTGTTGCCGAGGAAGTGATAAAAAGGTCCGGCGAATTGACTCGTTTGAGCCACTCGTTGACCGCATCGGAGATCGGCCGACCCGATACCTCGGTAGGCTTAGGTTGGCTCTCGATGCCAGAGTCTTCATCGATTGCCGGTTGTGCCACAGCTGTATCGGTTATCGTCTTTGTCCCCGTCGTCGTCATCGTCGTCGTCGTAGTTGCTCTGTTGTTCTCGTTACAACAACTCTCGAAGGTGATTGAGCTTTCGTTAATCCATGTCTGACAGATATCTAATTAAAAGTAGAATGTCGCACTCAATTAAACGCAGACTGTAAAAAAGATTAGTACAATTGCCGCATGCATTTTCGACGCACGTGTGTATGGATTTCATTATGCCCAGTAAACATTTTCAAACAATTAAATACATTTTAATACGTGGTTAGTATACAGATCGAGAATGATGATGAACAGCAGAATAATGATAAAAAAAAAAAAAAATTAACAGCCACACCAAAGTATCATTTTTAGTAGGAAGGAATTACAAAAAAGTATATATAGAAAGGAAAAAAAGAAAAAAAAGTTTAACGATGGGGAAGAGGGTTGAAAAAAGCGGAAGATGTTTACTGCAATCGTGACGGAGCATGGCTGCTTACCCAGATCCCCATCTTTTGAGATTGCTTGCGCCTCGACGATGGTCGCAGAGTTGATCATGTTCGTAACGTCGTCGACGGACCTTTCTTCGTCCTCGGCACCATTTGCCAGAGCTACGCTCGGTGATTCCTCGGGCTCAGGCGTTAGCTCGAGTTCCGGCCCGGGCGTTGGTTCGCGCACGTACTTGAGCGTTTTGGCGTTGTACTTGGCTCGGCTGGGCGAAGCCGTGCTGCTACTTCTGCTGCTACTGCTGCTGCTACAACTATCGAGGGAGAGTCGTGCCTCGGGGCTCTCGGTCAGTCTTTGCGAGTCACCGTTTGCCAGCACCTCATCGGCGAGGTCACCGTTCGTCAGAGGCGTGACTCCGTTCGCCGCCACCTCGTCTTCGGGGGTAGCTGTTGTTGCTCTCGGCTCTTCGTCGGTCAGTCTTTTCAGTTCGTTGTTGGTGTGGTTCTCGAGCACCGGAACCACTTGGGACTCGTGGCCTTCGGAGAGTAGTTGCTCGCCATTGCCGTTCATTTCGGCAACCGGCAGGGGCGAGGAAGTGCACTCTTCGAAGGCCAAAACGTGGCTCTCCGAGCCGGGGTCGTCGTAGACATCCAACTCGGGGCTGCGCAAGTGAAACTCTTGACACTCCGGATTCAGAGGTCGGCTGATGTTGTTGCCACTGTTGAAATCCAGCGTCGTCGTGGTCGTCGCAGCCACAGTCCATGAAGATCGGGGGCATGAGTAGCCGTTTTCACCCTCCGAACTGAATTCCTCGTCCTCGTCCATGTTACCCTGTACATAAAACCATACACATTAGAAACCATTGGTATACATCTATTTGTCTCGCTGTTGCGTCAAAGAATACACTCACGGGTATACGCCTCTGCTTTTTCTTCTTTTTCTTTCTTCTGCGCTTGATGCAAGCCACATCCGCAGAGCTCGCCATCACGTCGCTGTACCTGAGCATGGGCGCACTTTGCATCGTGACGCCTTGGACAGGAGAAAAAAAAAATATCCAACATTACCAGAAAGAAATAGCCCAAAGATGAAAATTATGCACGAGCTTAATGATCAAGTATTTTATTTGCAGTCTAATATTGCATGTCACGAATCCTAGCTCTAAAATAAAAAAAAAGTGTGTGACGTTTGATTGATTGGAGAGAGAGGAGGTATAAAAAAACAGAGCACAAAGGGAAAAGGAGCGCTTCGCTTCGGGAAGGCATGTAAATAGAGTAAAACGCAAAAGCTGTACAGAGGGGGTACAAGAATGAAAAATAAACACACTCGCGAGCAGGAGGGGATGTGCGCTCGGACTGACGCGTATCACACGGGAGCTTCGGTCTTCGTCGCGGTCTTTTTAAGCATCGTGTCTTTCCATGCCCGGTTGTACGAGCGCGAACGCGCTATTGGCACGCTCTTGTGTTTCTAATGTCTCCATTTAGAACACGGAGTAATGCGGCGACGGCTCTGCCAAACGCACTTATTTTCTTTTTTTCCCCCGCGTTCAATTGCAAGATCTCGCGCGACAGCTGTTTCAACCTTTTTTTCTTTTCTCGTTATCCGTTTATTTGTTTTACTTTGTCGAAACTTTGGCTTGATCAATCGATGCTTTTTTTTCTCCCCCCGTTCCTCGAATAATTTTGTATACCCTTTGGTATGTGTGGGAGAGGAATTGCAAAATCGGCAATCAAAAGGTCCTCGTAAAAAGCTGTGGAATCGAAGGGAAGGTCAGGTAAGATTGAGAGAGAGAGAGTGAGTGCTTTAAACGTGTGTGCGGCGTGCCACGTAAACGTCATCTAAATGAGGTGAGCAAGGCTCTCTACTGGTAATGCTTTCAAAGTGCAAACACACATGAAGAAGAAAATTAATCGCGCTTGACGAGCGAGATTTTTTACTTTAGACGACAAAAACTTTGGTCAACGACGAAAATCGAGAGAGGTGAAGTATAACAACCATTGCCACCTTACGTGTTTGACAAAAGCCGCGTCCAAAGATGAAAGTCTCGCTCCGCGAATGATTTGATCAGTTACCTTGATTGTGGCAGAGGTACTGCGGTTATTAAACAGCAATAGTGTCGGTGGACGGGACAACAGCAGTCATAAACCTGAGTACGTCCGGAGCCCTTGGCCGCGGCGAAACGTCCGAGCGACACTGCTCTCGGTTAACATTAGAAACAGATACGGTCAAGCCTACGGCTACGGGCTAAGCAAGCACGACTACAGTGTAATATCTACGTTTCGTTCCCGCTAAGTAAAAACGATCTCTCAAATAATAAAACTTTCCTTCTGGAGCGCATCTCATTTTGTAGACGTACATGACGAGCCAGCCAGGACCGATGGATCACGTATATACGAAACATTTGTCGAAAAAAAATCAATAATAGTGATAACAAAAAACTTGGTCGCTCGCTGCCTCGCTCGTCTAACTGTGACGCTGGCTCGATTCAAGCTCCTCGCGGAGGCGAAGATAAATCGAGACCCCGGAGGTGTTTATGTTTTTTAAGGATCGATCAATCTACGAAACATCTAATAGTCCAGAACAAGGATATCTGCTAGCGTGTCCGCAAGGCAAGCAGGTACGATGAGGAAGGGAGTAGGGATGCATCCAGGATAATGTACAATCCAACTAACCGTTGACGTTGATCACCGAGGGCCCGAACATGTACTGGCCCGGATAGATGTAGGGCTGGCCGAGGGGCTGAGGCACCACGTGGTGTCCGAGGTGGATCGGCTGGGCCGGCAGTGTCTCCACGTACTCGACGGCCTCGGGCACGTATTCCAGACCCTCGGGCGGCTCCAGCACCTCGTACGTCTCGAGGGTCGTGGCCAATGGCTCCGACAACTCCTGGAGCTCCGCCAGCGGTTGCTCAGCCTCTGGGATAAATTGATGGTGGCAGGAGTCGTCGGTGACGACGCCGTTATTATCAACGAGGCTAGTCTCCTCGTCCACCATCTGCGCGTCACCGTTCGCGGATTCGACGATTAGCGAGTCCGAGACGCTGTCGAGCTCGTGATGGCTCAGTCCGTTCGTCGTTGCCGGTGTCATTACCGCAGCGGATGACACGACCGTGGGCTCTGCCATGCTCAACGGCACGCCTTGTGTATCCACCAGGGCCGCGCAGTCCGGTCCCTGCGCCGCCTGCAATTACAGTAAATTCAGTGAGCCTCTGGGCCAATAGTACATGTATATAAATGCTGGCAGGTAAATAAACGCACCTGGTAATCCATGTAGCAGTACTGTTGGGAGGCGAGTTTTGGCACGAAGGCTGGATTGACCCACTCGATGGGTCGGAGGGGCACGGGGCCGCAGGGCATGGCCGCGAGCACGTTGGGAGCGAGGGGCTCGGGCACGGCCGGGCCCACCAGCATCATCGGGCACTCGTAGTAATAGCCACTCGCGTGATCGTAGTAGGTGCCGTAGCTCAACGGGGGCGGGGGCTCCATTACCATCTCACCGACCACGTTGCCGTCAAGCAGCTGCTGATCCTCCGCCGCCTCGCTGCCATCTGCACAAATTGGGGTTTTTTTTTCGTTAGTTACATATTTTTTTTTACTACGACTGTTTGCAGTGTGCGGTATGCCTTTTGCGAGCAAATCTATTGACTAAAACTAATATAGATCAAGTCATTCAATTTCATGAAAGTAATTAGAAATAATTTTGAATTCTGAAGCAAAAAGCGCCCTAATAATATGTTGTAATTCTGTCTCGGGACAGGGTTTCTCTAATAAACTTCTACGTAATGTAATAGTTTTTTTAATAAACAATTATGAAGACTGTCGTGCTATTTCATTTTACGACGACAATAGCACAGCAATTATATTTGACAGAGTTTTTTTTCTCCAGTTTCGCGCTTGCAAGAAGACAGAGTATTCCGCGGTAAATGGATTATTTTACTCATACGGACAAAATTACAGAAGATAAGAAACAAGATAGCAGCTTCTTATTCAAGAGAAGTATCTCTTGTTGTTCCTTGTAAGCGTCAATACACGCTAAATAAAGTGCAATGATAAGTGTATGTGGGTGTGTAAGGCCGGGGTGCAATGAATGGTTATTATAGTATTGATGTTCCAGCAGCCAATCCAGAGCTCGTGCCTCCAACTACTGAGAGAATAATGATAAATAAAGAAAAAGAAAAGTAACAATGAGAGAAAGAAAAAAAGAAAGAAAAAGGGGTATAAAAGCATGAAGCAGCAGCGGCGGGTATACCTCTACCTGCGGTCGAGTGGGACGCCGACTGGCTCTCGGCGGTGGAGGGTGTGGCGCTCATGCTGGCCGCGCCGCTGGTCCAGGGCTTCCTCTGGGCGAGGTAGCTCTTCTTGAAGAGCATGTCCTGCCGGGGTGTGGTGATCCTCGTGTACTCGTCCTCGTTGAAAACGATCTTTTGCCGACCGGCACCTGCTCCGTACCCGGGCGAGTAGCCATTCGCGGAGGAGTCGTCGCGGCGCGAGCGCGAACCACCGCTCGCGTACCCGCTGGTCGTACTGCCCGCGGCGCTCTGGTGGCCGTTGTTGCTCCCGCTGCTACCGTTGCTGCAACTGCCCGCGCTGCCGTGGCGCGACTTCAGCCAACCGCCCGAGGTTGGGGGGCCGTAGCCGTTGTGGTGGCTGCTGCTGCTACGCTCCCTGCGCTCGCCCGAGTAGTGCTGGTGGTGCTTCGATTGCCCGTAACCGTTGCGAACGCCGGTCCCTACTCCTTCTCCTTCCTCCTCGTCCTCGTCTCCCGGTGGGGCTGCAATCGGACAACAATTTCATTACTTATACTCACAATTTGTTGTTTGTTTTGTTTTTTTTTCGCTTCGTTTACTCTTCTTTTTTTTTTTTTTTTTTTTTTTTTTTTTTTTTTTTTTTTTTTTTTTTTTTCTCAATTTCCTCAACCCCCCACTATAGTATAAAAGATAATGTGTACATCATCGTATTGTGTACGCATGAAATAAAAAAAGGCAGGTGCCCATTAAGAGCTTTTATGTAATCGTCGTCAAAGATCGAAAGCTTCACATATAGAGCCAACTTTTTCGCACTTAACATGCACACACACACACACACTCACATCATATTAAAAAGCATCGGGATACGGGAGGGCAGGGGGTGAAAGTAGCCGAACCACAATACAACCTATCGGATGATGACTTGTTGAAAGGGAAAAAAAAGTGGTGGTTACAAGGTATAGAGAGAAAGAGAGCGAAAAAAAAATAATATATATATAATATACCATTTCGGTAGCTCCGTATGAGCAGCGCGTGCTTCGACGAGCCGATTACGCGGTTGATTTTGATCCGCCGTCGCCACTGCATATTATTATTGTCGACGCTGTTACACTGCAGGCTCGCGCTCTTTTTATTATCAATTCACTGTGATGCGACTACACCTATACACAAAGGCCAATGTGTACACGCGTGTATATACACGTAGGCGTGAAGAAGCACAAAAGTGTGCGTCCGTTGGAACACCGATTATGCCAATGAGTGGGAAAACAAACTGCGGAGATCGAGCCCGGCACGTACATATATACATGGACAACGGAACCGATTTATTCGTGATGGATGCCACTTGACGGGGGAGAGAGAGAGAAAAAAAAAAGGGCGCGCACATACAAGTATACGTCGGACGGTTGCTTCGATTATTACCCTTCGGTCTCTTCTTCCGCGTCGGTGGTGGTTTTTTTGTCCGGTTGTTTTTGAGGAAGAAAGAAAAAAAAAAAAAAAAAAAAAAAGATACAAAAGCTGCACGTCGAGAGAGGGGGGTTATTCTACGTGGTCGTGTACAGTGTCGGCCCGAGAGAGGCGCACCACAGCGCGGCTTGGACTAGAATACTGATACTGACAGAAATAGCCATCCCCCGGACCACCACCCGTCGCCGTGACGAACCGATGGCGAGCTGCCCAAGTCGTCGGGGCAACGCAGAGAGGAAGACCAAAAAAAAAAGAGAGAGAGCCAAGTCCAGCCTCGTCGCCGTTGTTGCTCTCTCTCTCTTTGCGTGTAGCCATCATCGTCGTCGTCAGGGTTAAGGAAAGAACGTTCGGGGCCTCTCGGGAAAATTTAAACTCGATTATCAATGAAGTTGCCCACGTAATACATACTCGCGCGCTTTGCGTTCGCCGCTCCGAGGGTGCACGATTTCAGCGATCTGTGTATATATCGGTAAAAATCAATGAATCCTCTATCATCATGATACTGCAACGCTTATACTATTTCGTGGGTATAATGTTTATCCCGTTGGACTCGAGGCCTCTTGTAAAACTAAAAAAAAAAAAAAAGCTGCTCCAATTTTCTTCACACGGATAAGTATACACGGGCCAACTCGTGTGAAATTGCGTTTTTTTTTTTTTTTTTGTTTTTCAACACCAATCTGTGAATCTTGGTAACGTGTACCTAAATAGTTAAAGACAGGAAGGGGGAGGGAACCCTTCAAAATTTTAAAGCCCAAAGGTTAAGGACCCTCCGCGTTACACGCGATTCGCGCGGACGCTCTAAGTAGAGCTAATTGATCCGCAACCCCAAGCTTTTCGTAGCAGATGTGATTTTTGTTCTCTCTTATTTCATCTCGACTCGTCTACCCGCACCGACGAGCGAGAAAATAATTATACATAGAGAGGAAAAAAAGCGCCTTCGTCTACGCTTGTCGTATGGCGCGCTCGTTCGACTTGGTAAGCACGGATGTATACAACATGTGCTCTTACGAAAAAAATAAAAAAAGTATATTCGATGCAATAAACACTCGAAGCAACGCGGCTCGAGCGAAAATTGAATCGTCACCTCGTATCGGTGGCAAAAAAAAAAAAAAAGCAGTACCTATTACCATTAACCAGAGAGCTTTACTATCGCTTGCTACATATACATGTACGGCGACGAGACTCCGGCTCAGCGTGAGGCATCAGTTCGATTTTCAAGCCACGGCAACGCATAGAAAGCTTCTATCGCCCTGTAGGTCCGCGTACACTTGTATACATACAATGTTGTTATACATATAATATGCTCTCGTGTGTGCAGCCGTGCTCCTCCTGCATGAAAGCGTCAGGCATTTCGAGCCTCGGTATTTGTGCGCCGCCAGACCGAGGGGCTAAAGTGTTGGCCGTCTCGAACAACCTCCTCCTCGCTCCTACCTAGCGTGTATATAGGGGAGAAGGAAAAAAAAAAAAAAAAAAAAAGAAATTGCCTTCCTTATTCGACCCAAAGTAATATATAATACATCAGCCCGCTGCGATACTTTTACGCGGCGAAAACATCGTTGTTATGTTGTTGTTTTTTCTCCTCCGAAAGCTCACCACGTGTACTTACTCGCCATACGTAACGGCTACGTAAGCGAATTGGGCGATTATTTTGCGGAGCTGTTTTTTTATTTTGACACACGAGAAAGGGAAGAAAAAAATATTAGAGCGTAGCCAGGAAATACCGATTATATAGGTACACAAAAACTTGGCGCAAAAATGCGTGCGACAAACGAAGAAGAAGTAAAAAAAAAAAAAAAAAAAAAAAAGGGGGACGAGTATCGCACATTTGTCGGGAGGAGCTATGAGCCGTTGCAGCCGGCCAACAGTAGTGTCTGGTTGCATATTACGAAGAACGAGGAGAAGAAGAAGAACAGGGTGACGAAATGAAGTATGGATTTTACCCAAGACACCAAGCTGCTTTTTCCTTTAACTTTTTTTTTTTTTTTTTTTTTAACCTACTCGAACTTAGGTGCACTCCAACAGGATGAGTTTGACTTATTTTCTCCTATTACGCAACCTCTCTTTTTCACGAGACGAGCTGTAGCGAATGAGCTAGAGGGAGCGGTGGAAAAACCGTTCAAACAGCGACACACTAGCTACGAGGTAATTAAGCAAGAAAGGACAATATACGGAAATACAGTTTTGAGAAAATGGAATTATGTATACACAAAGGAAAACAGAGTTAACGAGAAAGGAAAGAAAAAAAAAAGGGGGGGAGCAGCACACGAGTCGCACGTATACGCGCGCGGTCATTCGGAGCGCGGGACCATTTATAGAACTGCAGAACACGCATAATATTGTTGTCGCAGAAATTGTTTGGCTTTCGTACCGACTTTGTTATCTCGAACTTCAGGCGCAGGCTCTTTCGTCCTGCCTCTAAATCACATTTTTCTCGCGACAAGTATAATTGTGTTTACGGTGAATTTTCAAAAGAAAAGGCACGTGTGTGTTTTGCAATCGCTGTATATAGAAGCCACGTATAGGGGTAATTACGATAATCCGCGTCATATCAAATGGCTCGCGCGAGACAAATGGGGGATTCACGAAACGCGATACACGCGGATTAACAACGATCACACCAGAGCGCGCCACGTCACATCCTTACTTTGCTCTTTCAAATTAATTTTTTTTTCCCTTTGTGTTTTTTAATATACTTATGACCCGTACCCGCACACATGTGAATGCATATGTCATATGGGAGGAAAAAAAACATTGTCCATCCAGCGACGCCTCGGGATTAATCATCGCGTGTGTAAGCAATACCTATATTTGAAATACAATGCATCTGCTTTCTTTTGAACGATTACGAAACAATTTTATTATTACCGTCGTAATTACTGTTTATTACAGCAGTAATTTTACTCATTAAATTTACGAGATGTACTAGTGAGCGCAAAGTTTTCAGTGAAAAAACGTGTGGAGAATTTTTCTCTGGCGTGTTCTTGGGAGGAAGAAAAAATTACGGTGACGCGTATAATAATAATTATCATGTGTGTACTTGCAATTTATTTCACAATTGTAACAAACTACGATATGAAAAATGCATTCATCAATTATTCTAAGGTATCGGAGTAAAAAAGAAACGCAATACGGTGTAATGTCCCGTCGTCGCTTTTAAATTGTGGAACTAAGATGCTTTGATAAATGCAGGTGCACGAGTTTTTTTTTCATCCCGTAATGGCATGGTTAATTCATTAGAAGAAAAAAAAAAAAAAGAGAATGATTAAAAATCGCAATCCACGAACGTTACGAGGCAAGAATTTTATTTTCGAAACAATACCAATAATAAAAATCGAAGCGATATATATAGCTGAGAGCGTATACGAGCGTATACATGTAACGGCCATCACGAGGACAATTTCATCTGATTACACCGGATTGCAAGACGCTTCGTTGCATGCTCGGGCCACTACTGTTTACCAATGTAGCACATGCAAAGAAATTAACCAAAAAAAAGTACGAAAAAAAAAAAAAAAAAAGTAAGAATAGAAAAAAACACACGACAGTCATACGTCAACGACCGGTTTTTTGCGAACAGATGACATATAGTATTATCGGCGCGTTGGTATTACGCAACAAAACTCGCATGTATAGATGTATAGTACTTTATATACATCTCGCTGATGTGCGAGCGCCAGGAGGAGAACGAAGGTTCGAAACTGCAGGCAGAAAAGTTCACGAGGGTAGATTTTTTTTCGAAAATCTCACGCAAAAAGGTAACGACCCAAAAGATAAGAGCAGCGCTTCTAATGCAGACGCATCATGTGTGCGTGCAAGTGCAACGGTTTGGCGTCGGACACACACACACACACACACACACACACACACACACACACACACACACATGTGACCAACCTCGTGGTCGTTCACGTGAGCTATTCATATCTCCTCCCGATGTTTTACGCGCTCGCACGCATAAGTGCATCGGCAGAGGAGGAGGAGGAGGAGGAGAATATAGAAGCCGACGCGCGCTCATCTGCACCAGACAGACAACTTCAGCATATAGTCCAACATAATACACATTAGGTACCAATCATCGCGTAATCGGTGGTGCTAATGACGATTTTCGGGATCGAGAACGAAAAAATCGGCCCATTTGGACATACGTAGTACATACCGATTTATCCTCGCTACTCGCTATGTCGTTGTACCATGTGCCCGGTCAATATACACATACAAGTGCAATAAGCGAGAGAGCACTTGTTATTAGAGAGTTCCCAAAATTCGGCGCTCTTACATAACAATCCTCGCTCGCGCCCGCGTCTAATGTGTATATACTCCGGTTTCTGTAATGCCGGTTCGCGTGTAAGTGTGTATAACACGTATATGGTGCGAAGAAGCACATACAAAAAAATGCTTCATTTGTCCCAACTTTTCATAATTCGTTTGTTATTGTGAATCGCCTTTTTTTTTTGACATTCCCTCTCGGTGATTTTGGTACATAAGTACAGTGTGTTTGATGCGAGAGAGGTGTGTTTGATCGAAGGAAGGTTCCGTTGAAACGAGCATTAAAATAATATCTTCTCGCAAACTTGACCGCAGAACGAGTTTTCTAAATTGGCATGAACTAATCGCGCGCCTATCTATTATAAAACGCATGTACATACACATCCACTTTTTCATAGCAACCGGCTACACGTGTGTACATATTATGATATATATATAGCATCGCAGAGAACCACTCGGTCAATTATCCGTCGCTGCAACGGCTCGCTTCGTTTTTAGTTGCGTAATCCCGCGAATCCGTCAGGTCTACGGTCTACACAAACACGTGCAAACGCCGCTCTTTCTATGTAATATACCATCCGACATTTTTTACGCATTCAATTCCAATAGATCCTGTTAATTTTTTTTTTTTTTTTTTTTTTTTTTTTTAAATTAAGACTGTATACGACTTATGCTTTCTCGTGTTTGGAGATCCATTCCTAATTGAAAAGGGTTTGGGTACACATTGTATACGATTCGAGGAATTGTTTCTACATAAGGGTACGGAGCTAGTGAATAAGTAAAATCCATCATGACGAACGACTAGCAAATATTGTACAAAAACAACAGCTTATACTTATGGGAATACATGGCATTGTTTACTGTTACGATTACTGTACAAAGTTATTGAATATTCCTACTTTCTCTATAACTATTTATTTTACTTACAAAATTTCAATGCAACATGTTGCACGATAATACCATATGCGACCATTTGCCCCTTCCATTGTGTAAATTTTTTATGACTTCCTGAGTTACATTTTTGATTTTTTGTGAAAAAACAGTTAGAAAAAAAAAAAAAAAGAAAAGCTCGCTCTTCCGATACCTGCTCTAACGTATCGTGTACGCACTATTACGCGGCTATCACATAAACACCGACGTCCACGGCATAACGAACATACTTAATAATGTACGTGTGTAAAAGTGCTGGACATAGGAGTGTGTATATATAGGGGTATACCCGTTCTTCCTTGCTATTGGCATCTTTTGTCAACTGTTGCATGTCCACGCGTACTTTGCCATTGTGGTCGCTACGCTATGTGCATTATTGATATTATTAATAATACGTAACAATGCGGTCTCCTCAGTATTAAATATTAACTCGATAACAAAAAAGAAAAAAAAAAAACATGCACATTGATAACATGGTTGTCCAGGCAAAAAAAAAAAAAAAATTTTAAATAAGCTTACAGATTGCAAGTCATTGTGATTTTTAGGGTCACTAAGAAAGTTACTATTATAAAAAAAAAATAATTATTCGTTTGGGGAGAATTATCCGAAATTAATGAGTAATTGATATTGTCATGAGCACAGTAAAAACAATTTTGTATAATATTTGGGGTGGATGCAACTACATTTCATATGTATATATTTCCAAGAATAAAATGTATTAACTCATGTTCGTCTGAATTTCATTTTCCTACAGACACAAATCCGATCGAGACTAGAGACGCGACGTCTATCGATTAGTTTTCCCGTAATGAGTCGGCCTCCCTCTTCTTTTTTTTTTCTGGTATACTGACAACTCCTCGTCCGTCCGTCTTTCTTTCTTTCTTTGCTTCCTCCGATGGTCGAAACGCCTATAGATCGCCAAGGGAGGAGAAAAACTTTCCGTTTATTTATGAGGTGCCACCGCTAACGTCCACACATACACACACGCGCACACAAAATCCAAGTCGATCGGCCAAGTTTCCATCTATTATAAATACCGCGAAATCGCGAAACTTTATCATTGTACTCGATTCTCCGTTTGCACAGCCCTACCGAGAATAAAATACAAATTTATCGCACACTTGTTAACGCGTTTGCGATGAAAAAAAAAAAAAAAAAAAAAAAAAAAAAATGTAATTGAAGCGTGAAATTAAAAAGTGCAAGAACAACGGCATGGGTACGATATGCAGTATAGCTGTAAATTTTATCATCACGAGTGCAGTAATTGAAAGATTCTGGTTGAATTGCTTGCAGCGCGCGTCGTCGAGCGAGTGAATGAGAAATAGGCTCAGCTCGTATACACACACGAAATAATAACACACAGCTAGTAGCGCTGAAAGTAATTGATAAATGTCACGGAAAAAGAGAGGAGAGGAGGAGGAAGGGACGATCCGAAAGAGGAAGAGAGCGGCATACCTATATACGTAAACATGCACGAGTCATTGTCGTGAAAGTTCAGAGTACCTCGTATTACGTGTTATTATATACACCGCCACTTTACGCACCATACCCGGATATTTATTCGTTTGTTTACTATACGCGATGCGCTCGCTGATGCTCGATTTGGAAAACGATATATACATACAATGTTTCGAGAAATACGTGAATTCGGTGTAGTGCCGTTTCCAAGAATAATCGGCTGTATATACGTAAAATAAAGTCCTGTATAAATGATAAAGTAGAATTGCGCGCATTGAAAAAAAAAAAAGAAAAAAAAAATTGGTGGATGTTGGTTGGAAAATACACTGTGCAGCTTTATTTCCATCATCATCCGCAGGTCTCGGGATTGTTCGGAAAGTAAAATCAACAACACGCGATATCTCGGGAGCGATAAGAGGAGAGAAAAACTGAAGTATACGAGAGAGGCCAACACACCTATGGACTTGGGAAAAGCTGTAATAAACATAATAAAAGAATAAAAGAAGAAAAAAAAAAAAGAATGAAATGAAGCGATAGTCGGACTCGGCTAACTACGTTACGTAATGGATGATTATTTATGCGTAAGCAAGTGGCAGGAGCATTATTTTCTTTCGAAGGCTTTTCTAACCGGATGATGAAAGCGAGGCGAGCAAGGCCATCACCGTGGAGGCACATTTATTCATAATATACACACGGCACATCGAGCCGGCTATCAGTTACGTTGTACGAGGTGTTTTTACCGCAAACAGTGTAATCGTAACGCACAAACCTCAACAATTATTGTATACGAAACGAAAAGATAGATCCCTACTTGTTTGTTTTGGAAAAGAACAAAATTTGTGTGTTTTACAGGCTACGGTTTATAATAATAATATATAGTATCCCGTTCTTATCAGCTAGACAGTGGTGGATTGTTGTAGGGTATGCAGTTGATGTGATTGCAGAATATGCAGTCAACGACGGCGAGGAAAAAAAATCCGAGGCTGCGTTGCCGCTGGCATTCTATGCTTAGGGCGCAATCCGGAGCACACACGCGCCACAAAGACAAAAAAAGCGCCGACTAAATCAAGAGCGATCGAAAGCTCGCGCGCGCTCATATGGTTACAAGCTAATGGATTGACTATACTTATAGAAATCGAGAGATGCGGTGATAAAACGGTGCGGTTGCACGTATACGGCCGCGTATGGCTTAGCGCGCGCGTGTCCCGTGCAAGTTAATTGTACGTACGACAATACACCGTATACTAGGTAGACATGGAAAAAAAAAGCCGTACGCAACCCGAGAGCGGATCATAATCATCTCCCCGACCTCACCTATAATCCGCCGTCCCTCCCCTCGAGACCCCCGTAACATCCGCGCGCTCGCCTCTAAATCAGTCATTGTATAAATATATAATATGTATACATACACCTATACACTTACAATGTGTACGTAGGTAGGTAGGTAGGTATAATCAAAGTACCCTACACACCCACACACGCTGCCGTGTGTATACCTACATTATTAACTAGTTAAAACCGGGCATGCATTCTAAAGCTTGAAGCTCATAGTGTTCGGGGGCGCTCCTCCTCCATCCGGCCCTACAAACTCGCCCTTGCTATAACTCTCTCGCTGTTTCCTCTCCTCGTCGGCTTGCACAAGCCGCTCTATTTATAAAGGAAATAATAGTGTCGCTGCTGTCGGCAGGTGCATCACCGATCGCCCAGAAGAAAAAAATCAGCGGTGGCAGTAGCTCATCGTCTGAGACTGACTATAGAGCTGTGTGCACACACACGAGAGCGACAGAGAGAGAGAGAGAGAGAGAGCTTGCGAGCTTGCAGGTGCGGCTAGGGCCAAAGAGCTGTTACGTCACGCAGCCTCCACAAGAGCGCGAGGGAGAAAAGAGAGAGAGAGAGAGATAGTTTTCATATACAGTAGAGGGTGCATGGTTGCTACTGTGCTCCGAGTATAATACAGGGGGTAGCTTTGGGGGAAAAAGAAGTTACTCACTGCCAATGCTGAAGGTCCTCCAGCGCGTCTTGCGCTTGGCGCCCTTCTTGCCCATGGCTCGCGAGCTTCGAGGCTGCCGCCGGCGGTGTCCTCGCCACTACGGTGTACCGCAACAGCTCGACGTACTTCTCGTCGTCGTCTTTGACATAACGATGTTGTCGTCCCGGCGTTGTTGCCGTCGTTGATCCCGTCGTCGCCGGCCGCGGCTCAGCCGAGCCGCCGCCGACACCCTTGTTTCACTGACGGCGTCTCGTTTCTTTCGTTCGCACCTAAGTATATGGATATTGCGATTATGCCCTCGGGTAATATACTCATGTGGTTGGCAACCGGGTGCTTTAACTGCTTCGAGGTGACTCCGGTGCTTGGGTGATTTTTGTCGCTGTCACGGCTACCCCGTTATTATAAAGCTCGGCTTCGGTCCCCCCCGCACGCAGCTCCTTCGCGAATGCTATTTAGAACGGCACACTCCGCATCGCTCGAAACACGACCGGGCACTAACACGCTCGGTGAAGATAACTCTCTCTCTCTGCTCCTGCCTGTGTGTCGTTGTAAGTACTCCCCCCTCCCCTCCTAGCCCCACTTTTATCGGCGCTCTCTCGCGCTCGGCTGTACTCGTTCGTCGTCGCTTCGCGCGGTGTTGGTTTGAATGTTCGAACGGTTCGTTAGCTGTTTAAAAAGTAATAGAGTGCCGTGCAAAACCGCCCATGAGTAAAGACTGATCGATTGAGCTTATGCGATAAAAAAACGATGTTTGCATTTTCAAGCTCGTTGTCACGTGAATCCGTGATAACAGTGATCGATATAAATGGTGGCAAATTTTTTTATCGCATCGTACCCCCCTGCGTCTAAAATAAGGGTGAAATTGGCCAGTGAAGGTGTTTTTGGAACAATTATTTGTATTTGTACGATAAAAAATGCGCGAGACTAGACTGTCGTGGGAGTTTTTACTATGAAAGTGCGGTATGATAATGATTATCGATGATTCAAGAGGTATACGTACAACCATTGAAACAATTCAATTGTAATACGTTCGAAAATACGAAGAATCCCTACTCTTTTGCTGCCAAGCATGTTTTTTTCCATCATTTTATCCATAAATCATGGAATAATTATTAACATCGAAATAATATGCGAATAGTAATTGTCATCTTACGTTTTCTTTGTGAGCACTGAAAAAATACGAGTTGCATGTCAACTGTTTACGTAATTTTTTTTTTTTTTTTTTTTTTTTTTTTTTAAGAAAATCAATTATACATGAATTTATTTGACAATAAAGTGATTTTTTAAATTGTAGATTTAAAAACTAATACTAAAATTTTAAACAAATATAACACCAACGTAAAAATGCTCCCATTTTTCTATCTCGGGCGATTTTCGTGACTTTTGGATGTTGTTCGCATGATGATGTTGAGTATCCAACCAAGACACTACGAGAACGAAAACTATTATTACTCGCTGTTATAACCAGAGGACGAATAAATATTTCAAAAATTATTCCGCGCATGAAATAAAAAGCTTGTAAGATTTCCGTACAAAAGATGTAATTGTAGAGCAATTTAATCATTTTTATAATTATTGCTTCGAAAAAAAAAAAAATTATTTATTACAAATCCACACCGGTGGCACATGATCTTGTTGTCAGAATCATGTTTGAGAGCGTGTCACGAAAGATGTGCGATAAGGATTACCGCTCTTACGTACAATTCAATGCGTTGGATTCATTTTTATAAGTATAGGTATTTCATAGTGGTAAGATAAGTATAGTGTCGAGCAGCGAAGTATATAATATCTGGTATAACACGTGTAAGTATTTCTGATCAAGACCTAATCACATTACTTGATGGTCACTTCTTACACGTCGATTAACTATAAAAAAATATCCTGTTTACCACGTTACAGATGTCAAATAACAACAATTTATTTTTGTGATTAATTACGTACAATTTGTCATTCATATGTATACTCTTTACTTTTTAATCGCTGACGTTTTAAATTTCTTTATTGATAACGCACATATAACTTTTTCATCGTGATATTATAAATAAATAACTCACTTGAAGTTTACACCTGTGTATTATCTATATTATCTACGGATTATAGAAATGTTAGGATACACAGGAGTCCAAATATAATGTTATATCGTGCATAGAGACATCTCAGTCCATTATATTCAATACCTGGAACGTATGGAATCGATTCATACTCGGTAAAGGACGTATACATGTTACTTGAACGAGAAATAACCCTTGTGGTGCTAGGATACATTTTTCCTGTAAACCTGTAGAAAAACGTGTATTCCGTCTAGCACCGTTGATCTTCCGGCTTATAAGTATACTTGAAACATTGCGGTGAAACAGTAATGAAGATCATTAGGTAGAGTTGACAATTTGTCGGAGAACCTTCGTCAGTGCTACTTTCACATAAATATATGTTTGTAGTGGCAATGTTATAGGATACCGTCATATGAGCCGCGCAAAACAAATAATTTTCCAACTTGGCTGCTCTTAGAGACGTTTTTCTCATGAATTGACCTGCAGGCAAATAAGTCGAAAAAAAAAATTTTTTTTGGGACCCCGGCACTAAAATAAGTGTGTTTGAAATTAAAACTATTAAAGTTTTTTTGAAAAATTATTAACTTTAAAAAATTACCCTAATTAATTGATGTAATAAATTATTTTTAGTTGGTGGTCGGCGGTGCTGTTCCATTCCGTGAGTGTTTTATAGTTTTTACCGCGAAAAACGCAACATTTGACGTGCCCTCTAGCCTTACCATTTGAAGGTAAGTTTGCCGAGATAACTAACTTACCTATCTGAAAACAGAGTGTCGGTAACAAGTGTTACAACAGACAAATATTCAAAAATATTCGACCGGCTTTTTAGGTTATACAAAACTATGTATGCGCCGTATACATGTCAAAAAAAGTGTACTCAATAAGCTAGCAAACGTTAAAGGTTGTACGAATATTTATTTACATAATTTATCAAATATGTAAAATACTTATCAATATTACTGTATCAACAGAAGTACACGTCAAATAATCCAAAATGCTCAGAATATTATCTCTGAACGATTTTGAGGCTCCCCTGTTTGATGACCTGATAACTGCCAGTTACACGGATAATGGACCTGTTTATTGTACGAAAAATGAATTGCAGCGAGAATTGCAATCTTTCGATGTGCACCTGCGTGAATTTCCCGTTGTCAATATCACACCCGAGATGCTGGCTACCAGAGAAACAGCACGCACCATTGGAGCCAGGGATTTGTTTTTGCCAGTGCAAGACAGTGCTTTTAAAAAAATTGCTAATATTTGGAGAGAAAAGGGTTGGCTAGAAGCCATCAGAACTGCAGCTGCTGAAGATCCAAGGGAAATTACGTTTCCACTTTACTGGTTTGCCACAAGGTACTTAAATACGTTTACTGTCAATGTCCAACGAGATCTTCTAATATATATGATATTTTATATTAAAATATAAACTGGATGCCGTTAGATTCACACAAATGTTGGATCTCATAGAGAAAGGAACATTTTGGACTAGCGTTCTACCAATATCTGGGTCTGGCTCAGTCGCTGATGTAGCTGCAACGAGAGATTGGGCCACAGCACTAGTACAAATGCAAAATATTATCTTTTTTTTTTTTTTTTTTTTTTCAATTCAAATCATCAAATAATTCAATTATTATTCGTAGATCCGCTGTATGGCCTGGCATCCACATTATATACGCTTAGCTGTAGCCACTAGGGACGACAGAATCAGAATATTCTCCAATACTACTAGTAATATTAATACTGCTGTTTTAAGGCACAGTGCTCAAAAATCCGTATGCTGTATGAGTTGGAGGCCAAATGCTGGCAGAGAATTGGCAGCAGCTTGTCAAAATGGAGTATTGGTATGGACAATAGAATTAGGAGCAGCCAGCAATTCTCTCAGTCACGCAATCATGTTGAAACACAGGAATCATGCACCAGTTACAAGCGTGGCATGGAATCCAGAAGTAAGATTACCTATGGTGCATGTTTATTACAAATAAACTATTTAATAAAATTAACTTAACTGAATTTAATTTTAGGGTGACTTGTTGGTATCTTGTTGTCTAACAGACATGAACATGATAATATGGGATGTGGCAAAAGAAAGCGGAGTGCCTTTGAAAAGAGTAGGTGGAGGAGGATTATGTTTTGCCAGGTGGTCATCTTGCGGATCTCGACTCTTAGCAACAACTTGTAGAAAAATATTTAGGTATGTGTATATTGCAATAAAATCAGTGACATTTCTTGTTGCTCGTGATTATTATTAAGATTTTTTTTTTGTGCGTAGGGTATGGAATATTGGAGCTGGAACTCATTGGAAACCCGAAAGATGGACTGTGCCCAATGGTAGAGTAGCTGCAGCTTGTTTTGGGCCAAATTTAACTCTACTCTTTACATCCACGGAAAATCCAGCAATGATATTTTCCTTACCTCTTCAAGAAAAAATTTTCAACGTCAAGAAGCTCGATACTCTTGATGATGATAAAGTAGCAATGCCACTGATCGATCTGAGTAAAGTTACTTTTGCATCAAATGAAGAAGATGTGCACATTACGGCTGGTGGCAGAGTTATTTCCATGGACTGGGATCCGCTTGGAAAATATCTAGCCGTTATTTTTCAGGATAGCCCGCTAGTTGCCATATTCAAAACGAAAATCGGGAGTACTTCGAGAATAACCGAGGTTAAACCTCTGTGTTTTGCCCAAGGATTTCTCGGTGAAGTTCCGCATTGCATCGAGTTTTACCATAACTATCAAAAAAAATCAGATACCACAATCTTGACGATCGCATGGAGCAGTGGTTTCATTCAGCATTTCCCGATATTAGAGAAAGTTCAGACACACGGACAGCCAGACCTCTGTACGACCACTCACATTGGAGGAACGCTATCCAATTCATTTGCATTCAACGACGATTCGTACTTACAGTCGTCAATTTATACCAGTTTCTCTACGCTGCAATGAGAAGAACGAGTGTAAAACTTTTATCGAAAACACTCGCGCAATTGTTGGCAATGTTGCTATACTTATGAAAAAAAAAACACACACACAAATAGCGAGCAAAATTACGGCACAGCACTGCGAAATGACGAAACATTTATCTTTATCGCAAACGCAAAGTCGCAGTTGATTTATGTTCATCACCTATACGTGATGCTGCTTAGCTGTAAATTAAATATCAATTGTATTACTAAGAATTTAGTGTAATTGACCCAACTGTATTTGGAGTTTTGTAAAATACCTAGCTTTTTGAAGTATTTACATTTATACCGTGACGGTAAGCTTTGTTATCAATATCTACTATGATCTTCAACAAACAAGCGATCCGTCAGAGCTTGATATTTTTATATGCTTTTATAACGTTCTACACAGTGATTCAATAAATTGGAAAAGCACCCACTACTTTTCTTTTTTTTTTTTTTAACGTACCCCTTTTTCACACCATATTGTGGTTATAATTTTTTTACGAGCAGCGTTAATACTGTATAATGAGACCCCAAAGTGCGTGTAGAAAATCGAGTGGAAAGATGTTAGTTTTTCCAAACAGTTGTCCCGAGAAAAATAAAAATAAAACCCGTCCCCCTTTACCTCGGCTGTCGCACTCAGGAGAGTGTGTATACTTGTATGCGTTTTTATTATGCTCGAGGGTCCGCATTGGCTTGGAAAACACAAGTGCCCCCGTCTTTTCTCGTTTACGGTTTTCGGTATCTTTAATGAAGTCACACGCAAAGCGCACGCACGCCCTTCTATTTTTGATTCCTTGGCCTCACTCTCGCCCCTTTCCACCCCACAACCCTTTATCGCTACCTCCACGAGTCAAGAATGGGTATAAAAAAAAAAAAAAAAAAAAAAACATTCACTCCAAGAATTTATGAACTCCAACGCGAGGACACCATCATTATATGAAAGTGTAAAATTTGGGACAATGCACGAGTAAAATGTGGTGGAAGAGTCGCGAAAGTTTTCCTAAACGCGTATCCTTTCCTCTCGCGAATCGCCCTCTTGTGATATAAGTATGCAATATCGGCAGCGTTATTATCTTCTCGTGACGCAATTGGTGATGATACTGCGCGCGATGTTGCAAAACGAACGTATTAGCGCGAAAACAAGCGCGTATACATGTAAGAACTTGAGAGTGAAAAACAAAATTTCTGGTACTCGTATGCGATGCCTTTGACGAAAAAATCCGATTTTTGATAATTGAGGAAAAATTTCCGAGGTGACGCCGTTACATACAAAAGCAACGATTTTCATTATCCTGCCACAAGCGAAATTAAGGGAAAAAAAAAAAAAAATGAATTATTTATAACTCGGCATATCTATCGTTGTCTGCGAATAGAAATTCCGCGGGATTTCAGTTTCCAGTGTTCTCCCTATCGGCTGCGAAGGTTGCACAAACTATATGCATCTATACATCTTGAGCGCGAAATCGATACATAATATGCGTTCGATCGATAATTGCCACTCAAAACGATGCATTTCCCGTCCATTTACGCCGATCGGCAGCGAAAATCGGTAAACACGTCATGTATATAAATCCAAGCGATGAAAACACATTAGTCTGAAACATATTTGTATCCGGAGCTCCATTTAAAATATCTTCTCGGTATCATCGGAGAGTCTAAAAACACTAAAATAATAATCTCGTATTGAAAAAAAAAAGAAAATTAGGCAATCGGTATGAGCTAACGCAACAACAGCAACACACTTTCCTCAATATATACATGTATATGTTTCACAATATACATATACTTTCTCGCTATTACGTCGTTTATACAGAATTTCGCGATAAGCGCTTCTTTATACATGCAAACTCGTATCCAAAATATGCTCTCACCATCATCTCCTACACGTATACTATAGATACTTTTTTGTAAAAAAAAAAAAAAAAAGGGAAATCATAGGGTACACTTTTTAACGCCCTTGCGTGCGATCATCCGTAAGCCAATGAATTAAATTTCCAGTGCTTGTCCAATTATTCCGCTGATATGCACGCGCGCTCTCGAAATATTAAAGAATCGGCGAGAGAAAAAGAGACTCGTAGGCAAAAAGAGAGAGGAGGAAAACGAGCAAACGATAAAAAAAAAAAAAAAAAAAAAAAAAAAAAACAACACTCGGCTCCAAAGATAAGCCGCTTATCTTCTTCGCGGGGAATCCAATATGCAATTGAGTTATGTGTGTGGGTGCCATGTAGGCGTCACTGTTTTACACTTGTAAAATTGCAACCATATAATACACACTTAGCGATGATCTTTCTCCACGCGCGCGTGTGTGTGTGTGTGTCTGTTTGATTGCATTTTTTTTTTATTACTTTCAGCCAGTGTTGCAACGTCTCTCTCTCTCCCTTCCGCCCCTCCAACTACCGCTCGTAATTTTGCAAGTGCGGTATCTCTCCGCAAAAATAAAGTAGCCGATCGAGTTATTTACCGAAACGATGTCAATAACTAGCTCTCCTTCTCTCTCTAGCCATTACCATCACCGATAGTCGTGTGTAAGCATAAGTGTGTGCTCTTACACCGAGAGATCGAACGTCCATTATAACGAAGAAATTGGCACGAAGCGAGCGTTGATGAGCTAGTTTGCTCTTATCTCCCGGAGGCGCGGCAGTAGCTGCGAACGAAAAAAAAAAAAAAAAAGAAAGGAAAATCGGCTATTTCGACTACGTTCCGCCAAAGAGATCCCTAGAGACAGGGAATAATTTGGGCTCGCGAGCCATGATGTAACACCACAGAGAGTATTACAACGGATGAAAGAGAAGCGATGAGCTTTTCTTATAACTTAACTTTTCTTTTTTTCTTTTTTTTTTTTTTTTCGCATACATGCGAGGAGCTGCCCGCCCTTGCAGTCTTTTTTAATGACTTGAAGAGTGCGCAACCCCTCGAATACTACATGTATATAAGTGTATAGATATTGACAATGATCGATACTTTACAGATATGCGACAAATATGTGTGTACGGATCTACCGATCGTGTACTCAAATATTCTATATTATGTACTTTGAAACGCTTTTCATTTGTTGGAAAAAAGAGGGGGCAAAAAAAAAGTTATACATAATCGAGGTAACGAAAATTAATTTGAACTTGAACGACGAGTGATAGCCTGCTGATCTTTGATGAATAATAATTTTGCAATAATTACTTCATCGGCCGCGTTTCTCGGGTCGCACCCTGATTTCGTGACCGAAATGACGATAATATAGGTACACCCACAAAATCTGATTTACGGAAGGCTAAGATTATAATTTTTTTTTTTTTA
>NW_019379489.1:603166-620165 GCF_000648655.2 Copidosoma floridanum | reverse complement strand
TTTTTTTTTTTTTTTTTTTTTTTTTTTTTTTTTTTTTTTTTTTTTTTTTTTTTTTTTTTTTTTTTTTTGTCATCAGGTTCTCGACTGCGATCGCGCGTACGCATATACGTACAACGTTATACACGCACGTATTATTTTAGTGAGAGAGAGATAGAGAGTTCTAGGCCTATATATAATAATAACGCACGCGCTACAGGGTGCGCGCACATGTGAGCGAGCGGTGCAGCTTACGGGGCGCGAGGCGAGCTTGACAGGTGCCTCGACAAAAAACTCGAGGCGAAGAAAGTGGAAAGATGTAAGAAGAAGGGCTGGCGGACCACATGTGGCACTCGTATTTAACACGATATAGCTCTGTACAGTGCAGCAGGACTCATGATGTCTATCATATATATATATATATATATATATATATATATGTGTGTGTGTGTGAGTGTGTGCGTGTGTACAGCGTAAAATGTCATCCCCGTCGTTTTGTCCCCTTCCCCCTTTTTTATTATTATTGTCTGCATCTTATACTGTAGTGCGTGCGTTATGCTGAGTCGTTACTCGCCGAGTAAATATTGCCGATTTTTTGCCGGTCTCTCCCCCATCGGGACGCTCTATATAAAGCGCGCGATATATAGGACAGTCGTTGCAGCCGAGATGTATGTGCATGTGCAGTTGTTGTTGTTGCGCAGGACAATTTTTCGAGCTTTTCGATTTTTTTTTTTCGTTTACTCCGTCGAGAGACACACGTACTTACGTTTCGCCCTTCTATTTTCATCTCGCCCGTTGTTGTTTATGCGTGCCCTCTTGGGACCCCCCCATTGAAGGTGTCCTACCGAAACCAGTAAAAAAACTTTCCATTGATTTCTATTAGGCTATTGCACCCGAAACTTACCATCCGGATGACAACACCAAAACGATGGGTCTAAAGTATTTTACATGCAAATTGAAAAAAAAAAACAAAAAAAACTATTGTTAATAATTTTTATTAAACCTTTGAAGATCTCTCCATTTTGGTGTTGCCATACCTAAGACCGAAATTTGTCGTTACGAGACTTTATTTGTGTATTTTCAGTGGAGTTCTCAAGAGTCGACAATCCATAAAACACTTAAACGCGTCAAGCACTAATCGTAAGTACATTGACACCCCATATATATATACGAGAGGAGGAAAAAGGAGGGAAAAAAAAATAGAAGAAGAAGACAGTGGTGCGACAGAAGCTGCGAGGGAGGGATGAGTGAAAAGGACCGTTGGGTCTGATGTATATATAAGCATATAACATCTTACGGTAGTCGACCACGGGGTTCTCGGGGGTGCATCGAATATCCTATACGCTAGTACATGTACATATATATATATGTATACGGTAGCATGTTACAATTATATAGATACACTGACTCTATGGAGAGGTCAACGTCTCGGGTCCCGTATATCGTCATCCCATGCGTAGCTTATGTAGTTTCATGCCTCGGAATTGTGAATTTCTCCTAGAGTGTCGTTTGTGTGCACATATTATATATACTTATATAGTTGGGGGGAAAAACACACGTGTGGGCGAGTGCATTGCTCGGACGCGGTGTGCGCACACAATATGGAGCGCATCTATAGAACGTTGACACGACGCCCGGCTCGCGCGCGTCGCCCCGAGAGAGACTCATCTTTTCTTTTTGCAAGGGCGCGCGTCGCACATGCATGTGCTTCTCGCGCGCGCGGTTGCATTACTTGCCCCTTTTTTTTTACTTTTTTTTTATTTTTTTTTTTATTTTTTTACTTTCGGCAAGCCTCTGAAAATTATTTTGAAAAATCTAAACCCCCTCTCGCCGTCGTCCCAGTATATTATGGTATACACGCCACACGTGCAGAGCGATCTGCACAAGTCTCTCTCTTTCTTTATTAACACTTTTATCCCCCATACGTTTTACTCTGTTTCATGCAATGGTTGACACTTTGCGTTACGCAAACCATTATATCTCTCTATTTGTTTATTTATTTATTTTTACTTTTTAATTGACAAAGTGTGAGTGGCTTGAAAATGGCTTTTATGCTTGAGGCTTTGTGTTCAATATTTTTTTTTTTTTTTTTTTTTTTTTTAACAATGTAACGTGTACACGGCAAGGTGAGCTACGAAAATCGGTATGCCCTTAGCTCCTTACATTAGCTAAATGTATTCTGATTCTACTGTTTTCTTTGCTTTTTTGCATTAATTTTGTAATTAATACGCTTAGGCTGTAATATGCTTCAATGAAAATTATAACTCTTTGACCATTTGTAATTGCACCATGTGCGCACGTTATCATTATTATAATTATTTTATATAACATACGTTACGTATAAATATACATTTAAATGAAGGATCGATATTTCTTGAGCTCAGCAGCAGCAGCTGTTGGTGTACTTTGTATCTACTTGAGCGTGTAAGTATTAGAAAAAGCTGCGGAGGATCCAAGTATCTTTTTTTTTTTTTTTTTTTCCCCAAAGCCGTCTCTCTATCTTTTTCTCTTTTGATCCTCATTATATTATCTATACGTACTGGATCCCCCGCGTTTTTCCAACATTACGGAGGACATCGGGAGTGTCGACAGAGATAGCGCGAGGGCGGACTCAAGCTCCGGAGCTCTTTTCTTTCTCTCGGGTTTTTCCCCCCTCCTGCGCCTGTCAACTTTTGAGATTTCGAAATCGGAAAGCGCGAGGAAAGTCGGGCTTGTCCCTGCGTTCCCACACCAATTACTACCATACACTCTGCTACCATCTTGAAGAAAAAAGGAAAAATATATATTTTTTTTTTTCTTTTTTTTTTTTTAAGTGTGGGAGGGAAAATATGAGTAATTAGAGCCACCTGACGGCAAAACGTGTACGGTTCAAACTCATCGCTTCGCGCTCCGACGGACCCTTTTTCTCATCGACATTCAAGTTACTATTTCATTTGTTGAAAAAACTTTTTTTTTTTTTTTTTTTTTTTTCAAGTATTACCAAATGTCGTGTCGATTCGTGACAAAAATAGTACGCCTCATGTAGACAGAATGAAAGTTAAGTGTGCGACACATGTGCAAGTTGTACATTCACTCTGGATTGAAAATGCCAACAAAAGAAGAAAAAAAAAAAAAAAAAAAAAAGACTTACACGAAAGGTCAACCATACAATATGTTAATTTTTTTTTCTTTTCTCAACCAAAATCAAATCTAATCCAAAAACTAACGTTGAACTTAGCGAAATGAATAAATAAAAAAAAAAAAAAAAAGAATCGAGAAGCCTGACGACGACTCTCGTAATCAGAAAGCGATGGAAATATTGGCTTTGAAAATCTGATCGAGGTGACGACGAGGCGCGTGCGAGTACTTTTTCTTCTTCTTCTTCTTCTTCTTATTTCAATTTCGCGCGATGTACAAGCGCGTTTTCGACACACGCACGGAGATAAGCCCCCGATTTTAGGTAAACAGCGCGCACATATCGTTCTCTATGAGATGATCCGAACAAAAGATAACAACAATATTCGGATAATGATCGAACGACTATGAATTTGTCCGTACACGCCATGGAACAAACGAACCTCGTAAGTATACATTACGTATACAGAAGAAAGACGCGGAGGAGGAGGAGGAGGAGGAGTGGGCGGCGCAAAGAAGCGCTGCACTCCCTTTTTACCCCCGTATTCCATAAAGCGCACTCCAACCAAAAGCCCAGCATCGGCCGCGAGGGAGGAGAGCCATCCTCGACGGTGGGGACCCTACGCGCGCAAGTATAGGTACACGCGCACACACATTCCGGGGCTTATCTCTCGTTTATTATTACGCAGGGCCCCCGTGCACCCTGAGCTTACAACTCAGTCGGCTCTCCGCGCGTCGACACGCCGCACATTAATACTACCTTACCGATCAGCCTCGTTGCGCACTCTTACTTGTACTTGTGCAAGTGTGTACGACGGTAGGCCCGGGACAACCCCCGCGAGCACTTTCCCGCTGCCCCGCGGACACCCCTTGGCACTGATTACCGCCTCTCTGATATGACTCTCGCGAGTATATACCTATACCAACTCTCGGTATCTTTCGCGTAAGTCATTGTTGTGTTGCTGCTATGCCACTGTTGCCGCGTCTGGATCGGTTGATGCTTGTGGCTCGTTGAGCGCTACGGTACACGTGAGAGGAGCCAAATTTCCGGAAAAGCACCCGACGCTACGTTTTTGCGGAGGAAAGGAGGAGGACTGCTGCACACCGAGATCGGTAAGTTAAACTATAAAATGGGCGAGAGTGACGTTGTGTGTGTGTATAGGTATACCGATCGATTCGCGGGAAGGGGGAGCGTTCATCGCGAAATTTCGGAGACGAAACGCATCGGGTATAAGTGCATGATACATACGTGCAGCGACATTATTTTATCATCATGTACATGTTGTGACAGTAGGTTGGCTGCCCACCTACTTCCCGTATCTGAGGGATCTGGAAATTTTCTGCGCGCTCTCTTTCTTCGTCTCTCGCAAAAGTGTATCGTACCCCCGATAAGTGTACACGCGTGTGTATTATATATGCATATCGCTACTTGCGAGCTGGAGCGCGATCAGTGACTCGCAAGTCACAAACGAGCAAACACGCGCACGTCGCGGCAAAGTGTCATCCGTCAATTTTTTACCTTATCGTCTCGAGATAGTTGGTTTTTTTTTTCGGCGTATACGGAAGAAAAAGGAAGATCGGTAAGATGCGTTTTACGTTACATATACCAAACGCGTACAAGTACGTGGCTTTCTTTTTTTTTTTGTTTCCTATTTCGGTGCATTTTGACCAACGCTTACATAACCAGATCTCTCCCCCGTTCTCGATCGCCGCGGTATACTTGTGTCGTGCAAACGTATCCTCGAAGCCCCAAAAATCTAGGGAAATACGATTGATAATAATAATCTGTACTTCCAGCCGATTAATCGGACGATGTTCGTATGAGAAAAAATAAAGTGCAAACGCGCGCGCAACACGGGTTTTCGCAACAACTTTGGGCAGCTCGATCGGCCGGTCTGACCCTGAGGCGAGCGTCAGCGCCCGACATACCGATAACGCACAACTCTTTCCATATATCGAGGGCTTTTAATTGACCAGCGTTCGTTTTGATGTTTGCACCGTCATTCGATTGGCTCGAACGCATCAGAGAGAGAGAGAGGCAGCGGTTATTATAAAAAAATCTGATCGGTATCGTGCTTCAAGGTGAACCATGCACCTCGACGAGGAGCTGCAGCACGCCTTGGCGCAGGTAGCCAAGAGGGAGGCTGCCGGTTACCAGAGCGCCTACTGTTGGACACCCGAGTGGGACCACCACCACCAGCAGCAGCAGCAGAACCAGTTACCGATCTACGGGAACGATTGCTGGAGCCACCAGGACGCGGAGCAGTACGGCAGACTGCCCTCGGTCGACGCCGCCTTTTCTCGCTTCTCGGGCGTCGGTGGCGGCCAACTTCCCGAGGACTTTGACTACTCGGGCGGCTACCAACCCACCCAGTACCAAGTGTCAGCCAACGACTTTGCGAGCAGCTTCTTCTCATTCCCCTCCGAGTTCCAGCAGTCGCAGGTCAACATCGAGGAGTCCCTTCGGGTGGTCGACGACTTTGACCTCAACCTCATCAGGTACGTACGATATACACTCCCGATTTTTATGTCATTGAACGAGCTTCCGTGTATATATCGGCTTTCACAAAATTGCAGAGGCGATCCAACGACTTTGTCGAACGCCGACTCGTCGCAGGCGATGGACAATCGGCAGCAGAGCTCCGATTACGGGGAGATCGAGCCGGTCTACCCGGTCGGCCATCTGGTCTCGACGCAGCCCTGCAGTCCACCGGTCACGTTCGGGAACGAGCTGCTCGACGGGATAAAGAGCGAGCCCACGGCAATGACCCTCGACGGTGGCAATCAAATCGTCCTGTCCAGGGACGAGGGTCTGGTGCTGGCTAGCGAGCAAAATCGGTACTTTGAGGCGCGCGTCGAGCCACCCGAGAGGGACAATCACGAGGAGTCTTACGGTGAGTGACGTTGTTTCCCAATGACTCGCGGTGACGCGTATGGAAAAATAAAACAAAAAGTTATACCGATACGCTCTTTCCTAATGCCTCTCGAGCGCGATAAGGACGATAAAGAGAGAGAGAGCGCGTACACCTATATATGCAACGATACTGCATTGTACATATGTATGTACGTATGTATATATCTCCGAGGGGAAAAACCAAGTGAATGATTGTGCGTGAATTTGTTATTTTTTAAAATCAGGAAGCGCCCAGTCGGACGACGGCTCGGCACCGTCGTATCCGTGTCTCTGGCTGGACTGCGGCTGTTCCTTCGGCGAGCAGACGAGCCTCGTCCAGCACATCGAGAGGCGACACGTCGAATCGTCGTCCACCTCGGGCCACGGGGGCAATCGCCGGCTTCACAAACTCGACAAGGACAGGGACAAGAGCCGAGGGGAGCAACAGCCGCATCAGCAACAGGAGCCCGATTGCCAATTTGCCTGCCTCTGGAAGGGCTGCTCCCGCGATCGGCCCTTCAACGCGAGGTACAAGCTCCTGATACACATGCGCGTCCACAGCGGGGAAAAGCCCAACAAGTGCCCCGTTAGTATACATACATACATAATTTTTCAATTTACCAAAAGATCGGCGTGTGTAATAGTACAACCAACGGACTGTGCACGTTTTTCAGTTCGCCGGTTGCAAAAAGGCCTTCTCGAGGCTGGAGAACCTCAAGATACACCAGCGCTCGCACACGGGCGAGAGACCCTACGCCTGCCAGCACCGCGGCTGCACCAAGGCCTTCAGCAACAGCAGCGACCGCGCCAAGCACCAGAGAACCCACTACGACACGGTAAGCGCACAACCATACGTATGAATACAATCGCACGTAAATTTGAATCTCATGGGATTATTGGGTCGTTGGGTTTATTCGTAGAAACCGTACGCGTGTCAAGTGGCGGGTTGCGGCAAGCGCTACACCGATCCGTCCTCCCTGAGGAAGCACGCCAAGAACCACGCGGATGTGACGAGCGGCCTTCCAGCGTCGGACGCCCGGTCGCACCCGTCCTCCTGCAAAGCCTCGGCGAACCGGAGGACCTCGAGCTCGTCCAGCGCCTCGTCGATCCTCAACAACAATGGTTACCGGCACCAGCCGGTGGGGCTTCAACAGGTCACGAGGCACGCCTCCGTCACGTCCGACTATGGCTCGCAAAAGGACCAGCAGTCGATCCACGACGGGTTCGACGACGCCGAGCTCAAGTCGTACCCGGTCTCGCCGAGGCTGGCCCGCGTCCCCAACAACCAGCTCGACGAGTACGTACCTTACGAGTCGGTCGCGCGCTTTCTCGTTGACGACAGGAGCAGCCAACACCACCTCGGCCTCGACAACATCGGTAAGTCCTTTTATACATACATACATTTTCATTATCGGCGTTTGGCAAGAGCTAACACAAAAAACGAACGTTGCCCGAGTCAGATATTCTCGCGAGTGCGTAGCTTTTTTTTTTTCCTTTCGTTTGAATCTGAATTTTTTCGGTTGGAGGGGTGGAAATATGCGCATTCCCGAAATGACGCGAAGAAGCGAGATGAAAAAAAAAGAAAAAAAAAAAGGTGCGCGTGCACGTATAGGGCCCAATGTCGCGTTTACGGGTCGGTGCGGGGGGAGGGCACCATGTTGAATCTCAGAGGAGGTGTACTTTCGGTGACGGGGTTTTGCGCCTCCGTGTATATACCCCACACCGAGTCTTAAAATAATTTTTTGGCTTACGCGCGTTACTCGACCCACGTGCCGGGGCCCTGCCACGTGCGACGCACGCGCTCCTTTTTCTTCCCTTTCTTCTCCCTTGAGCCATTTTTACAACACGCCCGGCTCGCCTCTCTACTTTCCCCCTCCCCCCCCCTTCTTTTATCGTACGTGCATGTAACGTGCACTCGATGGTTTTATCGGTACGTATATTTTACATGATCTTTCTTTCTCTCGATTGGACCGCGGATCGTTATAGATCGGTAGAGCCGGTTTTTAACAGATAAATTTTTTTTTTTTTTTTTTTTTTTTTTATCGTCGCTCGACTCATTGTTTTGTGAATCGACTGTTTTAAGGCTACACGGCTGACGAGGACATCAGCGACCTCCACGACTTGGGGTCCGACATTGAGTTTTTGGAGCTCAACAGCCTCGACGACTCGGTTTTCATGGGAGAATAACACCGATGTGCATTGCAACGTTGTGGTTGAACATTTGTTGAATCCACTCAAGACTGCTCCTGGAAAGTTTCCATCATTTTGCGAAACCAAAAATGATACTATACGCGTATCGCTCGTTCATTATCATGTCGTTGGATAAGTATAATATAATTATATATATAGGAGAAAATGAAAGAAATTGATGAAACGAACAACGTGTTGGGTGATTTGAACCAAGATTACTTTTATGACGATCATGATAAAATCAATCGGTGTTTCGTACATTTGTATAGGTACTTATGGCGTTGTATAGAAAAATACTTATATGTGCGTAGATTTAGATTACTTGATTTTTTTGATTTTTCTTTTCTTATTTCTTTGATTTTTTTGTTTTTTTGTTTTGTACATTTGTA
This sequence comes from Copidosoma floridanum, assembly GCF_000648655.2. The sequence continues at coordinate 611,603 of NW_019379489.1, read as the reverse complement.
AATACATTATCTAGGTCAGATTGGAACAGAGCGTTGATAAACTGCGAAACTCAAGTATTATACTATCGGTTGGTTTTATACTGATTTATAATATATGTATAATTAAAAACAAAGTGATGACACGTCATGTTATTTGCGCCTCGGCTCGTGTATCTTGGACTCTGCAATTGTGTGGATGCCTTGGGCTCTACTGTTTGCAAATCGGTACTTGATTGCCGCCCGGTATTTGCGAGCAGACCACGCCGGTAAAGTTTCGGAAGGCCTCGCTACTCTTTTCCTGCAACAATGCGTGTGTGTGTTTTTTTGTTTAACCTCATGTAAATCTGGGACCAACGAAGCCGCGAGACTTTGCATAAAATAGTTGTTATTTTTTGATCGAAAAACTGTAAATACTGTACATTCTATTTTTTACGCGCCGAGCGATTATATAGTCAAATAAGTATATGTATGCTAACACGATACTGGAGAATAATAGGGAAAAATTAAATACTTAGCGGACCAATGGAAAAATGTAATCAAAGTCGTTGTTGTACGTATAATTGCCAATAAAATGTGATAAATACATTTTCATGAAACATCAAAGGTTAACTCTACTTCAATTTTAAAACCTGCCATCTCAAAGAATGAAAAAAGAATTAAATAATAAAAATTTAAAAAAAACTACTGATTTACATACCATTCGTAAAAGTAATGCTTCATATAGCTTTTTCAGGAAAAAAAGAAAATTATGTAAAGAACGAAATTGCGAAAATAGCTAAACTATTCGAATGGAATTTGTAAAGATGCACATTAACTTGTAGTGCAGTGAAGTAATGTGATACACAATGTACTTATCGTTTCGTGCATCCGTTCGACGTATACTGACAATAGCCAATTTATTACACGAATGCGCTCGTGCTCGAATACAAATACTAGCCTCTCGTATCGCATCATTATTATTTATTACGTAAAATTAAAAAAAAACGAAATTGTATTACTAACCGTATTATTTTTCGATGGCAGCCGGAATCGCGTAGTTTGATTTTTCGTAAGACGAATATGATTGTAACACAGTATATTATACACACAACTTACCCCATTGATGACGATGGACGGGACGAACTCGAGGGGCGACTGGAAGCCCTTGGTCTTTTGGCCGTGTTTCATGAACAAGTCGTCGCCCTGCTTGGAGTTGCTACAGTTTTCGACGTTTTTGACGAACTCGTCGTTGAAACCCTGAGTTTGGGCGCACTGAGGCAAATAGTACGTCTTATCAGTTTTTTCGTAGATAAACGCAAGTATTTGGGAAGAAAAAAAAATCAAGCGGTGCACCTGTGCCCTACATTCGAATCCATCATTAAAAAAAAAAAATCTCTACAGCAAAATTGACAAATTAAACTGCCATACAGATTATTATCTCACTCGAGAGAACCTATAATTGTGTATCCGTATAGTTATATATTGACTATTGAATTTATGAGTATACGTAGGAAGAGTGATCAACGTAAAATTAATTAATTGGGCCATGCTCCTATGTGCTCGTGGCCAATCTGGGTTCACGGAATTTTTTTTTCCATGCCATACATTTTAACCTTCGGGACAATGGTGATTGCGTGAATTTTTTAATAATTAAGTATCAAGAAAAAATTTTTCAATTAATATTTTTTGCTCAAAACAAATTTTACGTTACAATTCTTGGTACATTTTGAACAAAAAAATAAAAACAACATAAATCTTTCGGTTTTAACTTTAAAAATTCCCGGTGTGTGGATAAATGTGTTTTTTTTTTGCCATTTTCAACCACCTTGCTCAGCTTTCACTGTATTATTTTCAATAAATTTCAATACAATTTTCCATCCACTTTGGCTCAAAATTGACCTCACAGTGCGTACTTTATAAAAAAAAAAAAAAAAAAACTACGATAGCCCATTGCCAAATCACTAAGGAATTGTTGATCAACGCATTGTCGTTTTCATATACCTACTACCCATAAACGCCTATACTTACATGTTAGGTACACATGTATGGCACGTACAGATAATCAGTTTTATCGTTACTATCTGGCAACGAGCGATCGGAATTTTTTTTTATCCAAAAGTATACACTATAAGGTAAATTTTGAGCCCATGTGAATTGAAAATAATGCAGTAATAGCTAAGCAATTTGTGGTTGAAAATTATAAGAAACGCATTTTTTCAAACTTCAGGAAATTTTTCACGCCAAAACTAAGGGACTTGGCTTGTTAAAAATGTTGGAAAAATTCTGTTGACCAAAAAAATGAAAATTTTTCTATTTGTCATGAACAATAAATTATATTTTTTCATGGTTCATCGCGTTCAAGAGATCAACGTGTATCGAATGAAAAAAAAAAAAAAAAAATTCCATGCACCCAGATCGGCGACTGGCACATAGGAGAGGCAAAATCTAATTAAATGTATAATGACGAGGCCGCTACGACGACATTATACCGACGCAATATACGATTACACGCGCAGAGAGAGGGAGTAACGTAATAATTCTTTAATGACGGTAAAGTTAAATTAAATTTTGCGTAACGACGACATTAAATCGTGGATGGATGATGGTGTTTACCTGCTTCAAAGCAGCCTCGGGATCGAAACTCGTCATGGCGCAACCGACAAAGTCGATCATTCTTTGCTGCTGGTCTTCGGGCTTGACGGTGTTCTCGATCTCGTAGATCGCACACGCGTGGATCTTGTTGCCGTGGCATTCCATCGGCCCGTGCTGGCACGACGAGTGGACATTATTCCCTTCCTCCGTCCACTAAACGCAGTTTATAGTATTTCGGTTTATTCAAATGGCTCTGAGATGAGTTTAAACGATGGTCTTACCGATGCCTTGCCGAACGGAACCAAATTGACGTTCAAGTGATCCTTGAGGCCTCCGTTGAAGGCTGGTGTCAGTTGTTTGGTGATAAAGTACATGCTGTCCGGGCACAGGGTCTCGTAGTACACGTCGACGTTGAGCTTATCCTCGCCAAGCACCTAAAATGAAAAATTTGCATGAAAAAAAAAAAAAAAAAAAAAAAAAAAAAAAAAAAAAAACCAACTTACAGATCGAAAGGAAAATAAGAAGTGCACTTACGGCGGCAAAACAGCAGGAGAAGGCCACTAGAGCCGCAAAGGCGATCGGCACAGCCCGGTTCGGGTGATACATGGTGCGCGATTCGAGGAGGTCGACAGAGTTCGAGACCGGAGAACCGAATGACGAGCGATCGGCAAGTCGAAGCTGCTTTAGTTGGCTGGAAAGCCCAACAAGCGGGAGAAGGAGAAGATCGTAAAAGTCCGGCTTGAGAGGGGAACGTTTACGAGATGTGCACCACAGTGTCCGGAGAGTTTATATATACGCGTGACCCATCGGGGAGGGATAAGATCTCTCGTCCGTTTTGGACAGCTATGTGTGTGTGTGTGTATTTTACAATCCACTTCTAGCGCTCTATACTTTTTGCTTCTTTGGGTTATTGTATTATATTTGTTACCGGGCAGAGTGGAGGTACTTTCTCGCCCACCGATGCGCGTGTTTTAGATCGGCTCCCGTTTATCCGCAAAGTGGCGCAGATAAGACAAAAAGCGAAAAAGAGTATTATCGAAAAACAAAATCTTTGCTTTCGTTTACTGTATCTGTGGAGCGAGAAATTGATAAAACGTGCCGATGGAGCGTGAACAAAGAAACACGGTTTTTCCATTTTTCGTCGAGTCATTTTATGGTGCTGCTAGAAATCACTCGATGCGCGCATAATATTTGGTATTTTGTTCGCTTGAGAAAAAAAAAAATAATAATAACAAACAAAAGAGAAACAAAAATAATGAGATCACTCGTAAGGCACGTACACGTATAGGGTAATTTGTATCATGAAAATGCGCTCGTTGTGTTCGATCGCGCTTTTATGTAATTCTCTCGTGTATAGCATTATTATAATGGCAATATGGTAACGAGGCATTGAAGTAACGTGCTTACATGCGAATGACAAAATTAGCACTGAATAAATGAGACAACGGCATTAACATTTCGTACGAAACAGTTTCTATTATTCTTATTATTATGATACAATAAATATTCAACAAGTCGAGTGGAAAAAAAGCAAAACCGAGTGTTTAAGGCTCGATGCCTTGACCAAATTCTATAGTCGGTTGGAGCTGCCTGTACTGCTGCTCCAGATCGCGGTATCTCAATCTGAAAGTTTCGGCCAGCTTTGGATTCTTCTCTACCCCCTCGCCGAGCTCGTGCAGGCGGGATATGTACATGCAGGCGTTGGGCACGCCGTACTCGCAAGCCAGTAGGGAATACTTGTAGGCTTCGAGGGGGCTTTTCTCAACGATTCCGTCGATGCCGTTTATAAAGAGACCCGTGAGGAAGTAACAAGCCTTTTCGTTTTTACTCTCGACGCAGCCTTTACTTAGCATGTTTATGCCACTCTGTATGACGGCTTGTTTGTTCTCACGGTTCACGTCAACGTTCGTTATCGAGACTATGCCTGCGTTCGTGCATCCGATTCCATCGCCAAAGTCGCAGCCCTTTTTCATGTATTGAAAAGCCTCCACGATGTTCTTCTTGCAACCTTTACCTGTAGAAAGACAGACGAGTTATTATTTTTCCAAGTTGTATTTTGGGCCTTGGCATAATTAGTTTATCATAAAAATAATACGTGACTGATGCAGAACGAGGAAAAAGGGTTTATAACACTAAAGTCGAAAAGTATGAAAGTATACAACATAGTTACAGCTGATTTAAAATACAACCATTAGCTAAAACAAAAAACAATTTGACAACTCCAACAGGTGTAGGTGATTACGCGAAAAAAGAAAGTTCGTGTCTCTCAAGGAAACTTTCACTTTTATCCTTATTAATAAAGCATAAGTATGTATTTTTTTTTTTGCCAATAAGAGGAGTGCGCTGACGACTACTGACATCTGTAAATAATGTATCTGATGAGTACAGTGGCCTTCCTTACCTATGAGCTTCCATCCACCGAGTTTGGCGCAACTCCTGCCGTAATCGAGATTGTTGCAATTTTTCTCGTAAATACTGGCAGCCTGCTTGAAGTCCTTTTTAATGGCCTCGTTGTAATCCCCGAGCAGGTGACACACTGCAAGCCCACAAACGCAATTCTGCGATGAAACAACACAACGGCATAAAAAAAACAAAAATAAAAACAAGGGCGTCCCCTTGTAGGTTATGTCTCACCCTCCGGCTTCTTTTCCCCGTAGCAGCCGAACTTGTACTCCGTGTAGAGGTTCTTCAGGTACTCCCGGACCTGCTCTTCGTCCTTGAAATCGTAGCCTGCCATGACTGCATGAGTATATATATTATGCAGCCTCGGCGGCAACAACCGTCAACACAATCGGGGAGGCAGTGAGGCACGCGCAGCAGACGAAAACTGCGACCCCATCCTGTGCATGCCATTTGTAGTTTCCAAAGTAGCCGCGAGATGATGCAGTCATGCTGAAATCGAGCGCGCGCGTCAAAGCTTCGGGGGAGCTTGCACAGGGTTGCGCGCGCGCTTTAGTTCGGCACCGCGAGAGACGGGTGTTTTATTTTACACCCCCTTGGGATGGGGAAAAAAAAAAATTAGTAGGTGTCCAGGGCTTGCGATGGAATGTCGAGGCCGGCGCGAGTGACAGTCCTGTGCTCGGCGATCCTGGACGCACGGCGCTGTTTTCAATGACGACAGACTACGAAGGACGAGACCACCCGTCGAGGTGAGCCACTTTTTTTTCTGTTTACTTTTTAGCCCTTTGGTGTGTATGTATATGTACATTAGGCGCGCATTTGTAAATTTTGGCATAGCAGTATAAAACACACGCCAACAACTGGACCGTGGCATTAAACGTACGAGGGTTTGTTATTGTTGTGGTAAACAGTAGTGTCAGCCGCGCGCGCGTTGCGTAAACTTTGCCGGATTAAAAATTAAACGCGGACATCATGCCCTATCATGTATAACCTACCGGTGGGTATAGGTACAAGCTCGCGGGTTGTGCAATGTCACCTGTGGCTTCGACCACTCCCCCCCCCCTGCATTACCACGAGTGACGTCATGCCAGACTATACGAGGATGTGTGTAAATGTTTAATATTGAAGATCAAACGGTACATAAGTCCTTTGACGTAGGTATACCGCGTTTGTTTATCCAAAAATGAAGGTCGACGGTTTTGCGAATCGTTTGTCCATTTTCCAATATATAAAAGTGAAACGAGGCCAGTTGTTTGTACAACAAGAGGCAGCGTAAGTGATGGGCGCGCGTGTGCCGGTTGATGGATGGTAATCGTTGCGTGCGCCCATATCATCTCGGCCCACTTGCGCCGTTGGACATACACCCCCGCAAGAGCATTGGAGGATTAGGGGACACTCGGTCACCGGGTCGGCCGGTTATGTGCTCGGGGGTTGTATATATACAGTATTGTTGTTATCTACCCCTTGGATCTGCCGTTTAGTGGTTAGCTCGTGGTGCGTCCATAGGTACACTTCAAAGACTCGCACGGGGGCGATTAGGTACACTCGTTTGCAACCTCTACCGGTGCAACGCTTTTTTTATGTGTACCCACGCCACCAGAGTTGATTTATTCTTTTGCGCGAACTCATTTGTTTTTTCCCGCAAAAAAAAAAAAATCCATTAGAGCCACGTATACGCAGGGACCGATGATGATAAAGACATACGGTAAACAAACAGTTCCGCGAATCGGCGATCGATACGCGATCCGATGGCGTTTGAAAAACAATACATGCGCCACGTTATATTCACGGACAGCTGTACACTTGAATTAAACCGGACGAAATGGACGGTTCAACGGCTCGGCCAGTGTGGGGGTATTGTATAGGCAGGTTCAAGGTCCCTCCTCGAGCGGGGGATGATCGGGTTATCAAACTCGGGAAAATCGTATCGGCGCACACGCGCGTACGTGCCTGCCCTATACTCCATACGAGACCGAGACCTTGATGATAGGTCGTGTACTTACATTATGATACACTTGTCGGGTAACTATTTATTACTATACGATATATAAACACTTGAACGGGAAACTCGGTACGGTTCCAGAAAAAAAAAAAAAAAAAAAAAAAAAGTATAGAGGCAGGTATAGTTGCCGATCGATTTCACTTAAACTTGTTGGGATACATCAATCATTGAATTATAAAACGTACGATTTACCTAAAATCGATGAGCATTAATATTGGAGGGAGAGAGTCGAACGTTGTATAGGGCGAATGGATGTGTATAACGTACGCATAAATCTGTTTTGTCGTTGCAGATGAGCGAGTCGGTCAAAGTGGCGGTGAGATGCCGCCCCATGAATCAGAAGGAGCTGCAGCACAAGTGCAAGGTAAGCTTTTCAATTAGTCACGGGCTGTATACCTATATGATGTTCGGTGTACGTGACTAATGTGTAATCAGTCGAATCGAAGAAAAAAAATCAAAAACAAAGGGAACGCGCGGAGCATTGTTTGAATGTCCACAATCGCACGTGTGTGTCCGTGTATATACATACATGGGTGCAAAAGAGCGAATTATCGAACGCGACAGCTGCAAGTGTAAGTACAAGTGTGTAGCCTAGCGACCAACACGAAACACATACTGTTCACATGTGCGCTTAAATGCGTGAGTCCACGGCTACTTTATTTATTTCTTTTTTGTCCCACTGTTGGTTTAAGAAAGAAAAGACAAAAAAAAATTCCCGATCATAAGCGCGATGAGTTTATTTACGAAATCGCGCGCGATCGCAATCTCACCTGCTGTTCAACGTATGCCTTTTGGTATTTTGATTAATTCTCGAGAGTGCGCGGGTTCACGATACGGCGTACCACTGTGTTTTCGGAATATTACTCCCGTTCGAGCGGGAACGCGATATCGCGTGTAGATAAGAGCGATAAAAAAAAAAAAAAAAAATATTTGTCCCACCGTCAATCTATCGAATGGTTGGGGGTAATTCAATAATGTCGGATTGATTGATTCAACGCGCAATCCAGATGTTGACAAAAATATGATGTATGCGCCATCGTAACTCGACTTGTACCCAGTCAACGATTGACTTGGACTTTGGACACTCGAATTGTTTTATCAAAACACGTCTATATGAAAATGACTGTAAATGTAAACACGACAATCGAGTCACCATCGACAATTTTACGTCAAAATAAATTTTATTTACAAGTAATAAAAAAATAATTTATACGCAAATAAAAAAGATTCTTATAGCGCTCCAAAGTCCCCGTGGACCACATTCGAGCGATTACTGTTTATTATTGGGTATACGCGTGTATTATATATATATACCTGTACAGATTAAATATCGAGTTAAAAATGCACTTTGCGAGAGACGTATGTACGTACGTGCATCGGCGGAAGTATACCCGTTACGCGCGTACAGACTACTCTATACGATCAACTTTTATGCGTCGTAGCTATATATATATACATATATATATATATATAGATACACACACA
>NW_019379489.1:525053-603161 GCF_000648655.2 Copidosoma floridanum | reverse complement strand
ATATATATATATATATATGCATATATATAGGTACATCACACACACTATATATATATATATATATCCACGTAAAAGCTGTTAAACACCGCGTGCGTCCACTCCACCATCACCGTCCACGAGTATCGATTCGACACATATTTCGCTTCATCGATATGTATATATATATGTGTATCTCCTCGCTCGGTACTACTTACTGGGTGAGTTGGGCATTTTGCATGTGGAGTCGAGGCGGAAAAACAGCGGCACACATGAGAATATACACTTACCTATATATACTGCTTGGCCCATCGGGCGCATTCAAATGACCGATCCAAGGAAAGGAATTGACAAAGCTCTCTTTTTTACTCGACGCCCATAGTCATCCCCCCTATCCATGATAATATTGCGTCGTTGGCTGTATGCAATGTAATGACAGTAATGGATCGACATCATTCCGCTTGGCCACGGCGCTCATTATCGATCGTATTATCCAACACACGTTCACATATAGCGGCCGTGTTGTCGTTCTACTTTGGCAGGCGGTGAAAATTTTAGCCATTTTTCTTCTTTTACCGTACCTTAATAATTCACACCCGCGAATCGTAAACACCACCCTTTCGCACCGACGACGCCCAAAGGATCTTCCGTATGGATTTTTTCCTATCTCTGTTCGCATTGGCACCCGCCTCGTGTCCCCGTTATTTTTATCAGTAAATATACCCAGGTATATACATATATACATTCCGTTGAATCGACGAGTCATTGTTACCATCATCCCACGCCTCATCGAGCGAAATGTACACCCTATTTCACGTAACACAAGGTTTGTCCATGAAAATGGCTAAATGCTATATGGATTTGGATGAAAAAAAAAAAAAAAAAAAAAAAAAAAAAAAAAAAAAAAAAAAAAANAAAAAAAAAAAAAAAAAAAAAAAAAAAAAAAAAAAAAAAAAAAAAAAAAAAAAAATGATATTCCACAGAGCGTCGTCGCCGTGGACAGCAGCCAGCGTAGCTGTAGCCTGTCCGACAATGGTAGCTGTTGCGGCAAGGTGTACCAGTTCGACGCGACCTTCGAACCGGAGGCCTCGACCGAAGCCGTGTACGAGCAAGTGGGGTCGTACGTGGTCGAGGCCGTGCTGGAAGGCTACAATGGCACTGTGTTCGCTTACGGGCAAACGGGCTGCGGCAAGTCGCACACGATGCGCGGCTTCATCGAGCGGGCCCTCGAGCACCTCTTCGAGGCTACCTCGACGGCGAGCTCCGACACCCGCTACCTCGCCCTGCTCACCTACCTCGAGATCTACAACGAGAAGCTGCGCGATCTCCTCGACCCCGGGGAAGGCGGTCATCAGCTGCAGCTGAAGGAGGATCCGGTGCGCGGGACTTACGTGGCGGGGGGTTTGCGCGAGGTGACGGTCAAGGATGGCCGGGAGTGCGCGAGGCTGGTGGAACAGGGGGACCGGAGGCGGGTGGCGGCGGCGACGAGGATGAACGCGGCGAGCTCGAGGAGCCACGCGGTGCTCACGATATCGCTCGAGGCGATAGCCATTGGGCCAGCGGCGACTGCGGGCTCGGGGGCAGTGCGCCGGGGTAGGCTGCACCTGGTGGATTTGGCGGGCTCGGAGAGGCAGAGGCGCACCGGGGCGACGGGCGATCGGCTCAAGGAGGCAGCCAGCATCAATCTCAGTCTCTCGGCCCTGGGCAACGTCATCAGCGCCCTCGCGGCTGGCAATGGCCGTCACGTGCCCTACAGGTATACACGAAATTTCAATCTCCGAGTACGTTTTTCACCTCGACAGTCTCCTTTTTCTTCATAGGGTTATACCTTTTCGACAATACAAACAAGTGTCATCACTTTCTTTAAAACCCCCCAAACGGTACCTATGCAGGAAAAAGGTCTGAGCCGAAAGCTGGACTTTTTGATATTTAAATACTATATGTTCAAGGTTTAGAGATTTATTCAAAGTTATCGAAAATCGCTGATGATTTTGGAGTCTTTCGGTGGACTTTCAAAAATTTTGTATGTGATTACAAATGAGACTTTGGCGCATTGAGCAACCCAATTCTTTAACTCAAACAAAAAATGTTTTTACCCTTATTCTAAATTAAATATTTTCTTATGAGTAAAAAAAAAAAGAAACATAAGATTATTAAAAATAACATTTTGTAGAATTAAAGTTTTTAAAAATTAACAATTACAAAAGACAAAGAAATTTTCTTTGATTCAAAGTACCGACTTTTATTCAATGACTTGAAAAGCGCGCAGCTCCTCGTTTTGACTAAATTTCGTGTGCACTGTCATCGTCCAAAACAAAAAACAGGGACAGCAAGCTGACGCGCCTACTGCGGGACAGTCTGGGCGGTAACGCGCGCACTCTGATGATAGCCTGCGTGAGTCCGAGCGACGTCGACGCCGAGGAGACCCTGAGCACGCTGCGCTACGCCGCCCGGGCGCGTTGCATCAAGAACAAGCCCATCGTCAACGAGGACCCAAAGGACGCCCTCCTGCGCCAGTACCAGATCGAACTCCAACGGCTCAGGAAACTCCTGGAAACGAACGCCACGGAAAACGACGAGCTGCAGTCCACGAAAAACGTTGACGAAGACGACCAACGGGCGGACCCTGAGGACAAAACCATCAGTGCTGATGGCGGTGAGTGTATTTTAGTCACTGGTTGAATTTCTGGGGGTGTTCCAGTAGAAACCATTGCACACGACGCATATTGAAAAAAAAAAGAGTAAGATAACAATGAAACATAAAAGTTGGGTGGGCAGTGATGTGATTTATTGACTATTATTGTAAAAAAACGAATGGATTGGCTGATGCGGAAGTGGTTATTGGGTCGGTACTTCCAGAGACGTTGGCAGAGGCCGTGGAGGTCCCGAGCTCGGAGTCCCCCGCGTCTAATGGCGTCGTGGACGAGCGTCACCAGCGAAAGCGCGAGGCCGCGAAGCAAGAGGTGCTCCGGAGACTCGAGCGACTGACGATCGGCGGCGAAGCCCTGGGCGACGCGGAGATCCAACGGCGCAGGGAACGCCGACGGAAGCGGCTCCAGGCGCTGGCCGAGGCCCTCGAGCGCAGCAGCCAGGAGGGCAACGGGGGCGCCTTCGAGGTGTACGGGCAACTCAAGTCCACCGAGGACGCCCTCAAGCGCATGGCCAGGAAGGCCAAGCAGCTCGAGGCCGAAGCTGCCGATTTGCAGGTGTTGTGTTCTGCCACATGCCCCATCGCTGGAAAAACACGAGTGACAAAAGTGTGGAAAATTGCAGGCCTCGTGGGACGAGGAGCGTAGGGAGCTGTTGCGCCGTGAGCTGTTGACCCAGCAGATCTGCGAGGCGATGCTGCCGCACCTGAGGCCGGGCTGTCCGCTGCGCAACCTCCAGGACGTGCGAGACGCCTCCACGTGGAGCTCGGAGCTCGGCCGGTGGCGGCTGCCCGACCTCACCGGCAAGTATCAGAGCTTCTCGCTGCCACCCCCGGCCCCGATGCAGAACTCGCCACCCCCGGCGTCGGATCGGATAAACAACAACAGCAGCACCGCTGGTGCCAGGGGTATCGGTAGCGGCTACGGGAGGAGTAGTAGTAGGAGCAGCTTGGACGAGAACGACAGCGACAACGAGGCCAAGAGGGTCAACATCGCCGATGTCTACTTCAAGAGGAACCGCGTCGACAAGATCTTGGCCCACGCCAGGGAAGCCAAGACGTTTGGTTAGTCATGTTTTTTTTTTTTTTTTATGAGACAGACAATAAAAATTATACTCACCGCGTTTGTACATGCGTGGATAATTGTTATCCAAAGTGCTGGTAATGAAAAAGTCTTTTTTTTATTCATTAGCATGTACTGGTTTCCTCGTGCGTGCTTTTTGCTACGTGCACGTGTACACCGCGATGACAAACGAAAAACACTATAAAATCAATCCGGTGCAGCGCGAATCAATTAGCCGCGACGAGACGAGGAAAAGAGAGTTTCGGTTAATTGAAACGCGCCGGCTGGTGGGTAATTTGAATCGCCGCCTACTTATATGAATTTCAAACTCGACGCGACGAATTACACCTGGAGACGACTATCTTATGCAAGACGAGCCGGTGTGTGTATACCTATATACTGCTAGTGATTCACTCTGGCTCCCTCCCCCCTTTCTTTCCTACACGTACACCGAGTCTGAATCTCATTTCGCGGTCGCCGGTGAATGTTAATTATGTCTTTCGCTCGTGTATCTCGCGCGTTTCTCGTTCTTCCCGAGTTGTAGATTCGGCTTGTCTATTCTCTCTCTCTATGCTACAGTATATGAGCCTGCGATTACCGAATTAGCGTCCCCTCGTTACATACTTAATTTCGCGTCCTTAATGCCATACTTCTCATCCTCGGTACTAGTTTAATGTTTTATTACTAGATTGGAAGCTCGTCGTTCGAGTTTAACCTGCTTGGATGATAATTTATTTTTTTTTGTTTCATTTCATTTCACGCTTGTTTATGATCTTAACCGATCGATCATTACTTTATACTTGTCTAGATATCAATAAAATCGGATTATTTGCCGATATGTGTAACGGTATCATTTTTTTTTTTTTTTTTTTTTTACTACAATATACGTTATTATTATAGTCTCAAACTTAGATTAAAATCGCGACCAGATATTTCATGGAGTATTGGTCCGATAAACGAGATCCGAAGAGTTGTTTACTAATACATCGGCAAGCGGTGTTATCTTTTTTTTTTATTATAAGAGTTACGATCGGTCTGCAATCGCGCGTATGTCCTTGGCAGTATACTGTAACGGAAGCGTGAATCGGTGCATTTTTTTTTTTTGTTTTCAATTTTCGGAAGGAAAATTAATCCCGCGAGGTGACATTTTTTTGCCGGTACACCGTGACGGCGCGAATTTTGCCAAAAAAATTGACACTCGGAGAAATTGCTTGGGCATACAATAACGCACATCGATGAATAAACTATACACGCATGTAAATTCAGACGCAGAACGATGAATAATCCAAGCTGTCCGCGATAAATATGCAAAAGGGGAAAAATATGAGTTGATCGATGAAACGCAAGGAAAAAAAAAAAAGCGTTTTTTTCCGCCGCCTTTGTCCTTCTTTCTTTTTTATCTCCTCGGACGCCGAGAATCCAAGCGCGTCAGCTCGAACGAAGGAGAAAAAACAAAAAGACAAACTAAATTCCAAGACTAACATCTTTTGCGCGTGAAATATATGGGCACATCAACTTTTTTTTCCCCCTTTTTTTTCTTTATTAACCAGAGATGAACCTCCGCGCCGGGCGATAAGATTACGAGGAGAAAAAAGAGCTCATAGACAAAACAACATCTGTTTTTCCACCCGATATATACCGTTACACCCAAGCTCCAGTGACATTGTAAGGAAAAGGAAAAAAAAAAAAAAAAGAAATTCCTCCTTGTTCCAGATGCAGGGGGGCGAGTGAGCAAATCGGGCAGTTCGTCGGAGGAGGCCCAACCGAGCCCACAACCGATCGCCTCCACCCAGCAGCGCCAGTTGGGCTCCCTGGGTGCCCTCAACGCCGGCCCGTCCATCGACAACTGGCGCCCGAAAATCGGTGGCTGGCTGGACCCGGAGCAAACCGCGGAAGCCGAGAAGACGACCATTGGCAGTCCGCCCTACGGCACGGCTCTGACGAGCCTCCATCACAAGCGGAACCACTTGCAGCCACCGCCGAGGGTCCTCGAGGCTCTGCCCGCTTATCCGCACATCAGCACCTCTGCTCTGCCCCACAGGCTCCAGGGGCCCATCTCCTGAGAGCCGAGGCGCGATGGTTGACGCACATGCCCCTCTCGCTTCGGTGGTTTTGGCCGATGACCTCGGGCTCCTTTATCGCCGACTGCGCGCGTCTCCGTAATGGACAAAAGGAAAATTAGTCTTATCGCGGGCGCACATGGGTTTGTGAGCTTTTCGCAATCTGCGATTGAGCGCGATGGCGCATGCGGAGTAAGAGGAATTATAGCGATGGTATATATGTATATTTTTTTGAAAAAAATCCCGCGTGTATATATATAATGTCAGCGAGTGTGATGCGCTAGAATCGTATTGGAAAAATCTGATCGTATATTTGCATGAGTCTTAATAACGTGCGCGCCGAGCGAGCGATCGTCCTTTCGTTGGCTTTTTCTTCGAAGATCTAATGTGTGTGCACTAGAGGAAAAAAAAAAAAAAAAATATATATATATACACGAGTGCATTTTATGGAGGTGAACGACACGTTGNACATATATATATATATATAGATGTCAATTTTACGACCGATATACGTTCGAGACGCGACTTCTCGATTATTAAAGTGTTGGGAGACACGCGCGCGCACGACTGTACCGATAAGTCTTTTATTGGCGAACAATTGATTTAAAAAAAAAAAAAAAGCGAATTTTTGATGTTTTTTTTCCTTATCGGCCAATAGCGTGCTCGTGTCTTTTGGTAAGTTGTACATACATGGATTACGTGTACGAAATCGGAAACGTGCCTTTAACTTTTGTATAATATATATATATGTATCCACGTGTATAAACGATTAAAAGCAGTGACAAAGTCGATAGTACACGTATAATATTGTATTTTATTAAAACACGTGTAAAAAAGATTATTATTATGTGGCTTGGATTTGTAAATATTATATAAATCTTTGACGCGAGAGTGCCTGGGTGTACAACGTAAATAACTTATGAAGCATTTATATATGAGGAACAGAGGAGAAGTGACTCGTGCTCGGCTTTGATAAGAGAGAGGCAATTCATTTAGTTGGTATTTACGTATATACCTATATACACACATCGCGCGAGCTCCATTTCTAGGCCGCTGTTGACGAGATTGCGCACATATGTTTGTTTGTTTTTTTTTCTCTCTTCTTTGGACGATACATAAGTTATCTGTAATATTTTTATCGTGGTAAAATTGATCGAAATGGAAAATAATAAAAATAATTGGTCAAGAGTCAATGATAGCTTGTAAACTCGGGAGGCCTAGAGTCGCGCGTTGCGCCGTCCATTATAGTCGTTTAAAGTGGAAGATGTATGTATAAATGCTATCAAAAATATATAAAAGTAACGACCTGCCGGTCGTGCTTTTTTTTTTTTTTTTTTTTTTTTTTTTTTTTTTTTTTACTACAATATACGTTATTATTATAGTCTCAAACTTAGATTAAAATCGCGACCAGATATTTCATGGAGTATTGGNTAAACTCGGGAGGCCTAGAGTCGCGCGTTGCGCCGTCCATTATAGTCGTTTAAAGTGGAAGATGTATGTATAAATGCTATCAAAAATATATAAAAGTAACGACCTGCCGGTCGTGCTTTTTTTTTTTTTTTTTTTTTTTGTAGCTTCGACCGCACGAAAGTCCAAACAATTCGATGAGTAAGAGACCGACTGCCAATGTTTATCATCTAAGAGGCTCCTAAGCTTTTTATACGACATGATTCTGGTTTCGGTTGCTCTTTTTTTTACGCGTTTCATTTGCATTTCAATGCACTGCCGTCACTGTCTCTCTTTTTATCGACCAAAATGATTCATACATTCGTTTCGCTCGCGCAAACCGAGACACTTTTTTTTGCCGATCGCTCGTCTCTGCACCTCTTTTTTTTTTATTCGCAAGCACTTATGCTGATGTAAAAAAAAAAGGTATCTTTTCATCAACGTGTCTTGTGACGCGAAAATTCGTCCTTATTCATTATTTTCACGAAACGTCAATTGCAGGACAATATTAAGCTTTTCGCGAAAGCGGAAGAAAAGAAAGCCATTCAGTTTTCCTGTACAGCGCACGTAACGATAATGATAACGATTTCCCCTGATGTACATTGACATGCGTGCTGTGCGCGTGTATAATTATGTTATCCGAGCGTGTATTCTTCAATGTATAAATGTGTTGGTACACATGCATGTACATTTTGTATATTACATAAAGACAATGAAATATGAAATTTCGTGTTAATAAAAACGAGGAGGAATGAGAAAAAAACTTAAATTGGTGTACATTTCCTTACATAGGTGTTGCAGTCAAAGTCGTGAGTTACGATTTATCTGTAAAAACCGGTAAGTATACATATATGGCGATTCACACTCCTGAGAGCCCGATTTGGAGAGAGAAAATATATCAAATGAAGGTACATGGTTCTATGCTTTTAATAATACTGTAGAAAAATTACCGATTTCTGCGAGATCGGTATGTATGCACGAAAAAAAAGCCAAAGAGAGATCCACAGAGTATATGACAGAGAACAAGAGCGAATTTCGGTCGCGAAACGGGTTTCAAGCGCGTATCATAAAAGCGTTTCTTCAGAATTTTTCAGAACTGGAACATATTGGGTCGCCGCCGTAAAAGTGGTAAATATACATACCATCCAGAGTTTTTACCATTTTTTTTTCTCCTCCTCTCCCGGGAGAGAAAGTGCGTATAATTTGTGCTCGCAAAATTTCTCCTTATGTTCCTCCTCCTCGTCAAGGATCGGATGATGCACAGAACTTGCTTTCCCAGCAGCGCAATTACTTTCTTCATACATATATACTGTACCTGTACGAGGCCCGGGAGCTGAGATTAAAAATCTGCAACGGCAGTTTTCCCCGTTGCATGCATATATTGCGCCTTTCACACGCGAGCCACTGACCCCACGACAAGGCGTATATGTGTATATATATAATATAATGAAACCTACAGGTATACCCTATCTCAGCATTCAGGTGTAATGGACAAGCAAAGTATATTCTCCTTACCTCGACTCGACTGTGAGGCATCGAGGCCTCGAGGAAATCGGCAACGCTATACTCGGCACACCGTCAGCTTTCCTTCCTTCCCAGCAGCCTCTAATCGGATCGCGGGTATAAATACTATAGATATACCATGTACCAACTCAAAGTAGTCGAGCAAGTGGCGGTTGATGCGGCAGCAGCAGAGGAGCGCATACATATAGCGGAGAGAGAGAGAGAATAAGCGACAAGGCAAAAAAAGCGTTGATGCAGTGAGCGCTGCGAAAGGAGTCCAGCCAAATCAAATAGTCCGCGAGCGGCTGCTGCGGCTGCTGCACCATCCGAGGGGTATACACGCGCGCGCAACTGTCAGTGTGTTTTGTGTGTCATTATCGTTAAGTTCCCTCCTCCGCGCAGCCCCCGTGCGCGCGGGTGGTGTGCATCTCTAGCGGATTACGGCATTGCGGATGAATGCAGTGCCCACACATATATACACATATATATATAAATACCTAGTTAGTTGTTGTCGCGTGTGAGGTTATGCTGTTAATTAATGTGCTTTTAGTGCTTTCGCGATTTTTATCTACTCGCTGCTTGACAGCTGAACTCTGGTGTGCACACGCACGACCCTCTATACTTTCGTGTATTTATATTTTGCGCGCGTGTCTATACCTATACTTGTTGTTTCTGTCTTCTGCTCTCCTTCTCTCATCAGCTCGTTGATCTTATTAATTTGATTTGTATGCAAACTCGCTGCAGAGGAGCCAAGGGTATTGATGTCGAATCGAGGACTTTGGATTTTGGACTTTCAAAAGGAGTTGCACCGACCCGATGAGAGTCGCTTCACACAGTAGTAATAGCAATAACAACAGCAACAACAATGAGCTCAGTATTCTCGAAGCTGCTTGTCAACACGTCAAACAGGTATGGGATACGTCAGGAACAGCTGACTCGCGGTGTCTTGGGCACGGTGACGGCCTTGTACCTGCTGAAGCTCGGCTATCCCTACCTGTCCGCGAGTGCAAAGGCCTGTCTGGCTCAGCTCAAAAGCCACAGGGAAGCGATCAACGGTGGCAGGAGTAATGGCAAAATACAAGAGAACCATCAGGCGAATGGAGCCGTCAAGGGGAAAAAGTCGCCGAAAAAGGCCGTCGACCTGGACAGAGCTTTCCTGAGGCAGTTGCTCATGCTGCTTAAAATCATGATCCCAGGATGGAGGACGAGAGAGTCTGGTTTGCTGGCCTGTGCCACCCTTACTCTCTTGGCGAGGACTTTTCTGTCGGTTTACGTCGCGACCCTTGAAGGTCAGATCGTCAAGAGGATAGTGTTGAGGGATGTCAAGGGCTTTTTTTGGCTGATGGCCCGGTGGTTCGCTGTTGCTTTTCCCGCCACTTTCGTTAATTCGGCCATCAGGTATTTGGAGGGCCGTCTCGCTTTGAGCTTCAGGTACTTACTTTTGTGTACATGTTCCATTCTGTTTGTATAAAAATTGTTTCATTACATCTAACGTATAATTCTCTCTTTTTTTCCGTGATCCCTTCACTCGCAGAGAACGGCTTGTTGACTATGCCTACAAGATGTATCTTAATCAGCAAACCTACTACAGAGTATCAGCCTTGGATACTAGACTTGGTGGAGCAGAACAAAGACTGACGGATGATTTATCAGAATTGGCAAGCTCTGTGGCACACTTGTATTCCAGTTTAACCAAGCCTTTATTGGACTGTGCATTAGTCGGCATTGCTCTGATTTCATTTTCCGCGAGAATGGGAGCTAAAACTATACCTGGTAATAATGGATCGTTATCATTTTTAGATTTTTTTTTTTTTTTTTTTTTTTTTTAATATATANTGACAATGAACCGAGCAGAGTTTAGTTATAGCTGCTTCAGCGCTATTGCTTTCTCAAAAATGGTACTGAAGATTGTACATCGACTGAAGAAATTGTGTAATATGTATTTTTTTTTTTTTTTTTTTTTTTTTTTTTTTTTTTTTTTTTTTTTTTTTTTAATCGAAAATCGCGGAATTATCATGTGTCGATGCATATGTTTTAAAATAATTTTTACTGGTAATTTTCTCTTATCTGCAACCTACACTAAGTGCGTATAATTAAATGATAGATAACGCTTATTGAGTAATCACCAATGTTTTTGTTGTTTTTGACGACTGTCGTCGTGCTTGCTCTGTAATTACTCATCAAGCATTAATATTTTAACTTTGTTTTTTTTTAGTTCTCATGAAAAAAATTTTTTCCAGGTCCACTGTTATCCGTAGCTGTTATTGCATTCACTGGGCAGGTGTTGCGTCTGGCTTCTCCACGTTTCGGACAATTGGTTGCAGAAGAGGCGACTAGAAAAGGAAGATTGAGAGAAGCACATGCCAGGATAAGTGCACATGCTGAAGAAATAGCTTTTTATGGAGGCCACAGGGCAGAGCACAGACATCTGACAACTGCATATAATTCTCTTACCCTGCACTTGAGGAGAGTTCTCGCTCTGAAATTGGGCTACGTTATGCTAGAGCAATTTTTAATGAAGTACGTCTGGTCTGGAACTGGGCTTTTAGTTATTGCTATGCCTCTTCTGTACACCTCAAACGCAGTATTGCAGTCTACTCAGAATACTGATGGCGACGGTGGTGTTAGTGAACGCACTAGATATTTAACAACATCCAAAAATCTTTTGATATCTGGAGCAGATGCAGTGGAACGTCTCATGTCTTCTTACAAGGTACTTTTTGTATCTTAAAAAAATACTTTTTCTTATTTAGACTTTTTTTACGAAACAAAAAATACATCTTACAGGAATTAGTTGCGCTTGCTGGTTATGCTAATAGAGTAAGTGAAATGTTGGATGTATTCAAAGATGCTGCTGTGTGTAAATACAGGAGAAATGTCGTAACAACTTACCAAACTCGAACTTCCAATGGAACCACTCATGACCAAAAACTTGTTGAATTTCAAGATGGAATACCTGTAATAAAAGGTTAGCAAAAATTGTTATTAACTCTAAAGTAAAAATATTTTATCTTTAATTATTATATGATGTTTTTACTTTTCAACAGGAATCGTAAAAGAGAGCGTTGACGGCAGTATTAGCTTGATCGACGTGCCAATAGTAACTCCAAATTGTGAAGTTATAGTATCTCGTTTAACATTAGAAGTACGTTTTTATGTCGTCAATTTTGAAAGTATTAAATCATTTTCATATATTTATTTGCATTCTTTTTTTTTTCAGATTAAACCAGGTGATCACTTGATCATTACCGGCCCCAATGGCTGCGGAAAAAGCTCGCTTTTTAGAATAATTTCCGGTCTCTGGCCCATTTACGGCGGTATATTAACTAGGCCTGGTGAATCGTATTCATTAAAAACTGGAAGACCATCCCTGTTTTACATCCCGCAAAAGCCATACATGACGGTGGGATGTCTTCGAGACCAAATAACTTATCCAGCAGAATGTAAAAAAGAAGAATGTTCAGACAAAGAGTTACTGGAGCTCTTAAATTTGGTAGATTTACGAGGGCTTGTCGAACGAGAGCCAGATGGCCTTGATGCTCGCGGTGATTGGGACTCAACTTTGTCAGGTGGCGAGAAACAACGTTTAGCCATGACTAGATTGTTCTATCACGCTCCTCAGTACGCCCTCCTTGATGAATGCTCGAGTGCCGTCAGTCTCGAGGCTGAGGGTGCCATGTACGAGACTGCCAAGAAAAAGGGAATCACCTTACTAACCATTACTCATCGAGTGTCTTCCTTGTCAAAGTATCATCGACTGGTTTTGCGTTTTGATGGTGAAGGCGGATGGAGCTTAGGACCACTAGATGCTGAGAGCGCGACAATCATCCATAACAGTAAAGAAGAAAAAAAAAAGGCAGAGGACATCAACGAAAGCAGGTTTGAGTCTTACGTTATTAATCACACCATTTTGGCGCGTATGTTGTTTTTTTCGAATTAAATAAAATTTAGTTTTCCTTAAACCTACAATTTTTTTTCTAATTTCAGGACATCCATAGTATACTCAGTGGGGAAACGCACAATGGTATAAGCTGAGTATCTTACATTTCGACCCTATAATATATACTATTTACACAAGTTGTTTCGATTTATCGTCGATTGCATGTGAATGTATATAAATATTTTTGATGTAGAGTTATTATATTGTACAAAAGATATATTCTCGTATTTTTTATAGAAAGTATGTCAATTAGATTTGAAGTTTATCAGTGATATTGCAATATATTATTGAGAGCGATGACCAGATGAATTTGAAGTCAGAAAGTAACGCGAAGGCACCCGCACTCAACATTTCAGCAATATTTAATTATATTTTATAACAATTGAGCTCTTTGATTCAATGTCGTGCTGGTGTCTCTGCAAAGTTACTATAAATTGACTCAAATCGTCACTCTCTCATTTTTATTAAAATTACTAAATCGTTAAAGAGAATCTACCTGTAATTAATACGAATTTGTTATAGAAATTGTAAATTTGTAATTCTAGGAATTTTTAAATTAAATTTTTTCTCGAATTAAATTCTCTCTTTGGAGAGGAGAGAAAATTTTTTTAGTCATTTTTAAAAATCACTTCTTCTCAATAGAATGTCATTGTGATATAAATTTTTAGACATTTTAAAAATTTCATAGCTCTGTAAACAATATTTGAAGCGTTTAAGTAGCTAAGAAATAGAAGTATAGATATATTTTTATGGTTTAGCGATATTAATTATTACTAAAAATGAAGTCCCGATTTAACTTTAGAAATTCATATCAAAAAGTTCCTTTTAAAATTATTCTTCCATTAATAGTAAAACAAAATGATGCAGCCCACAAAGAACGCATACAATGTAGGAAGACTCCAAAAAAACGAATAAACATGATAAAAAAAGAAAAGAAAAAAAAATCCAACCGATATTTATTTTTATATTTTATCAACAGTGTATATACTACTGGCACCAAAAACATATAATGGATCAATAAAATGAATGAAAAAACAATAAAAAAAAAAAATTCAACGAAAAGTAATGTTATTAGTACCTAAAGTAATGCCAAATTTGCGATAGTTGTGACTTTTCTATTTTTCTAAATTTTTTCTAGGCTAAAATAATAAAATTTGCCTAACGTTGCTACGTCAACTATACAATAAGTTATATATATAAAATCTTTCCTCAGAGATACTCCTTAGGTATTTTTTTTTTGAAATGTGTAAACTAATAATGGTTTAGAGCAAATATTTATACAGATGAAATATATTTACGGTACCTTAATGATTTATTAGCGGTTACAGATGTATAAATAAATCGGCACGCATAAATACATATATATATATATTCATATTCACACGTACACGCAAAGTCGCGAGGGTTCACCAAAACGGTATAATTAAAATAAAATATGTTTATTACGATTGTACAACTCGATTCATTTAATCAGCACACATATGTTTATGTAATGTTAGGTATCTTTAAATGTAACAAAAAAAAAAAAAAAAAAAAAAAAAAAAAAAAAACGGCTCGTTTACTGTAACTGCACGAACCATTTGTCCAACCTGTGTATCGAGTAAGGAAATTATTTTGAGAATAAATGGAAAAAAAAAAAAAAGGAATCAAGACACAATATCCACCTTGTAATTAAATTATTAATATTCCTCCCCATTCAGCTTATAATCATTCTAGTGCTGAAAGCCCGTGAAAAGCAATTATGATTTTTGGAAAAAAAAAAAGGACGAAATCAAACGATTTTCAATCGCGCGCGTGTATATACACGCTCGTTGCAATCGGAAACTCTGTTTTCGATGGAGATGCCGTAAAAGTGCTTTACTCGTCGAGAGAGAGAGAGAGAGAGAGAGGAGAGCTTGAATCGAGGTAATTGCTTTTGCTCGAGTTTCAGCGAGTACAGGCGTGCAAAGGTATATACATCACACATTTGCAGGTATTTTTTGCACGATAAAGACTGTACATATGTTGCGTATCGAAAATATAAGTACAGAGGGAAAAAACAAGAGCCGCGGTTGTAACGTCCGGTAAACGGTATACAGATTAAGTGGCGGAGAGGAAAAAAAGTAGCGCGAAGGCATCCCCGAAAGGAAAGCCCGCAAGGCTGACGCGCCGGGGGCATTAATAACGCTCCGATTTACCTCCAAAGAGAGATATATATATAAAATATATACATGTACATACGCGCATAGAGAGAGGAGGATCGGTGATGGGTAAAAGCGCAAGACGAGATCCTGTAGAAAACAACTCGGGACGCTGCGGAGAAAAATTTAATTACCGTTTCTTCCTTTGTTTTTGAAACGAGAGGGATGAGATATGTATATGTACGTGTGTAGGGTGGAGGGGACCGATCGCAAAAGCAAAAGACAGCAGGCGGGTATACGTATACAAGAGGCACATGCAGACAGAGAGAGAGAGAGAGAGAGTGAGTTGGGGAGGGAAGACCCGCAATTTCCGATGAGCTTACTACCTCCGGGGAAACCCTCCAAAGGCCAAACGTCGATATACCTACGCCCGCGCTTTCTCTCGCTCGCACCCCTCCCCTTCCTCTATTTTATTTTACTTTTTCTCTCTCTTTATTTTTTTTTTTTACAACGGCCATCTTGGGGGTTGTGCTCTCTCTACGTACGTGTATAGGTATATATACCTCGGGTGCGCCATCCACAACACCCATTGTATAGGTATACGTTTTTCCGCGTTGGCGTTAAACCTAAGAAAATATTATGCACGCGGAGCCGAAAAACGGGAAGGATAAAAGTACATATACTTAATGTAATACGTATATATAGCGTCGCAGCGGAGGGTTGAGTCGATAAAGAGAGCGGAGGCGAGTGGAAATTAAGGGCGCCGGGGGAGGAGAGAGAGAGAGAAAAGAGGCTCAGCGGGCACTACCGGCTATGTACACACATACACCGGAGGGGCAAGCCTCTTTGTCTAAATAGCCGATTGAATTACACGCGGAGAGGAGGCGCGTGCCAGCCGCTCGGGAGAAAGCTCCTTTGGACGACGACGACTCGTCTCTCTCTCTCTCTCTCTTTATCTCCTTCGCATCTATCTGTCCGACTCTCTGATGCCGTGGCGAGGGGCACCGTGGGTGCCGGCCGCAATATTCACCACCTTTACCCCGGTACCGGTACATATATTTGTATATATACATATATCGGTTAATACCACCTACATCGCGCCGGTGGCGGCTTTGCGGCCTTTTGTGGCGCGCACGCCTCCCGTGTTTGCTCGCGGCTAATTAAATTTTACCCGAGGTATACACATATACATATCATACATGTGCGTATATATATATATATATAGGTGTATACCTCGCGCTCGTGTGTCCACGGGGGGATTATCTGCGGGGCAATCAGGGGTGTACGCCTGTCTGTCATCTCCCCGGGCCGCGCAATCAGTCAAACCGACACCCAGGGGTCGCACGGCCCCCGTGTAAAGGTTGATGCCGCCGCAGCATCCTCCCCCTTTTAAGCGTGTATGTGCCCCTCAGGTGCGCGAGCGAGCAAACACAGGTGCAACGTACGGGTCTCTGTAACATAATGAAAAAAAAAAAGGAGAGGGGGGGGGCGGGTAAAAAAAAGTATATAATATATCGGGTGACCCGCGGTGGCGACCAGGTGACTCCGGAAGGACCGCCGGGCCCGGAAGTGCGTCCGGAATCGCGCGCGCGCTCGATCGGTGCATCCACGCTACATAATGTATATACGGAGAGAAGGTGATGAGCGACGGAGAGCACAAATATATGTATATATGTGGACAGCAGGGTCTCGGGTTCTCGCGGGCATGCACACGTGCACGGGGTGTTGGTTTACTGGTTGGGGCGCGAGTTAGCCACGGCCGATTGGCCACCCGGTATTCGCGCATCGCCGCAAATTTGGAAAATCGGCCCGAAAAATCAACCGGGCCAGACTCGCTGTCTGTACACACACACACACCAATGTATACGCACAATGTAGGTTGCACACCTTGTATACAACGCGGAGAGGGCAAAAACGATGCACCGGGACATGGGGATCGGTCAACCGGTCGAAATTAAGGGAAGGCATTACGAGCCAGTGATCTCGGGGTGCTGCTGTTCTCTCTCTCTCTCTCTCTCTCTCTTCCTCCCATACATTATATATATTGTGTATAATAATATCGCAAGGACCACCGGGCTGGTATACGGTGTGGTAATGCTATACGGGCGAAAAATATATCATACGTATATGATGTACGCATAATAATAATACACGAGAGTATATATATATATGTATATATAACTATATGATCGGAGAGCGAGAACCAACGATCTGGCTCTCGATCGCTGAATGAGCGATTAGTATCCCGTGTCCTCCGAGGGCCGATGTGTGTGTGTGTGTGTGTATCGTCTCGCCCCCGCCCTTCCATCGCCTACCCTGTCTACCGCTGTCTTGTCTCGTTTCTTTGTTTTTTTTTTTTTTTTTTTCTCTCGTCGTCTTGATGTCAACTGCCCTCCGCTCGGTTGGTCAGTCAGTCAGTCAGTCGGCTCTCGCGCGCTCTCCTCCGCAGCCCCGTGCCGAGAGCTTTCGACAGCGCGCTGCAAGCTCCTCCGCCCTCTCTCTCTCTCGCAAGTGATTGTTGTTACTATTTTTCCCACGGTTTAAACAAACAAGCGCGTAGTGATCGCGAGTGCCGATTTTTTTTCGATTCCGGCGCCGATCTGGATTATCCGTGCGACACGGGTATACTTTGCAAGTATACAGAAGAGCGTCGGTGTGAGAACAAGAGAGAGAGAGAGAGAGAGTGAGTGGGGCCGAGGGATGCGGACTCGCTCGTGGCTGACAGCGGGATGGTGGCTGCTTAGTTAGGGACTGGCTGGTGTTGTGTGCGCGCCGCGTATGTGCTCTCTCGTGGCGCACGTAACGATAATACACTTCAAGTTCGCGGTGTCATGTCGAAAAAGGGATCCCGTGTAGATTGTGCGGACGTACGATTTCCTTGCACTTGGCGCATCCGAGTACTCACACACGTGCTTTGCTCTTTGGATTCATGAATGGAAACGGATCGGCGGTCTCGCGGGCTTTGACGCGCCGAAGCCCTTAGGAGCGGTGGAATAAGCGGGCGCGGCCAGGTCTTCCAAGCCATAAAGTTGCGCAAGCACGTGTGTGCTCTCCCTTTCCCTCTCTGGCTCGTCCGATCGGCAACTCTTTTTTTTTTTTTTTTTTCCTTTCGTTTGCCTTCGGTCATTCATGAAAAGCCGCGAGCTCACCGCTGCTCTCGGCTTTTGGGCTTTTTTCGGGGAAAAGCGCCCGCGCGGGGCTGAACTAGGAGGGAGGGTTGCCACCACCACCACCATCGCTAGGTCCGTGGTAGCGATGCCGACGCTCCGCCGGAGGCTGCAAGCTCGCCGCGGTTGCCGGGACAACGACGGGAGAGGCCGGACCAGCGTATCGGCCCGATAGGAGGTGTGGAAGCTGAGGACATTTAGAGAGAGAGAGAGAGAGATACATACATATACATCCGCTCGCTGCTGAGGGACAAGGAAGAAGGGACGCGTAGCTCCTGTGCAGGCTCGCCCGCGCTCGCGCAGCTTCGAGCCCGCGGGGATATGTTCCTACGGGAGGCTGACGATCACAATTTCGTCGAGATGGAGTTTCTCCAGAGCCACCATTCCGCCAACAACTCCGAGTCGCCCTACACTCTCGGCACGGGTACGTACTTTTTTTTTTTTTGTTTTTTTTTTCTATCTTTCACACCGATGAGCTTGCAAGCTCTTCTATCCACCTCCGACGGGGATAATAGCTGCAACTGCGGTAAAAACTTGTGCTTTTTTTTCCCAACCCATTGCGATTAAAGAGTTTGAACGACACAACGAGAAAAAGTATACAATCAACCCCGAATCCCTTCATGGAGTCCTTTTATTTCTGTTTCTGCGGTCCCGTGCTATTGGAAGCTTATGGCTCGGTGATTTTTTTTTGAACTAAAAAAATAGCCGTCGCTTGGACGGTGTACTCGACGTTATCTGTTCTAGTCGCAGTAATTAAAAAAAAACCTACGAGCGTGTAATTTGTATAATTGAACATATAGATCTATCTTGTGCAGTCCACCCACGATGTGGGTGATTTTTCACGTTTTTTTTTCATTTACATCCAAATGAAGGCTCGGTGGGGAGCATCGAGGCTAGCATACCGTCGGGCCTGTGCTCGGGCTCGCTGGGCGGCGACGAGGACGCGGACGCGGAGCCCGAGGACCACCACCACCACCACCACCACCATCCAGAGCACGGCCTAGTGGTTTTACAGGAGAGCTTGCGGCTGCAGGACCTTCAGAGCCCGGGGGACGAGGATCAGCAGCAGCACCAGCCGCACTTGTCGCAGCACATCCAACAGCAGCAGCCCGCGAGCGGCACGACGACGCCCGCGCCCGGCTCGTCTGCCCAGCTCGTGGGCGAGTTCGGCACCAGCTTCTGGGTCGACGACATGGCTGGTTTTCCGCTGCCGCCCCTCGACCTCGACCCCCTGCCCCCCGGACTCTTCAGCCCCTGCTCCGGAACTTACAAGTGAGAGAGCGCGAAATCAACCCTTCGTCATTCATACGATGTGTCATTTTTCCTCCTTTTTTTTTTTTTTTTTTTTTTTTTTTTTTNTTTTTTTTTTTTTTTTTTTTTTTTTTTTTTTTTTTTTTTTTTTTTTTTTTTTTTTTTCACCTGCAGGTCTCTAGACTGTACATTATTTGTCAAACTAAATCCTCCCAATCGCTTTTCTTTGTAGCTTAAAAATGACAAATGTTTTCAACTCGTGCAAATACCGAAACTCGAAAGTCACTGTGTAGATACATTTTTAATATTCTCGTAGCAATCGTGAACATTTCTTTTACAGCAAGCTGTCAACTGTATGTGTTTGTTTTACCCTGACTGAAGAAAAACCAAACATGAACAACAAAATTTTTACTTATTTTTCGGAGTAATTGCTCCACACAGGAGTATCTTGTAGTTTTACCTGGCACTAAATAATTTTGAAAAAGTTTGAACAATAATATTAAAATAGTCCATGCTGGTCCCGTAGTACAGGTGTATTTCGATTCTCGCAGAAAAAGCTTTGTTTTTGTGCCATAAGTTGACGGTATACGATTTGTAAAGTTTCATGGAAGAAACATTTTTTTTTTTTCAAATTTATATGTTTTTACATCACAGGTCCACGAAGAGTATCAAAAAATACTACTCTTTAGTATTTTTATTCATTAAAATGACGTAAAATATTGTTAAGGAAGTTTATCGGCTGTAGCTTTGATAGTAATTACAGTTTCAAGTATTAAGGTAGAGATGTTAAACAAATTTAGTTTTTGTTATACTTTTATTGTTTTTATGAGAATTATCTATGTATACCTTTAAGATGTGTGAAAAAATATGGGAAAATAAATTAGTTTTTATACAATTTCATGACCCTAAGCCTGACATTATAGGTCTGCAGTAACAAAAAGTTTCGGATTTTCTCCAAAAATGAGTTTTTTTTAATAAGATTTTTTTTTTCTGGTGCGTAAATTCTGATGGTCTAAATCGAAAATTTTTCAAATCACAAAAAAAGGTAGTTTATTTACCTGTTACAGTAAATAAACGACGTATTAAGACATGGTTACGATCAAAAGGTTGTAAATTCTGACAAAGCATATAATTAATTATACGCATTTTTCTTTTTTAATTATGATTTTCTTCAAAGTTGCATTAAACGTCGATTCATACTTTTATACTTATCATTGGTTGACGTAAAAATGAAAAAAGTTAGGTTTGCTTGTCAAAAATAATTTTTTTAGCATTAAAATAATAAATCACCGAACAAAATTTTTCAAATCGTACAATAAATAATAGTTGAAAGCAAAAGAATAAGTCAAAGAATTTGGCATGAATTTGAGTTGTATATTGAAAAATTTTATGAGTGTCATGTCTAAGTGTCTTATTAAAAGTTACTAAAGTTTACTTCAAGTTCGCGGTGTCATGTCGAAAAAGGGATCCCGTGTAGATTGTGCGGACGTACGATTTCCTTGCACTTGGCGCATCCGAGTACTCACACACGTNTAAATTCGTGCTAAAACTGCTACTTCATATCTTCAATTAATTTTTTTATTTATTTACTTTTCAAAGAAGTAGTAAATTTGTTCGAAGTAGAGTTCAGAGGACCTCCGAGGCCTTTAAAACTATATATCTGTAGCCCTGAAATGTGAATCTGCAATGGCGGCTGTGAAGGCCTCCTAGAAAAGTCATAATATTCTATTTGGATTCAGAAAGAATTCATGGCATGCTCTTTTATAACATTATAAAAGAATCGAGCATGTTTTTGAAGCCTAAAAAAACTCTTTGCCTTTTTTTTAACTATACGTCATTTGACACTTTTTTTATGGATTTCAGTTCTAGGTACGAATAATTTTCGAGTTTCGGGATTTGTGATGTGAAATTCTTATAGTTTTAAGCTACAAAAAGTTACTGATTAAAGCCGTGACATACTCAATTTGGAAAATGATGGATTCTGGTTCACTCAACGGATTTTATTGTTCTTCCGTTTGATTTAAAACGATAATTTTCCACCAGACGCAATTTAATGGCACAAAATAAATCTTTTTTTATTCAAACACTTGTGTTTTATATTGAAACTGAGTACGACCATTTTCAATAGATATCGTATATTATGTATGAAGGAAAAGCTTGATCCGCGAGAAGCCGTACGGATTTCAATATTTCCGACATCGCGGTGTATACGAATATCTTCGATTTAATTTTAACGTTTTACGCTCGAAGAGGATGGATTGCTCACTAAAAAATATCCCTTTTTTATATTGATTAAAACGTTTTTTTTTCCAATGGATTTCAAATATACTACTGGTAACATAAAAGTATACTGATCTGATGTACCCGGGATCGCATAACGACAAACATTTAACGATTTTTCCTCCCTTCGATCCACGCAATGATTTCCATTGCGCGATAAATGGAAAAAAAAAAAAAAAGGTTTAACACTACGCTTGGCGTGCACATTGACAGTTGGGGTTGCGCGCGGGGCGAGTGCCTACCACGGCCGGGCAACATAAACGGCGAGGGAATGGCCGACGTCCTGCTGTCCCTGAAACACGCGGTGGTCCACCCGTCGAGCCCCACCGGCGGCTACTACTCGACACCCGCGAGCCACGGCTACTCGCCCCAGGACTACGGCCAAAACTTCGCACCCGCCCCGACGAGCGGACACTACGCCCAAGGCCCCGCCATGTCCGTCAACGTGTCCATGAACATGACCATGAACATGAACATGCATCCGGGGTGAGCTCTCGCAGTATAACATCCCTCCAAAAGCTCGACGAGTTGAAAGCTCGCCGTACTGTCGTTTATTTCGGTCGCCTCCCATCCCTTTTTTACCAAATTGACTCTCCATGTACGACTTCAATGCTCAACTGCTCGTCTCGGTGGGTACACGTTTTATTTATTTTTTTTAAAAGTTAATTGAACAAAAAATCCAAATATCTCTCTTTTTCTCCCGCTGGGGATGCAAGGGGTGGGTGGGTGGGTACAGGGCACGGGAGAACGAAGGTGCGCAAGCGAGAGAGAGGGGAGTGGGAGTCGTGGGTGGCGTGGCGAGCTTTCGACTGGTCGGGGCTTGGATTCACCGTGTATTGTATACCTACATGTGTACGTGGGCACACAGGCACGGGTACGAGCAGAACTACAGCGGCGCGTGGGGCGTGGAGCCGTTGCTCAGTCCCGCCCCCCAATACGCGGGGGTAGAGCATCAGCAGCAGAGGGTGAGCCAGGCGGCGGCCAATAGCTTGGCGGCTGCGGCTGCCGCTGCGGTGGCTGCCACCTCCGCGCACCCCCAGCATCAGGTCCATCACCACCATCACTCGCATCACCACCACCCCCAACAACAACAACAACAACAGCAACAACAACAACAACAACAACAACAACAACAACAACAACAACAACAACAACAACAACAACAGCAGCAGCAGCAGGCGGAGCACGTGCTTTGCGCGGCTGGTCTGGCCCAGGTTGGCTCTGGTATCGCGGGACACGACGACCAGGCCAGGCCGAATTTGTGCCGGATATGCGGAAAGACCTATGCCAGGCCGAGCACCCTCAAGACGCATCTCAGGACGCACTCCGGGGAAAAGCCCTTTAGGTTCATTACTGCGTCACGACCATTTTTTATTCGAGAAACACCTTTTTTTTTTTTTTTATTTATGCAGCTACACATTTTCTTTGCATGATTTTACGTTTCAACGGCTCGGAAATGGGGACTCAAACTGTGTATAAGACTCTTACATGTCGACATGTTTGTTGATCGAAAGTTGGGAAAAAAAAAAAAGTAATCTCATCGAGTCTCGATAGGGTCGTGTTTGAGAATTATCAATACTACCCGAGGGGCTGCGCACTCTGAATCTTTTGGAGACTTAGAATGACTTATGAAGTCTTTTTTAATGACTTCAAGAGTGCGTAGCCCCTCGATACTACCTTTTTTACATATACATAAAAGCAATTACTGTTCGTGTACGAGCCAACTTTTTTTTAATTTTCCGTCCAAAAAGCACTGGATATCGCGGAAATTTTTTTTTACACCAGTACAAAAGCTATTACTACATTTATGAGTAAAAGTACACGTGTTTTGAAATTTATTCATAGTAAATTTATTCGCGGCCGCAAAATCTACATCAAAGTTGTTCTCTCAACGCAAAAGGCGACGTTTTCATTTACACGGCGATAAAATCAAAAGTAAAAATTGGATGAAGTAACGATAAGCATCCCGTTTTTTCTCGAACACTGAAAACATCACCATTTACCCTCGAATCAAGTAAAATGTTGATAAACACATACAAACGAAAAAGAAAAAGAAAAAAAAAAAAATTAATTATTATGCTCGACGACACAGGTGTCACGCCTGCTCAAAGGCATTCAGTCAGGCGGCAAATTTGACGGCTCACGCAAGGACGCACTCGGGAGAAAAGCCCTTTCGCTGTCCAGTGTGCGACAGGCGATTTTCGCAGAGCAGCTCCGTCACGACACACATGAGAACACACTCCGGAGAACGGCCCTACAGGTGCGTCTTACCCATGCGTATTTTATCACAATTGCCCACCCATCAGAGGCTTTACTCGCAATACTCAACAATGCGGTACAGGCCATCAGCTTCTTTATTCCCCGTATCGGCTTACTCGCACTCTCTCTCTTTGACGTAAATTTTGGGGGAGACCTACTTGAGAGTAAAAAAATTGTTTGAAATGACAGCGAGCGAGTAAATCATCGTGATCGAACTTGCAGGTGTCGGTTCTGCAAGAAGGCCTTCTCGGACAGCTCGACGCTGACGAAACACCTGAGGATCCACTCGGGCGAAAAGCCGTACCAGTGCAAGCTCTGTCTCCTGAGATTCAGTCAGAGCGGCAACCTCAACAGGCACATGCGAGTCCACGGGGGCGCTCTGACGTGACAAAGTGACGACCATCCGACCATCACGGCCACCGTTCATCTCGCTCATCGCCATCAGCTCGTCGAGCCCGAATCCTCCTCCTCCTCCTCCTCCTCCTCGTCGTTTATGCTGCCACAGTGCTGTCGCATACCCGTCATCGCGTTCGGCATGGACTGCTTACAACGAAAATTACAATAAATCTATATATGTTGTTGCGTTACTTGTATCAACAAAAAAGAATCATTCCTTTCGAGGCGTCGAGACGAACTTAGGCGCGTGTACGAAAATATTTGCCGTGCGCGCAGTTGTCGGTAGCTAAGATATTTTTTATAAACGAACACGTAAGTTTTGTAATTCAGATCATTCGTAGGGACTTTTGTTAAGGAAAATAGCGAATTTAAGAAAAAAACATAATAAAACGCATGTTGCTTCGATGTTTATTAGAAATAATTGTATAGATGCGTGCATTAAATGAAAAATCAATCGCTTCGATTGGGTGAAGTTTCGAAATTTCGAAAAGCAAAACTAGTCTGAATTATGAATTTTGTCCAAAAATAAAATGTTTAAAAGTGAAAACCAAAAATTCGAGAATGAGACGTATAATGGAGAGACCTGCGGAGTATTGCGTACATATACATGCTGTACGCGTTACCCACGGCACCGTTCATGACGATATATTGTTTAAGATGTACAAATATTGTATTTATTATAACGATTATTATTATTATTATTATTAACTGTAATTAAGACTGTGTTTTTATTTCAGCCAATTCTTAGACGACTGTTTATTTTTTTAAACTATATCTCTTCCAATGATCGTTGAATGATTGCAATTCCCCGTTGTTTATTAACTTTACGCATCAAAATTAATAAAAAATTTTAAATTATAAAACGGTAGGACTATTTAATTTTAAAAAATTAATCACGCCAATTTTTGATATGCTGCTAAATGTTCGAAATTCTTGGTGTATCTTCCGATGATAACGATGATGCCTGAAATGGGCATTGAAAAACGACACCTTGGCAAAACAAGAGAAAAAAAAAATTTGGACCATTATTTTACGATAGAGCCTAAAAAAATTCATTCATTCTATATCCAGCGTTAAATATCACATTTTAGTACATTTTTAGCTATTTTTTTTATCGATGAGACTCTCAATTTAATTATGTAACAATAATTAGAACTGAAAATGGTTATAAAATACTGCATTTAATCTGAAACGCAACGATCGTTATAATTAAATTTTTTACGAAATTAAGATGAAATCATTACACCATTAGTCCTTTGAGTTCATCTTAATGTCCATCAGCCACATAAATTATAATGACCCGAGTTAATAGAATTATTTGGTTTCCTTTTGTACAAAGCATAGATTCTATATCGTTACATATTTACGATTGAGCGTAAAGTTTGTTAAACTAGATTAAATTTTGTTCCAGAAACGTGCGATTGAAACCAAAGTGGTGCTTTAGGTTTGAATATTCTTAACAAGTTTTTTCTTGATTAATGCTAAGATGGAATACCAATGGGTAACAATGAGCACAATGACGAAAAAAAAAGACAAATGAATTGCATCAATGAAAATTTTATTCTATCTATGAGCAACTTTTGTTTCCTATACATTTTTTTATGAATACCGAATCAAATTTACTAATCGGTCAGTATGTTACGTATAAAAAATTTTGTAAAATAAAAAATGAAAGATAAATTTTTTTCAAATCTACAGTGCAAGCACTCGCACACGCATACTTTTTCGGATTAAGTCAACAAAAGAGGGACTCTTTATCAATAGTAAAAATGTTTCAACTATTTAAAGGTACTAGATCACGATCGCGAGTCTCAGAATGCGGTTACGCGTTGTCAGACTTTAAACTCTATCTATTGTTCGAATGCGTTTGTGCAGAAGAAATTGAAAGATAGATATAAATATAAATAAGGGACAAGGCAACCAGCCACCAGTTGGAAATTTTAATAAATGCTCGTTTAAATTACAGGATTATTATTATTATTATAATTATTATTATTGTAATATTGCTGACAAGTTTCAAACTTTGCACTGTTTGAATCTATTTTTGGGAAATTCTGAATTTTTTTTATTGTTTATTCACTTCTCGCTAGCTTACCGCACATGCACTTTCATTTGCACATATTTCGGTTATCTTAATGTATTAATGGAAGAAAAAACTAATTGCATTTGGGATCTTTTGACCCAGAAAAACTTACACACTAATGAGTTCCGACGTGACGTCAGACTTTGCACTTTAACTTTCAAATTGTCACCAACTTTTTCTTTGTCTGGAATGATTTACGAAATCAAATTAATACATGAAAAAGTCTTTATTTTTAATGTGATGATTTTTATTTATATAAATTTCATATAAATAATGAGTTTAAAGTTATTACTGCGATCGTTCGTTTCAAGATTTTAGCGCTCGAGAAATAATGTTTCAAATAAGAGATATCATCTCAACAACAAAATTGGTCTTTCACAGAAGAACCTCTCGTTTAAATTACTGGAGGTAAAATTTAAAGTTATTTTCGTCAACAGTACATTTCACTTGAAACCGAATCGATATGTGAGTTCTTGCACATTTACTTTTTATTACTCATTAATATTATCGTAGTCGTCACTGTCATTGATCGATATCGTTTACTTCACGTTTTTATTATTTTTCCCTTCCCTAGAAACACCAACTAAAATCAAAGAATATTATTTTTCAATTTTTTTTTCTTCTTTAATTCTACTTTACAGTACTTTCAATCGAAAAAAAATATTTTATATTCTTATAATCATTGAATTACCATTAAAATCTGCTGATAGCGTGTACAGACAGTTCATTTTTTACATACGCATTGCTAAATCTATAACTTTCACGCACAGTCAAACAGTTCGTTCGCTCCTTAAAAGCTTAAAATAATATTCATAATGAAAATGAAAAGTGAAATTCATTCTTTTTCTTTCTTTTTTTTTTTTTTTTTTTTTTGCTTTTCAACTACGAAATATCCAGAGAATAAGGAATCACAATATCAGTATGAAATATTTTGTTTATCAGAAATCATAGAAAGAAGATTAAAACTGTGGAAAAAAAAATTTTTGTTTTCGTAACTTTTTGCACATGAATACTTAGTGATAATTCAGCGTCATTCAAAATTTGACGAGCCATCGATTCATACAATAAAAATTCTTTGTTTCGACCTAAAGACACTGTGGCACAGCTTTGATCTTTTCAAAAAGGTTCGGGGTACGATTTTACAATATTTTTCACGAAAATATAAGTAGTAGTCGCAGACTGCAGTTACAAACTTATTTATAAAATTCGCTGTGGGCACATAAAATTATAACAAAACTAGGACAGGTAAAAAATTTCAAATGAAATATTCTCATTAGATTGTCTCACTTATGCTCGGACTTTATTTTCTATAAATGTGTAGAATATTTATTCATATTGGATTGATTGAACAAAAAATTACTAATAATATGTGATAATAATAATGAATTATTGACACAACAGTCTTCTACTTGAAAGAAAAATGAAATATTTTTGTCAAGAAAATTACTTCACACATGGATAAGTGACAAATATCATTTGACACCTGAAATACCCTAGGTATATTACAACCAAGTGTTATAATACGCCTAAGATATTTAACAAGTTTTCAACTAAAAATTACCCCAAGGAATACACAATGAATCGCATCGCAAATCATAAAACGGCAACTCCGTGACCCGTCAACTCAAAACGCGCGTGTGGATGATAAAAAATATTCACATCAGTATTGCATGAATTTGAATGGTTGAAATTCATTTGAAAAAACGCTGCTTACTTTTAATAAAAAGAAAAAAGGAGAAAAGAGAAAAAAAAAAAAAAAAAAAAAAAAAAAAAAAACAAGAGTCTATGAAAGCGCTTTCAGTCGTCGGCACGGAGCAGTTGGTCTCGAGCGCAGATCGGCGAAACGAAACATTCTTACAACTCAACATCCCGCTCTTTTTTATTTTCTCTCACGATCGCTACATGTGTCACATGCGTTGGGACACGTCTGTCTGTAAGTCTGTCTGTATGTATATATATGTAATATTTATTAATGTCAACGTGTGTGTATGTGTGTGTGTGTGTGTGTTGAGTGGGCTCTGGATGAACCCCGTCATTCTTTGACTCAAGTCACTGTAGTCAACTTATTATTTGGGCTCGACGATAATTGCGACGATGAAGTAGAAGACGATGGAGATCTTGTTTGTAGCGGTTGTCGTGGTGTTGTAGTTGTGGTTGTTGTTGATAGTTGTCGAGGTGGTGGTGGTGGTGGTGGTGATGGTAATGAAGGTTGGTAATGGTGATGTTTGTTGATTGTTGTTGTTGTAAGACAAACTTGCTGCATTCGGATCCGCGAGAGCAAACTCAACCAACTTGTCAACGCGGACTTGGAGCGGGCGGGCTCGGCCGAGGATCCTGATCACTGACCATGTGCGGACCAAGATGTACGGCCGGTGGCGGACCGGCCTCGACTTTGTCCGAAACAGGACGAAGAGAGGGAGACGGGCCGCCGGCCGGTGATGGGGCTGCGGGTCCCTGGACAATAGAGTGTCCGCCGCCTGGAGGCGGGGGCGCCGAGTCGTGCGGGGTCGTCGAGTGGGCCTGCTGCACCGGCAGAGCGCCCGCGTAGTAGCCGCCGTTGATGCCCTCCGGGTAGCTGCTGCGGAGAAAGCGAAAAGAAATTGGCCACGTGGACTTTTTTTTGCATTTCGAATGTGTCGGAGGACATCTCATAGTTTTTCTCTCTCTCGGTCCCTGTCTCTCGCATCGACTCTTTTGCTTTCTTTTTGTTTGCTCGCTCCCTCCCAACATTCGCTAAACTTTACTTTGTCTCTTTCTCTTTCTCTCTCTTTTGTTTCTTATTGCGTCGCTTGCTAATTCTTCCTTGCTAATACGACATGTCTGTCTTAGCATCTGCTTGAAAATCTGTTTCTGCAAAAATTACGGATAGCTGTTTTTTGTAACCGGGCCCAAGAGAAAGAGCTAAGTCTTAGTATAACATATGTATATACATGTATATATAAATATGCTTGCATTTTTGCAAATTCGTTGATAAAGAAGGCGTGCATGCAGTACATGTACAGTTGTCAAGTTTTCATTCTTACGTTTACATGTGGAAGAGAAGAGCCATTTTATCCTCTTTACTCTTTTTTTCTCACTGACCAACTTAATGATTCGTCATTACTATGATTAATAATAATAATATAATAATAATAATTATAATAATAATAATATACGCACAAGGCAAGTGTAAGGAATTTCGTCATTACAATTATTTTAAGTGGTATCAGTTAAAATTAGCAATAAGTGAGAGTCATTTTTACAAAAAGTTTTATTTCAC
Organism: Copidosoma floridanum; assembly: GCF_000648655.2. The sequence continues at coordinate 573,711 of NW_019379489.1, read as the reverse complement.
TCAAATTTATTGTTTAACAACTGTCACTTTTCACTGCGTATTCCATTTTTTATGACCTATGTACAAAGTTTTCCAAGTTTGACACAGAGAGCTTTTGTTTCTACTGATTTTTCGAGAGAAAGAAAAATTCAACTTCCATGAAGTAGCGGAGAGTTTGGGTTTTTCTTTTCTCTACAACGACAGTTACATGAAAGTTGTCTTAATTCTTGTATTTACATTAATTCGTCAAAAATTTTAAACTCGACGCTTGACGATTGTATTAGTCGTAGCGAATTTCAAGAATCGAGAGAAAAAGCCTTACCCAGTAGAAGATAGGAAGTATTCTTTATTGACGCAATTTCTCAAACAATCTGGTATACGACCGACAATTGCTCGCCGTATTTCACTTGCGGCCATTTCGCGGAGTTCCGTGCAACTTGCGTCACTGTAAAATGCAGCATGTGGCGTGCACAACAAGTTTGGTGCATCCTTTAGTGGACCTAAACAATAGAATATACAAAAATTACATTGGCTGTTTCATTGTCATTATTTGTTTTTGCACAGTATATACTTCAAGCCCCATTTCTGATTCAAAAGAAAAAACAAAAACGTTCACCAAATTTATAAATACACGATGTCTATGTTATTGTAGTTAGAATGAAATTCATGTCAAAAGGAATCGTGACACAGGTAAATTATGTATGATCAAGCAAAATGTGAGAAAACAACAACTGTGAACACAAGAAAAAAAAAAAGTCGAAAAATTCTTTTTCAAACAGCAAATGAAACCCTTGTTAATGCAAAAGGAGTTGTTAAGGGTTAGGTTAGATGAAACTCACACTGTGAAGACTGACCCTGAAAGACATTGTATGGTTCGTTTTCGTGGACATCTAGAGCAGCAGCACGAATTCTACCTTGTTTTAACGCAGAAGCTAATGCATCATCATCCACCAATCCACCACGAGCTGTGTTTACTAAAAATGCTCCCGGTCTCATCTGAAAAGATAAAGTTTATAAATTTGTGCTAATTTGACAAACACTTTTGTATTTACTTTCAAAGTATGTACCTGTTTAATGGTGAATTCGTTAATTAAATGATGATTATGCTCATTTAAAGTACAGTGTAGAGATACACAGTCTGATTGAAACAGTAAATCCTGAAGAAAAAACAGAAATGATTGGCAACTTATATTATGTAAATGTTAAAAAGACAAGATAAAAAATTTGTAAAATACAAACCTGTAGCGTATAAACCCTAGTGAGGCCAAGGGACTTCTCAATACCATCAGGAAGATAGGGGTCGTAGAATATAACATTGAAACCAAAAGCTTTTGCACGTAAAGCAACAGCAGAGCCAATCCTACCGAGACCTACTATACCAAGTGTGTCACCCCTTATCCTAGCACAGCCTTGCGCTGCTTCTCTCACCTGTAGAAAGATAAACAAATTTCAAACAAACTCCAAGTACAAGTTTCAACTAAGGTACAAGTCGCTTTTCGGTATACATACTTGTTCTGGTCCTGTGAATTTTTTGCCTTCACGAACCATATTTGCCAGCCAATATGTACGTCTGTATAGGTTCAATATGAGGCATAATGTCGTGTCGGCCACTTCTTCAACACCATAGCCAGGCACATTGCACACAGCAATGCCAAGTTCACCCGCAGCTTTGACATCTATGTTATCAACTCCTGAACCGATTCTCACAATAATTCTGAGGGTCTTGAACTTTTCAAGATCCTCCTTTGTCAAAATAATAGTGTGCCACATGAGAGCACCCACTGCCTCATTCAAGACCTGTAACAAGCAAAGGATTAATGATGTTGGTGCTATTGTGGTAATGATGGAAAAAGATAAGATTATTAAATAACCTTTTCGTGAATTTCAGACGTGGACTGTGCATCACAGAAGGCCACGGTGGCAACATCCTTGAGAATGGGCATCTCAATGGAGCAATCGCGCCCGTCGAGAAGCGCCACCAAGGGCCTGGTCTGGATAGGCCCGTTGCTTATTGGGCCCCTAAGGTTCTCCATACGAGGTCGTTTGGGCATCATCTTACGTTTGTCCATCGGTCAGACGCGCCCACGGGTAAATGAATTTTGTGCAGCCCCTGCTGCGTTGGCTCGAGGTCGCGCTCGTACTAGCAGCGTGACCACCAGCAGAAGCAACGACAACGAGACTACTCTCGACGAAGAAGAACTAAAACGGCGAAGGTTCTCAACACAACGGGTCTGAAAGTGAGTGACTGACTGGCTGTTGCTGCCTCGTCGTCACACCAATAGCCGTGGCGATGCTGAGGACTCCAGCTCGGTTTCAGGGTAGGCACCGCTGAACCTCCACTGCATCACGGCTGCTACCCGAACGCTGCCACCTGTAAAACAAGTTCACTCACTTTACTCAACTTGATTCACTCACCCACTATAGGGTATTACGGATTGTACACAAAAGTACTATGCTAATTATCTCTCTCTCTCCTTCGTTTCGCTTGCTATATAGGTACATATCGAATGTAACTGTACTACATATACATGTATATACACTGTATGTGCTCCGTTTTAGAGAAATTGGAGGTTAGAGTTACGCGGCTTGGGCGGCTTTGTACCTACGCATACGCGACTGCTCCGATTTATCGGGTGCCCGGAGCTCGCTCAAATCCGCGATCGGCGATCGTACCTGGAGCGCGAAAGACGTTTCGGCATGGGGGAAAACGTTGCTACTAAGTGTTTCCACACGTTTCCGCACGCGAGCCACGCACTGTACGCGGGAGGGAAGCGGAGGGAGAGAGGACACACACTTCGAAAGAGAGAGAGAGAGAGAGAGAGAGAGAACGGCCAACAACTGTATGTCTTACATGTACAAGAGGTGATACCTATATGCGTATACTATACACTTGGGTTAAAGCGACGCTGTGTCTCTATTTCTTTTTAATTCTGAACAACAAACTACCTAATGTAAGTTCACAACGATATCTATTATCAGAAAAACGGAGTATCGTCCCGAGATGAGACGCACACTGCAGGGCTGCACCGTAGGATGTATACCAATGTACCGAAAACGAAGATAGAGAGAGAGAGAGAGAGAGAGAGAGAGAAAAGGAAAGGCAAAAAGGACACGAGAAAGAGAGAGAGACGCGATTGCACTCTACGTACAAACTGCAGCACCAGTCGGATGGATGATGCGGGCAAGCGGCCCGCAGCCCCGTACCGTTTCGTATTTTCACTGTACTCGTTGTAGTCGTCGTTGACGACGACGACGCGCGGACTGACTTTGTAGGTTAAAAACAACTCTAACCGGCAGCTGCAGAGGCAGCGCAGAGCCACACACTCCATGGACTGGCGCGCGCGCTGGCGTCCCTTACTTATTGAAATTGAAGCGATATAGGATAAGCGGCGGCGACTGCAACAAACTGCGGTCGGGGGAGCAGAGATTGCTGGGAAAGAGAGGGTCACTCGGGTCCAGTGTGGACCAGCAGCGATTCACCTGCCGTACATTATAAGTTATACCATCTATCTATCTACTTTTTTGCTATGCGCCGCGCTGTACCATCATCAACTATGGAATAGGGTATACATGGAAATGTAAATAAAGTATATAGGTGCCGGAACATTTCAATTAATCTATCTGATCTGATGTTCGAATGAAGAAAAAAAAGTCATTGCATTTGTACGTTATTACCATACAAGAGGAGAATTGTACTATGTATCTTTAGATGTACTTCTAAATGAACTGCTGCACAACAGAAAACAGACTTGCTTCAGGGAGAGCAGAAGGAGCAAACGGCTTGGGGCAAACATTTTTAGGACTGCTAATACAAAAGCCGCCTACCGTGCGAGAGACCATGTGTATGGGGTATATACATATATGTGTATAATATATTGTTGGGATACCGCTGCCTCCGCTCTGGTCACTGGGTCGACGTTTTCGGAGCATTTTATCCGAACTAATTGTCCGCCGATTTTGATGCTGATACTCATATGCCGTCTGCTGCTGCGGCGCCGCTCCCCTTTTAAACGCTTGCTCTCTCTCCTTCTGCCATCGCCCGATTACGAGTCATAGAGCATCGTATACACACACACACACAAACACGTATACTTATTACACGCACGGCTCACTTTCTCTCTATAGCTTCGACTCCGAAAAGTTTTTTTTTTGTCGAGCGCAACACCACATAGAGCAGTTGCAGCAGCAGCGCCCAAGTCAAATGTAAATAAAACAAAAAGCCGCAAGTATAGGTAGGGTGCATATAATGTATACTCTGCTCCGCTCTCATTCATCGAGCATGGGTCGTATCAGAGAGAGGGGGAGGGGGGGGGCTGCAATTGACGGGAGTGCTCCGAAAACGAAAATTCGGAGCGCGTGCATTGTTCCGGCGCCGATTTATTGTTATTCCGCGTGAGAGGAAAATAAAGGGCGGTGCGTGTTGTACGCGATGCATATATATACGTGCATACACAACACACGGTAAAACTTCTTGATCCACCACCCTATTTCCATCGACTCTCTTCTCCCCCACCTTTTTTTTTTTTTTTTTTTTTGTTTCCCGTAGTGTTGGCGATTTCTCTCTAAATATCCCATGTGGGTATTTGGCTCTGCAGGCTACATGTAACATGTAACTCAACGCATGCACGAGAAAGTCAGAAGACGACCGAGGAGCGATATGTGGCGCCCTCCGATGCGTAGAACCTTCTTCCGATAATTACGGGGGATGAGGAGGAAACGAAGGGAAAGAGGAGACACAAACTATTCGCCGTTTTCGAACAATATGTACGTGTTACTGCATATACACACTTAAATCGAATGTGTGTTTGTATATACGTAGAAATGGAGAGTCTCCGAGTATATAGGTATACATTGCACAAGCATGTCCAACGATTTCACTTTGCTCCGGCCTCTAGTCCATACACTTATATATACTACTTTATAAAATAGGTATACTCGACTCTCTCTCTCTCTCTCTCTATGTAACAGGGCACAGCTGTATAATACAAAATACGTACTAATTCACACGTATATTATATACCTTATGGTTGCGCGACGCGATGACTCTCTTGCAACCGCTAAGCGTTTTATACCGGGGGGCTATTGGGGGCGCTTATCTCTCTTTATTGGACACTAATAATGACGGTCGAATCGATCGATAACACGGTTGAGCTCTGAATTATTTCTGGCTAAGAGAGAGGAAAAAAAAAAAAGCGCGGCTGTATATATGTAACAGTCGGATAGTAAAGGAGATAATACATAATGTACGCGTAAAATGTAGACTAGCGCGTGTGTAGTATATAATATATACATCGTTATCTACTTTAAAGCTGAGCTACTTGTATATGTATATAAGTTTCAAGTGACGCGAGAGCGCGTGCGATGGAATTGTTTGTAAAGATACACACACAGACACACATAGTAATTATACATTGTGTATACGTGAGCGCGGGATGAATCTCATGTTGTGATATAATATCGACTCGTATATTTATAGGCGATGGATAAATTTATGAAATTAACGAGACAAAAAAATTGAATTTCGCAAGTGGGGAGAAAGAGAATCAATTTATTGCGAGTGTAAGGACTGGTGGTTCGTAATAGTTCATGCAGCACATAACTACCATTAGGGAACGTGGGTGGGGGGGGGGAAGGAAAAAGTTTTCCACGGAAAAAGGGGTCGGAGCTGTAGGGTGGGCGGGGGAGATATTTGGAGCAAAGTTCGGCGAAGCGAGAGAAAACGAATAACTCTCCCAGGGGCCGACGTGTGGGTACGGTGTACGATGTATAATATCTAAGGGCAGAGAGAGAAAGGGTAAAAAAAAATGGGGGGGGAGGGTAACTACAGAGTGAGGAGGAGAGGTACAACACGCGTAATCGGAAATATGGCCTATGCGGAGGAGGAGGGCATAACGGAAAGAGATCGGTGCTGGACCCACGACACTATAACGCGAAGTGCAAACCCAAGCACTTTGGGCAAAGAGAGAGACTTGACTTTGGGCACATGTTGTGCCAGCTCAGCATGTAAGTACATCCGAGAACGCCGAGTTGATTGTGTGTGTGTGTGTGTGCTCAGTCAAAGGGAAAAGAAGGAGAGATCCCTTTTCTATAGCTATTGTATACACGAGGTACATAGGTATATACAATCTCCTTCTCTCCCCGACACGCAAGTATATATATATAATAGCTTTTCTCTTTTTTTTCTTCTTTATTTCAACCGATAGCTCAGGAGTCTGTCGACCTTTAATATTATTTTTTTTCCAAAATCGCAACGCGAGCAAGTTTCCAGTTGCTTATGCTTTGCGCAGCAAAAACACTTTTGTATACATATAAATATCAATACATACACTACGCGTATACGAAGACCTTGAAAATAATTCGATTGCGTAAAGTGGCGCAAGTACACGCACCTGAAGGCGAGAATAATATTATTATATATATACGTATGTTAAAACAAAGCCGGTATCGCGTGTCACGCTGGTACAGGGTGTGTATAAATGTGGATCACCAGCAGTGGCCGATGCGAGATCATCGTTGAAGAAATAAAAAAAAAAAAAAAAAAAAAAAAAAAAAAAAAAAAAAAAGTCGAGAGAGATCGAGAGTAGCGTATCAGCAGCATGTGCGCTCTCGTCATCGCAATCGCTCGAATTCACGAGCCTCTCTCCGTAAGCGTGATCTCTCGCGCGCAAGACCACGACCAAGAGAGAGAGAGAGAGACGGTGTAACTTTTGCAAGTCTGCAGGCTGGCGGCGGCAGCAGAGCGGGACCCGAGGAGAGAGAGAGAGAGAGGGGGGGGTGGGAGATGCTCCGCGAGGGCAAAGTTATCCAATTATTGTCTAACCTGGGAGCAACTTTACTCCGGTGGCGCGGGGCGGTGGTGTAGTTGGAGTTGCGCGTCCACGTGTATATATATATATATACTATGGCTGGAAACAGAGGAAGGGCGGGGGTGGGGAGAGCCGTCGTCGTATGTACTATACAGTCGCGGTCGCGCGTCTTCAATCGAGCCGCGATAGAGTAAACTTTCTTTCGAAACTCGTACACCCCCCTTCTCTCTCTCTCTCTCTCTCTCTTTTTTTTTTGTTATACCGCTGACGTACACCAACCCCTCTTATCTATATATACCAGTGCCTCGGTGCGACCTAGCCCCCCTTTTCCCTTCTTTTTCAGTTCTTTCTCTTCTCCTGTAATCTGAGGGGGACAACTGTCTACGTATACGCGCGCACGGGGCAGCGATCTTCTTTCGCCATTGCATTCCTGCGCTACTACCGTGCGGAGAGATATAGTGGCTCCACACTGTATACGTAATACACGATACTCGCGTTGTTGGCTCATTAACATCGATAAACCGTCATTCCGTTCAAACGAAACGTTTTTCTTTCACGTTATATACGTGTAATGTGTTGTCAGCCGAGCGCGTGCACGTATAGTATACACTCCTCCGTATACGCACCGTACATATGAGTATACACGGACAAATTAGACAATTTACTCGGTGGTTGCGACAGAACGAACTAGGTATGTAGTTGCTCGTTGTGTACAGATATTAATTGGAAACAAAAAAAAAAAAATATCGAGATAACACGGATAAGCGAGTGCGTGTACCAAGCGCGGGCGACGCTAAAAATAAATCTAAAAATAAAACCTTTTCAAAGCCAATTGTCGTCTTTTTGTGTGTTAAAACGTGCACTTAATCACGCGGAGTATAACAACTCGAATTAATCAAGCGATAATGAGCATCGGACGTGTAATACACTCTACGTGTACGTAAGCTGGGGCGAGAAAAATGCAAAGCCGGAGGAGGATCGCCGCCGCTTCCGGGATCGCAAATATAAATGTAAATGGTTTTTGCAGAACTGTGGAATTATTAACTGTCAGTTTACGTCGAAGACAGGCAAAAAATTATTTACAAAGTAACAGAATTAAATGAATCCATCAGTAACGAAGAAACTTCTAAAGCAGATAAATCAAATTGAATTAAGTCGATTGTTTAAAAAAAAAAAAAGATGTAATGTTTTTAACAACAGAATAAAAAAATTAGAAGAACACTCAGAGATACTTTCCATTTACGTGCACAGTGTATGTTTGGCGCTCAGCCACGTGGTGGCGTGTCGACACCTAACTAGCTGAGTGAATACCGAGCGCTTACTCAGCTTTCAGAGGAACAATTTTCGTTCACTCACAAATCCGAGTGAACGCACTCAACGGGCCGTACGAGAGTCTAACCGATACTGAGAGTATCATACGTATACATACGTATTATATATGTGCATGGATATACATAATGTTTATCATTTTACTTTGAAGGGTGACAGCAGTGCTGTCACTGCTTGTACAAGGAATCAAATTTAAGTAATAAGTGTAAGACAAAAAACTTTTTTGCAAAACTTTATACAAAAAATTTGTTTAATAACTTTCAATATTTTTTTTAATTCATCGCACTAGACTTTACAATCGATACCTAGCGGCAACGTACTAACAATCGTTGTTTTTTTACAATTATACAAGGATATCGGTCATGTACTTTTTGATAAGAGATAACTTTTTTTTCATTTGTATTTTTGAAAACGCTATAAGCAAAAAAATGCGTATCGAAGCCAATTATTTTGAATGGAACATATAAGAAATATTAGGCGTAAGAATTCAAAAGTATTTTTATACAGTTAGAGTCAGAAAATAATTCGCAAATAGATAATATAGTCTGTAACGACATCTTTTGTAAATTACTGTTAAAATAAAAAAATAAACATTCACAAATATCATCTATATTTATTATTATTACAAGATAATAATCTTGTCCTTTAAATTTTAATNGGGGGGGGGGGGGGCAGAGTCGACGAACACACCCCCCCCCTTCGCCGCGGCTCGAACCAAAGTTTCGTTTTAGGAGCGAGAGAACTTAACTCAGTTAACTTTGCTGCCGAAGCAAACTTTCCGCCAACTTTAAGTAGTCGCCTCCGTCTCTCTTTCTCTCTTTCGCAGATCTCACGCGCCCGCCCTCTCGGGCTTTCATCTCGTTCGTCGTCGTGCTAGTGCGCTACTCTCCTCCTTTCCTTCACTCTCACTCTTCCCCGACGACACGTATATGACTTTCTTTCTCTACACTGGTCCCCACCCTACCTCGACCCTTCATGTACTGTATTTGTATTCCTCTCGTTCCGTATTATCATCCGTCTCTTGTGGGCGTATACCCAATCTGTGTACTTGATTTTTCGCGCTCGCCTACATCCGAAGATGCACCGTCGCGTTTGTCCCCGATACGACGCTTCATCGAAACCAACTTTCCTTCATCCCGCGCTCTTTCTGTAAATAAAAAAAAAAAAACAACTTTGAGCCGAGAGAGACGCGCTCTTTGTTCTCCCGGCTTGTGTGTATATGTACGCTCTGTTCATCGTCTACGTGCTTTATTTTTCTTCTTTCCATGCTCTCGTTCTCCATATATATATATATATATATCGCGTGCGCGCGCGATTGAGTAATCATCGGTGGGGGACAAATTTAATACATCGCTGCTGGGAATGTTATTTTCGATGTTTCAGGAAGCGCGCGTATGTAGGGTACGAAACGACGAGTGTGAAATTTCAAACGTTACGTGCGTTACATGTTGTGTGTTGCGGTGGCAAAAAAAAAAAAAAAAAAAAAAGTTTTCGCTGTTGTTGATGCTCGAAAAATAATGAAACAACTTTCCGGAAAAGAAAGAAGAAGAGGAGAATCTAGTTGAAAATGTGTTTGAACCTGCGGGGCCGCGGAGTTTTTAATTTTAGAAAACTTTCGTCACGCGAGCGGAGAAAAGTTTCCTACGAGCGAGCGCCGCCGGACGGGGGAGGGGCGAAAGTATTTTAGTTCCGAAAGAAAAGAAAAGTTGCGACAAAGAAGATATAGTTTTGATTGATCTGCCGGCGAAAGTTTTTCCCGACGAAAGTAAAGCTCCGCAAATCCAGCTCACACGAATCGTATAGTAATTGGTCGCGGACAAAATCAACATCATCATCGGTGACACATGTGCGAGCGCGTTCATCGATTATTCAAACGATCCTACAGAGGCACACTCGCGCTATTGTATGGGAAACGATGACGAAATTAGCCTCGACGCGTTTAATAAACGTGTCGCGAGTATAGTATATAATACATACCTCCAACAATTATTATTATTATTATGATTATAATAAAATTATTACGCGCGTTAAAAAAATGTATTTACCTATACAACATACGTAGGTACACGATAACGCGACCGTAATAATCTTGGGTACGTTTAATTAAAACACACATACACAAGTACCAGCCGATTAAAAGTTAACTCTGCAACGCGCACACGAGAAGAAGCCGCGCGCGCGCGCGCTCATAAAACACAGATCCAATTAACAAACGTATGTGCATGAGTTAACTTTTATTATCTCTGTTGGTTACCTTTTTTTCGGCGAAAATGATGAAAGCAAGAGAACAGGCAGATAATATAAGAGAGTAGGGAGCAACAATATACTTACACGCGGAAGGGAAATATGTATATGTTATACAGCAGTGGTCTTTGCATAGTCGCTAAAAGTCATTCAATTACTCGCGAAATCAAATGAAATCCAAGTTGTCGGATGTATGTGTGTTTATAACACACAAGTGCGGAAGATTTCGCCGCTCTTCGGCAAGTACATATTATATACGAGCATTACAACCCGTTCGGAAGTTCTGGAGGGGAAGGGGAGGATGGCAAGCGAGGCAGGGAGACTCGGCACTGTATATATATATGTATACCTACACCCAACAACCGCTAAAAGAGGAGTATAGGATGAGGAGGAAGGGGGAGTCGAACAAGTGACGCGCACACACGCAGGCGCGTCCACATTCCACGTACGCACATTTTGCGCGGCACGTCGATGCTGGTGATTCTCGATACAAAAGACAATGCTGCGTGTATAGCTGGGAGTTGGAAAAAATTTTCCTGTGGCTAATGTTTTTTTTTTTTCTTCTTTCTTTTCGTCTTTTTCCCCTTGACCGACACAAACAACGGTAAAAGGTCGATGGCGCGAACTCGCTCCTCCCGGAGAGAGAGAGAGAGAGAGGCACTCCTCGCGCGCAAGAGAAAGAGACGCTCGGAGATGGGGGGAGGAGGAGAAATGGACGCAAAACCGGTCGGGTGCAGTAATTGCGGAGGGAGGGACGGACGCCGTGCATCCCGAGGAAATTTGTAAAAAAAAAAAAAAAAAAAAAAAAAAGAATAATCTCGCCTTGCTGCTATGATGCCTCTTCTTCGTTCTCTCTCGCGCTTTCTGTATCTATATATAGGTAACATCTATATGGTTACGTATATATGCGTACAAACATGTATATATAGGGACGGACAGAGATGTGCGTGATGTACGAGAAACTCAGTGGGACTATAAATATATATGTATATATTACTTACAACGTATAAAGAGAGCAAACAAAGAGCTCAAGCGCAGCGGCGGCAGATTAGTCGTGTGTATGTGGCAGTTGGAGACACGTGTAAGTAAGTGTATACATATATTGTAACGGGAAAACGCTACTACGAGGAGGTATTGAATTTGCGTTTCGGAGATAGGTAGGTATATGTTATGTTGGTGCTTGTACACGTTACTTGGTAAGTAAGTAAGTAACCATTCCAAACACACACTTACTGCTGAAACTTGGGTGTATGCGCGTATAGGTGTAACCATGCGTGTAACATAGAGTTGGTTGGATTTTGTCATTAGCAACTCTTGGAAAAACAAAAAAAGCAGCAGCAGCACGCAGTCGTTATCGGAGTGGTATTTGTCGGCGTTGAAACTAATCATCATATACATACACAAGACACATTGTGATTTCCACAGAGCATAAATATGTCATGATGAAAAAATATAGGATTGATAGTCACGATCGAAAGATCTGATGATATTCCACGGTGGACGACGAAGGAGAAAAAAAAAAAAAATCAGCTGGCAGCTTTAAGGGATTTTCGCGAGCCCCAAATCGATGTGTACGAGAAAGTCAAAAGTGTATATTGGCTGCAAAAGTTCTCACGCTACATCGCCGCGGAGACTCGTGACTATAAAAATATGTGCGGCTTTTGCGTGTGTACTTTGTTTTGTTTCTGCGGTACAACAAATGTATATGTACCAAAAGTGTGCGTTGCTAACTTGGAAGATTCGAAGGGGAGGGGGAGGTGGAGGGTAGCGAGCATCATCGGGGAACGCGCAGGTGAATCGTAATACCGACAAGATGCAGCCAGAGTCTCGGGACCGTGGTTAAGCCGGCTGATGCTCGAAGGAAGAGAGAGGAAGGGAAGAAGAGAGAGTGCAAGCAACTCTCTCGCGCAGCGGGATGGCATCTTGACTCCTAGTGGCGGAGTGTATATATACATGCATGCGCTGGTGTGGCGGCAGGCAAGCAATGGCCGGCCCCCCGATCGATGTCTCGCTTCTCTCTCTCTCTCTCCCTCTCGCTCTTGGCAACTTACCACCCTCGCTCTCTCTCTCTCTCTTGCTCTTCGCCGGCTCGTTTCGTTCGGGCTATATACAACAGAGCCCCGCGTGTGCTCATCGCCGCTCGTTTTTGCCCCCTTCCCTTTCGCGCGCAACTCTCCCCACACCTCCGCTCACAACTTTCTGCTCTCTCTCTCTCTCTCTCTCTCTCTCTCGTCCTTCCTTCCCATCCTTCGTACGTCTGCTACTATATGCGTCGTGCCCAAATATACACCCATTGCTGATGCAGGTTACTTTTCTCTCCTTCCGCAGGCCCACCTAACTCAGATAGAGCTCGTGTATTGTACAACCTATACCTATACTGCTACTGCTGTCCGCGAGAGAGTTGGTTCCGCATATATAATTATATTCCCTCCCAACAATATACTAATACCACTACAACTATACGACACATGTATAACAGCTATGTACTGTCATCATTAACCTGCATCATCGTTTTATTATTATACGAGTCGAGCTACGACGCGGTGTGTTGATGCCAAGGTCGTCGTCTCGGTGCATTTACCGAAATTTAAACGCTTTATTCCCCTCCCCCGTTGTATACCCACTCTTATACTAGCGTGGGAATGACCCTTATTTCCAACCGTCTGTGACTGGTGTAACAATTTACTATGCTTATACCTATATGTTGCGTATCGTCATTTACATAGTTTCGACTCGTGTAGATAACTGAATCGATTTTCGTTTGTTTGCGGAAACTCGACTTTTTTTTTTTTTTTTTTTTTTTTCATAACTTGAATTATCTTAAATAAAAAAGTAAAAAGAGAAAAAAAAAAAAAAACTAGGCCACGCACCAAATCGATAATTTAATTGATCATCAAGCACTAATGAAGATAGCGATGGTAACGTATCACATAATAATATATACGAGTTGAAACTTTTTTCCACGGAAAGGTCGGCAGCGATTGCTCGGCTCGATTTTTTTTCTCCCATACATGTACATATATATATATTCCTACACAACGTGTTGTACGCATACAAACACATGCAAATGGAGTACCACATATTATATACACGTTGTAGTATATATGTACATAAATACATGTATATATATGTGTGACGGGCCGATGTACTAAAACACAAGGGACGTAGCAGAGAGGGAGTTGGGGAGGAGGGCTACTGTCTCTCGGTGCTAAAAAGCGGGCGCGCGCGCGAAAGGGAAAGATAGATGTGCAAGCGGGCAAGCTATGCTGCAGAGGGGTCGGGGGGGTGATGGTGGAGAGAGAGAGAGAGAGAGCGCGACGACCCGGCAGCTCGCCGCGAGGGAAAGGGGGGCGCGTGAATACGCGCGACGAGGACGAAGTGGAGGAGAGGAAGGACACCAGCAGCAGCGGCACGACTGCTAAAAGTATGTGTATATATAAGGGTTGAGGGTAGGTGGTGCAGGGTATAGGTGTGTGGGTGCAGTATATACACCGGCAACAAAGTACCATGACACGACGAGGAGGAGGAGGAGGAGGAGGACGGATCGATGCTTCCGTATCAGCTGAATCGAGCGAAAGCGCCGGCGGATACCTCCACGCTACGTGCGCGGGGGGCCACTACCCGCCACCGCCATCCCCCCCCCCTGCCCTTTGGCTCGCTGCAGCGGCACAGAGTTCGCGCGCGCACAACTTTGCCGAAAGGGACACATGAAATTCTCTCTCCCCAATCAAGTTCGCCGCTAGCGCGACTGTGCATCTATATATTTATATAGTATAGGTACTCGCAGCACCAGTCCAGAGATCGGCGGGAAGGGGTAAAACACCGACGTCGCCACCCACCATCATGCACTTTGTACCACCACCACCGCATTTGTATACATATAATACATCCGTGACTCATCCTCTCTCTCCCGTCGACCCTTTCCCAAATAATACCGCGTGCACATATACTGAAAAAAAAAAAAAAAAAACATCTCTTACTCCACCTTCCTGAGATGGTGGTACATCGTATCATTATATATTTCGCGCGATTTTATCCATACGAAAGCCTCTCACGCGCTTCTTTAAGCTTTCGCGCTAATGAGGCTCGATGCCGCCCGTCACGAACTCGTTATCTTTACGATGTACTTATACGCGCTTGTGTGTAATGCACACGTTATTGGTATATTATATAGATTGTGCAGTCGTAGAGTGAAGTAAAAAAAAAAAAAAAAAAAGAAAGTATTAACAAAATTTTCAACTACGCGGTGTTGACACGAAAGATAAGAACTATAACTGTACACAAAGTAATCTTCGGGAGTTACACCTCGGGGCATTGTACCGCGCGTTATCCTCGAACAAGAGTTTTTTTTATCGTTCAAGTTTGACCGATTCATTTCGAAGCGATTAACCGTTATCTTTGGAAAACATAATGTTAACGATCGACCAATATTTGGAACTTCTCATTAGCGGAAAGAAAGCTCATTACGAGTACATATTTTATAATAATGTATTAGAAGTGTATATGCACACACGAGACGTGTTGTTGTGTAACGTCTGATAACACTGAATGGAAAAAAAAAAAACAAAGGAGAAACTTGTTTTTTTCGACACTCGAAAGGCGCATCGTACACACATACAGGTAACGCGTACACGCGCGGAAGAGGGGGGGGACACAATCGATATTTGAAAAATCCGATGAGACAAAAGTCCGAGTCGGTGCAACGTTCGCGTGTGCAGCGGGTAAGCGAAAATATCGAGGGAAACGGGATGAAAAGCCATAGGTGGTTCGAAGAGAATTCCAGAGCGCGCGTGTGTAAGGGTACATACACCTATATATATATGTACTTTATCGAGCAATTTAATCGAGCGTCAACGTCGGTCGGCCGTTCGCGCGCCCTCGGCCACCTATATATTGTATATATCGTGGCGTATGTATGTACGCGTAGATGTGTGTACCCAATAACTATACTGTATACTAATAGCGTGGTGTACGCGTGGGGCTGACGAACGAGCAAAGGAATATAAGTCGGTCCCGGTCGACTGGCTCTGCTCCAACTTACAAACCTGCCCAAACTCTCGGCTACTAACTGCATATACCTACTCTCCCGAGCTTCCGCGAAACTTTCACGAGTGGACGCGCGGGCTGTGCGCTATGTTGTAGGTAGTATACTCGAGGAGAGGAGCACGGGCTTGCAAGCGCGCACACATACATGCATACCAATCGTAAAGGACAATGCGAGAGAGAAAAAGCAAGGGGAAGCCGAAATCATTGAAAACAAAAATACGACTACTTAAGGCTCCTTCAAACAGTGTCAAGTCAAATTAATTGGAAACGAGCAATAGCTTTTCATTTATTGCTCAGGAAATTTAACTCTCCCTGCATTAATATAACATCATCATAATGGATTGGCGTCAAAGTGCACCAAATTATATAGCACGAGAAAAACGAGCGTTGCGTGTATCGTATTATTATTACTGGCCTCAGGTATAAGTACCTGGAGTAGTTCTAGTTATATACACCCGTTTCTCTCTCTTGCAACTAGCATGAGGTGCGGGGTATTATACACGCATACATAATGCGCCCATTGGAATATACGGGTCAAAGCGCATTGAGTATGTACATGCATTCATACGGTTCAATGTATGTAGATCGCACACGTTGCACTGCACTAGAGTAACGCGTTTGTGTATATACATATATGTACTTAATGTGACAGAGCACATCGCGGCATATTTATGTATTCGGTATACGTATGTCGTGCGCGGCGAGCAAAGTAGCGAGAGAACAGACTGCTATGGAGTATAGGTAAGTAGGTATATACATATGAGCGCGATTTGCAGAAGAGAACATCGGAGTTTTAGGGGCAACGGGGGGGAGGAGGGTGCTCCTTCGTGGCGCGCGCGAATTACGTAAGTCCTGTCGTATAGTATTAACGTATATATATATATATAAATACATAGGTAATGCGCAGTTTACCGCGTGGTATACCTACATGTACAGAATGAACGAGAGTACGTTTAAATACCGCACATATAACATGACACGTCCGTGTGCTGTTGCGCGTACATATGCTAACATATAGGTATACAAATATATGCAGTGTGCACCTTATTCGCAAACATTAAAAACTTTGCAAAAGTTGCATGTACATATAATATAGGGTTATTGTTATTTTGCAAAACGAGAACTGATGCACAGGCATTCGTACCATGTCGAAGGAGACTGATGGTTGGTTAGTTGGCTGGAAAAATAATCGGGATTAAAAAAGGTGCAAGACGCGAGTCTTGTCTCTTTTTTTTCTTCGTCTCGATGCTGCGAGACAACGAGCGAGAGAAAACAAAAGCTATGGCAGACTAGCTATTCATAACATAAATATATAATGCTTGCTCGCACGCACGTGCGCACGCGCTTGGATAAACCTGGCCTCCAACACGTGTACCTATGGAACTCTTGGCTTCATTAAGTTGACGCTGATGCTGCTGCGCTTCCATACAATCTGAGAGAGAGAGAGAGACGCCGAAACCACGACCATTGCTTTTGCTGGCTTCGCTCTCCTTCGCCGTCTAACTTCTGTTGCTCCAAAGTTAAGACCCGAGCTAAACGACAGTGCGAGCCAAACAATTCCGTACCGAGCGAGCACTTTCCTCTTCTTAATTATTTCCTCCCTCCCGTTCCCACTATTTTTTTTTAATCAAGGAAAAATTTACACGATTCTTTCAACGAGATGTTTACCTCAGAGCTGGACTGACTCGTCATACATTCAAATTGTCTCACGTTTTGCTCCAACTTTTCTTTTTGTTTTTGGAGCTACGAACTTTTAATTTTGGAGACGCATGGTTTTTTTTTTTTTTTTTTTTTTTTTTTTCAACCAGTTTTACAATGAAATTGGAACTAAATCGAGTACAGCAGTTACAATCGCCGATTCAAATGAATGTATGTTTACGTCGAGCAGGACGATGAGCCCAGGATGACAGAAAAGTTTCTCATTTTTCGATTATCAAGTGGGAGAAAGAAAAGAAAAAGTAACCAAAACGAACCAAGGATAATAAAAAAGAAAAGGAAAAAAAAAAAAAATTGCTTGTCGAGGGATACATGGGGGGGAAAGAGGCGAGGAGTTAGCACGCGCTTGCAAGAGGGACAGTAAAGCGAGAGAAAAGTTTTCGGTCTATACGATTGGATCATTTTAAAAAGTTGGGAAAGAATCAACTTCTCTCAACTCTGGCTCGCTCGCAGAGCACGCGCTCGTAAATCACTCGATCGAACGTGCACACAGGGAAACTCTCGCGTACTGGGATAAGTAAGGGCGATACGTATACAACATCCACCACCTTCGGTCGGCCCGCTACTCCTCACCAATACACGTATACATTGAGGGCACGTATATTACACCAGTATATATGTATTTGTACGAGAGCGAACGCTGTGGGCCGACTGAATACGATGATGGAGGGACGCTTCTGGAATATCATTCATTTATCTGCCCCACCTTCGGCCGCATCATCTTACTCGCCGCTACATGTATACATTGTTGCTGTATCTACTTCCTCCCATACGCCGATTTTCTCTCTTCACTGCTTTTTTCTTTTTTCTTTTTTCATACGCAAGTACCGTGCGTGCGTATAATATATGTAATAATATGTGCGCGACCCTTTCACTTTGCACATCAACGGGACGCGCGGCTATACGTTTTCCATGCACGAGCTACTGCTGCTGCGGACGGTATCTCTACGTATAGGTATATTTATCCATACGGGAGATAGGAGCAACACACAGCGCGCCGGCCGACTTGCGAAATCCCCCGGCGATAATTGAGAGTCCGCGGGAGAAAGCAGCAAGCGGTCAGCAGCAATAGCACTCGCACACTATAGTCGTTGGCGTATTTCCGCTGTCTCTCTCTCTCTCTTTCGATATCTATACGATATACTTACTGTTTTAAGTATACACAACGAGTCGGGACTTGATTCTCGGAAACGTGCTCAACATAAAATATAGTACCTACATGCGTGCACGACTTTGTAATGCATGCATATTTAAATCCATGTACTGCGTATTATATGTTAATAGACACATGCGCATACGTATACCTAGCCGCGCTTTGTTTATATTTACTTTCTTGCCGTTCACGACTCCGTTTTACACAAGTGTCTATTTATGTACATAAATACGTGCAGTTTAGCGAGTTAAACATTTTGACGCGAGGCCGCTTCCGTACTCATCTCTAAACTTTCGGTTTCAATGACACCAGGGGTACTTAACTCTTAAGGCTAACTTGTAACGCAATACCTGTTTATCTGTTCGAGACTCTGCTATCGCAGGCGGCAACTAAGCAGCGCTTATTGATATAAAGTGTTTAGATACAGATAAAAGTAAAATAAAAAAAAAAAACATCCTAAAACTACACGCAATACATATACGTATTATTCATTTGCAGAAGATTCGCAAACAAGCGGAGAAAAGAAGAACGTGCGAAAGACCGCACTCTGACTCACGAATCCGGGGATTTAGTTTGAGCGGGAAATGAAGTGTGTAAAAAACGGGGAAAAGAAGAGTTCGAGGGAGTCAGCGAACGGCCGAGCAAAAGAACGAACGAACGATGGAAAAAGGGACACGAAGGTAAAGGCAACACAAGCGCTCCTACGTGTGACCCGAACTTGTGTTGGGCGACAAAACCAAGCCGGCTGGGACTCATCGTCGAACAGGTTGTCGAACTTTTGTCACCGGAACGAACAAAAAAAAAATAATAATAACAACTGACCTGTTTCTTTCTCTGGGCACGGTGTTCCTCGATGATGGTCTCGAGAGTGCAGCTTTCGCACGGCTGCCACACGCGCACGTGCTCCTGTTTCCGGGGTGCTCGCAGAAAGGAGTAGCAGCAAACGAGTGGAAGGAAGGAGAAGAGGAAACGAGGGTGATGATGTTTCAACGTAGTCGCACGATCACTAGTTTTGCGCGAAAAAAGTGCGATCCGAATAAGGGAGGAGGTAGATCGAGGGGAGCAGGTACTCCGTGTCCAGGTGCAGGGCGGCCTCCCGGTGCCTCCTGTAATACGCGCACGCTGCAATGGCGACGCTGTTACTATACTCGAGCTTATACTTGATGCCCTCGTCCACCCACTGGAAGCCTATTCTTTTCACACAGGCCGCACACTCGCGGCACTTTGCACACTTTTTTGTTTTGTTTTCTTCTTCTTTTTTACTACTCAACTCCGTGTAGTATAATACCGTCGTCGTCGTCACTGCCGGCTGTTGTTCTACTGCACCAGGTGTGTCCAGGGCACGGCGCGCCAGACAGCCACACTAACTGCTACGAGTCTCTCCTCGTCCGGGCACTGCACACACAGCTCAGCCGCTAACGCGCACCGACTTAAAATGGCGGCCAACCGCGCACTCTCGTATCTCAATACCTATATACACACACCTTGCGGCTTGCGCATGTACATGTGTATAAATATATAGCCCCTGTTTACACACATATACCATATATATATATATATATATGTATACACGGCGCACTCGCAGCAAATCGACGATACCGCTCCGTGTGCAACTGATCGTTCATTCCACTGTCGCCTGCTGAACAACACTACACATTTGTGATTGGTACTGCTGGCGCCACCTGTGCCCGATCCGCCCACTCACCTCCTCTTGAGCTTTACAGCTTCGAAATAGCCCGCGAAAAATCGATCCGATCGCATATCAATAATCCACCGATGCTGTTTTGCAACCGATACGCCCCGACATAATTAATGACAAGCCGAAGAGTGGTAATTTTGCTTGGCTTGCAATTACGATACTTTGGGTATAATGAGAGAGACGGGCTCGACAAAGGGAATAATAATTGAAAAGCCGACATGGAACGTCGTGTTCCAGACCCTCGCAGTTCCCGGGAGTCGCGTGGGAGATGTGCAATGACCGGCACGGCGATGAAGACGGCCATCAGTTTCGACGATTACACTTTCTTGAATCGTTGGGGCTTGACTTTCCTGGGGATATGGAAGTGCCGGAGGACCCGGGGACTACCGCACAGGGTCCACGTGGCGGTGCTCTTCGGCTTTTTGTTCTCGCTGCTGATACCTCAGTGGCTGGACCTTTACATCCTATGGGGCAACATTGACGCGAACGCCGAGACTTTTGTACTGAACGTCTTTACCGTGACGGCGCTGCTCAAGCTCTGGTGTTTTCTCAAGGTTCGCGACGTTTTCGAGGTAGGTTGTACATTTATTTTACGCGACAGCGTGGTACGTGTGATTATTTTCAGGGATGACAATACACTGTTTTTTCGAGTGAGGAGCATTCCCTGGCTTTTGCAACGTATATTGAAAAAGAAACAAAAAATAAATAAATAACCGATAAAACCAGTGTGGCGTGAAAGTAAAAAAATTAATTACCAAAGAAAAAAAAAAAAAAAAACTATAAACAATCGTGTCTTTTATGTATGCCGAGAAATTTGTTTTAATGTAGGTGAACTTTCTGAATATTTCTGCAGTCATATGTGATATGAAATATTATATGTGTTTTAGATTTACAGTTGATATTAATTTGATAATTGAATTAAATTGTGTTTAATTTACTCGCGGTATCTTGGCGTGAACTATATAGTATTTATCCTGAATCATCAGCGAAAGTTTGAATTAACGTATAATTATATGTACGACCACGTAAATGACGTTTTAATATTGTTTTCGGTTATAAATTTCAAAAACTCTGATACACCTATTATTAATCGTTCAATAAAACATTCACTTTTATAATTCTTTATTTACCGATACAAGCTATTAAACACCACTCGTTAACAAAAAATTTTTGTTTCACGCTCCTCTCTGACATGGAATTCCATGTATATACTAAAAAATCAGCTGTGGTATCGCCGCCCCTGACTGAAAATATATTATTATTGTGAAAACGGCTCGTGCCAGTGAGCTATAACATACGATACACAATAAGCATACATTGTACAGGAGGTGATGGGGATTTTGAGAAACAACTGGAAAGTAACGATGGCCAGCCACGAGCCTCAGCACAGGGAGATACTGCTGGAGATGGCTGCGAAAGCTCGGGCGTACACGAGACGCTACGGGCTGCTGATGTACTCGACCGCCTTCATGTACTTCGTGTCGCCTTTCACGGGCTTGCAGCACGACGACCTGCGCGTCAGGAAGTATCCGTTCTTTGGCTGGTACTATTTCGACAGGTCCTCCGGCTATTGCTACGCCGCTTGCTACGCGCTTCAGGTACACTTTTCCCGAGATTCGACGCGCAAAACAAAACAAAAAAAAAAAAAAAAAAACCATTTTCTATACGTGCGAACCTAGTGTCGTGTATGAGTAGGTAATGGCTGGAATCGTCGTTGGCACGGGCAATTACGCGATGGACAGTATTTTCTTCGTGGCGATGTACCACTCGTGCGCTCGACTTCGTATGCTCCAGTACGACCTGAAGCGGATCGGTGACAACAACACAAACGCGCGAATAGCAGAGCTTGTGCGCCAACACCAGCGAGAAATTCGGTAATCAGTGTGAAAAAAATTTTTTTTTTTTTTTTTTAAATGAAAAATTTGTTTCCGTGTGGTATAATTTGTCTTTGCCTTCCTTGCGTTTGTTCAAAATAACGATGAGCTTCGTTGATGCCTCAACTAAGGAATTCGCAAAAACTCAAGACGATTTTCCAAGGCTCCAGCTTCCAGCAGTTGCTCGTCAGCTGCATCATCATATGCGTCATCGGTTTCAAGCTCATAATTGTCGGTATCCGCTATGGCTTGTGTTTTTTCTCTCTCCTCCACGAATTTTTACGCTTTTGTGTCTCACATAACGTGCAGGCGCTCAACGAACGTAGCTTGGCTTTTCTCATTTACGTTGCTTTCCTGTTTGTGGCGCTTCTGCAGATTTTTTTGTACTGCCGGCCGGGAGAAGAAATCATTTGCCAAGTAAAGTACAAACAAGTGCAGTTTTTATTTTATTTTTTTTGTTGAGGAAAACGCAAAATTTTTATTTCATTGCTAATTGACTCACGCGTGTGTTTCAGAGCACCGCGATCGGTAGTGCCGTGTACCAGGCGTGCTGGTGCTCCTTGGATCCCGTGTCGATTAAAAAAATTATCCTGATCATCCTGAGGTCCCAGTGTCCCCTGAAAATGACGGCTGGAAAGTTTTTCGTGCTCTCCTTGACGAATTTTACCAAGGTACGAATAACGCCTCAACTGCCAATATATTTATACAGAAAAAACCATTTTCGGAAAGAGCTGATCATTATTTTTTGTAGTTAACAATAATATTACTTGCACAGATTTTGAAAACATCGCTGTCTTTTCTGTCTCTACTGCGAGCAATGTATAGCAAGAGTGATGATCATGTAGCTTAGATGCAGTTAACAAAAGTTGTATTCTACAATACCTATACTTGCTTACATCTATACGCACTTGTTACAAATAGTGAGCAGCAAAGAATAAACGAAAGCAATTCAAATTGGAATTTTTATTAACTACTAATTTCAAGAAAAAAAAAAAAAAATTCATGCACTTATTTGTGTACGTAAAAACAAATATTAGAAAAAAAAAATAACATCGCGAGAAAAAGCAAATCGCGTTTTCGTTCTTGGAAATGTGACCGTCAAGGATTTCATAGCAAGAAAAAAAAAAAAAAAAAAAAACACAGCGCAGCTCAAGCGCCACCTACTGAAAACACAAACATGGTGCCCATGGTGGCAGCGGACGATATCATGGCACGGCAAATGCACGCGTCGCAACAGCTCGGCAGTGTAGATCGTCCCGATGTAATTCGGAGGTTAACAGTTTTGCGCTCGGCCGCGCCCAGAAGTTTCGCTGCGTGAAACCCGGGGGAAACTACGCACGAAGGCAACCCTCGTCGTGTGTAAGTGTGTGCGCGTGATGTTGTCCACCTCCGTCGGGAAAGTGCTTTCGCGGCAACCTGGTACATGTATATTCACTTACGTATTCTCGCGCTCCACGCTTGTTAATACTTAATAAAACGTGTGTTCGCTTGTGTGGTTTTCAATTATTTATCTGCTGGCCGGCCTTACATAATGAATAAATCATTCTCCGTCTCGCGTTGAATCACCTTTGCCGGTCTTTCAAAGTGTTCACTTCCTTGTATCGGCTCGCACCAAACCTACTGTTTGCCTGTCCAAGTCGATATTTGGTCGATTCACTAGTCCACTTACTGTCTACCTAATAGCGCACATCTTTCTGTCAGTGTCACTGAATTCCATAGAATTTCTTTCCTCTCTTTCCTGGCTGTCGTTGTGGTTTATACGTTGCATTTGCTTGATGTTTATTTGGTGTAAGATTTGTCAATCATGCTGAGCTTTGTGTTTTTAGAGACTCAGCAGAGTGTTATGACTGACCGGGCCAAGACGATGGGGCTGGAAGCTGAGATGGCTGCTCCACTGCATCTGCAGCGTTTGGAAAGAAGTTTAAACGTACAGCCTTACTTGCACCAAGTTAATGAACTGTTTAAGGATCAAACCAGGTACTACGCACTTTTATTTTTATGTGTTGGTTGAGATGTATCTGATCTGTTGCTCTTCTCATGTTCAAAAATTTTGTCTCAGCGACAATGACGATGAAGAAGATACTTCGGATGATGAATCGGTCGAATCAGATGCAGATCTTGATGAATTGATATCACTGAAAGAAGGTTAGATTTGTTTAATGGATATTTGTGTTTCTTTTATGAATTATGCGTGCATTCACATGAATTCTTGATGTTCCAGAAAAGAGGAATAATAAACTTCGCTTGTACAATTTTGAAAACGTTGGAGAAGAGAGACGTTGGTTGCAAGATCTATTGATGAGCGATGGATCTGACAGTTCATCAGAAGAGTCGAGTTCGGATAAGTCTATCACTGAAGAAGATTTTCAGGACATGTTAAAAATCCACGTACTGAGAAAAAAATGTCAAGCCCGATTTTATCAAAAACCAGACGTAAGGAATTTTTGTTTCTTTATAAATATTCAAATCATGTATATTTTTTTTGTAATGTTGATAATGTGGTACATAAAAAATATACTTTTTTGGAATTTGCAGAATATACAGTATCAGTATTATGGGTCAGGTTTATTATCCAACCACGACAGGTTTTTGGAACATCAGAAGCTTATAGTTGGAAATAAAAAGAAGAAAGAAAAGAAACCTGAAAAAAAAGTTGTTAAAATTAAAAAAGACAAGGCTGTGCACCATGAGGATTCTCATGAAAATCAGGTGACTATTAAATTGTTTATTGAACATTACACAAGTACCACAAAGGAGATTGAAACTAACTTAACTTTGGTTTGAAGGATAATCAACATTCTGATAAGTGTAAAGATAAGAAAGTGTCCCAAGAAGATCAGTTGGATGAATCAGAAATGGAGTTGGTTATGAAACATCAACCTCGCGGACGCAGTAAAAAGAAACATAATACAAAAAGTCCAGAAGTTATGGCGATGAGAAGAAGAAAAATTTGGATGATGATGTCGAAAAAAGAGCTTGGTAAAGTTCAGAGAGCTAAAACCAATAATCATAAAGAAATGCTCATTAGCTGTAAAAGAGTAGCACAGCATTGTATGAAATATTGGAGACAAAAAGCTATGCTGGTAAGTTTTTTTTTATTTTCTTACATTGTGTGGGTTGAAGAAAATCGTTTTCATCCTCAATTTTTTTTTTCTTAGTCCCAAAAAAATATGAAGGAAACTATATGGAGGCAAAAAAGGTTGACTAGAGAAATGCAGTCATACTGGAAGCGTTATGATCGCGTTGAAAGAGAAACGAGAAAAAGACTAGAAAAGGAAGCGGAAGAACAGCGAAAAATGGATGTTGAATTGATCGAAGCAAAGCGGCAGCAGAGGAAATTAAACTTTTTAATCACTCAAACCGAATTGTATGCACATTTTATGTCGCGTAAAATGGGTAAAGCATCTCCCGAAGAGCAGTTACGAATTTTAAATCAATTGGACGAGGAAAAAAATCCTAGATTAGCTGGAATGGATGATTATGACAGGTTTGAATGGAACTTTATTTGAAGCGACTGTTGAAAATTAGTTTGTTAATTTTGCATCTTGCATTTTAGTGAAGTTATGAAGCAAAAAGCCAAAAGAAATGCAATGGAAGCGTTTGATCAAGAAAGAGCGAAAACGCGTCAGTTAGATCCCTCAACAAATCAAGAATTACGTTTGAGTGATACTCCAGAAAATTCGGAACATCCGCAGCCATCTATTTTTAAAGGAAATTTGAAAGGATACCAATTAAAGGGCATGAACTGGCTGGCTCATCTTTACAATCAGGTCAGATGATATTTTTATGCCAAATTTGCTGTTGTTACTGTTTTCTTATGAAAAAGTGTCCATTTTTTTAGGGTATCAGCGGAATTTTGGCCGATGAAATGGGTTTGGGGAAAACTGTACAGTCGATAGCTTTTTTATGTCACATTGCTGAAAGATATTGTAAGTTCTTTTTTTTTTTCCATTCTGATGATTTTTCCATTCAAGTTATTTTTTAATGACTATTACTGTTTTAGCTGTTTGGGGTCCATTTTTGATAATATCGCCCGCATCAACGTTGCACAATTGGCAACAGGAAATGGCCAGATTCGTTCCTTCATTCAAAGTTGTACCATACTGGGGTAATCCTCAAGAGCGAAAAATTTTACGACAGTTCTGGGATACAAAAGATTTACATACTAAAGATGCATCCTTTCACGTTGTAATAACCAGTTATCAGCTCGTGATTTCCGATTACAAATATTTTAATAGAATTAAGTGGCAGTACCTGATTTTAGACGAAGCACAGGCTATTAAGAGTACAAGCAGGTATGTACATATTTAAGCAAAAATTTTGTAAGATTTTTGATTCATTAGAGAACCGTTTCACTAACTTTTTCTTACAGTATGAGGTGGAAACTTTTGTTGGGGTTTAATTGTCGAAATCGATTATTACTCAGTGGAACTCCAATTCAAAACAGTATGGCTGAATTGTGGGCGCTTTTGCATTTTATAATGCCTTCTTTATTTGATTCCCATGATGAATTTAATGAATGGTTTTCCAAAGATATTGAAAGTCACGCAGAAAACAAAACGGGCATAGATGAAAGTATGTTGATATGATGAAACTAGTTTCATAAATTAATAAATGTGAAAATTTAATTCGTATTGTATTTTAGAACATCTGTCAAGGCTGCACATGATTTTAAAACCTTTTATGTTGAGGAGAATAAAAAAGGACGTAGAAAACGAACTGTCGGATAAGATTGAAATTATGGTGTATTGTCCTCTTACAACTCGACAAAAGTTACTCTACAAGGGTAAAATAACTATCATTAATCGAAAAAGTTAATGAATTATCCAAAGTGATACTTACTAAAAATATTTTTTAGCCTTGAAGAAAAAAATCAGAATAGAAGACCTACTTCATTTTTCCGTTGGCGACAGCATAGTTAATGATAAAAATTTTACTTCGAATTTAATGAATCTAGTCATGCAGTTTCGAAAAGTAACGTGATAAAGTCTTTATTGATTCGAATCGAATCACCAGTTTATGCGTTAATTTTTTGAAAAACATTAATTTTTTCTTCAAGGTCTGCAATCATCCAGAACTGTTTGAACGTAGAGATGCGAAATCACCCTATTTTATGCGAACGCAGTTATTAGACTTGCCATCTTTGTTGTACAAAGATGATGTACTATGCTCGTACGTACCGTCCAAAGAACACTTGTTGCGTAATAAATTTTTTATATTTGCTACTGAATATGTTTGTCGAGCTCTGTACGGTGAGGATATAGAATCAAGGGGAACTTTTTCATTCTCTCGATTCATTAACGTGTCACCTATGGAATTGAATAGTATATTTATTTCTGGAGTTTTATTCAGGTAATAACGAAGTTAAATTTGTATGGCAAATAGATAGTTGTGAAATTAAAATAAGTTTTTATCACCCATTCTAGATTATTCAATGCTTGGCAGCTGTCAAAAATGAAGAACATGAAGCGTTACTGGGAAGATTGGTTGGAAGATCCAAGCTCTATACCTCCTAACATTTTGTGGCTTTTAACAGAGAAACTCAATATTTCTTCTGAAATGAGCAGTGACTTGATATTTACGAGAGAAATGACGTCTGGCAACTCTGTATATACTCATGTCACTCATTCAATTCATTCAATGCCAGAGACAGTCTCCCATAGGATACTTCGTAGTAGCAAGAAAGCGAATCAACCGATAAAACATCAAAAATTGATTGTAAAAGTTGAGCAAGGTGAAGATATGAAAATTCCATTGTTGCCTGAACACCCACATACTCCTAGACCACAGATTTTAAGGCATTGTCAAAAGACGATGATGCCTCGTTTTCTTTCTGATACGATTCCTAAGGTTTGTGGTAACTGTTACAAAAG
Organism: Copidosoma floridanum; assembly: GCF_000648655.2. The sequence goes on along the minus strand of NW_019379489.1, from coordinate 545,992 downwards.
TCTGAAATTTTAGACGTTCGTCTAGACTTATCCGTATTCTGCGTGGTTTTTGTAGGTGATAGCCAGTTCCAGAAAAATATACATTAGCCATTGTACGGCTGCACGAGCACAGAAAAGACAGGAAGATTGCGGAGATGCATTTAATCAAAGACTTCTATGGCTTGGCTGCGAATTAGCTGAAAATATACCAAGTCACGTGCACGCACGATCTGTCCTTCCGACGCAATTTTCTTACCAACAAATTGGAGGTTTAACAGCCTGCAAGCCTTCGAAGGGGTGGTCTAACATTTTGGTACCAGGTAAATTTTTTCCAGCTTTTCTATAGACATAACTTCCACTACTTTACGTTTTGGAGTTCTTGATAAGATGTTAAAGTTTGCATTTAAAAAGGTTTTATAGAAGAAAAAAATATATCGTATACTTTTCCTACGTTGCATTGATGAAAAATAATTTTTTTTTTCTGCTATATCTTTAAAAATTTATTAACGTACGTTTCTAAAAAAAGTATTGAAATCTAATTTTGGGTACAAAAAACTTTTTCATACACTTTACTAAGCATTTAAGACAGTGAAAATGATAAATAAATTAGTTTTTAGTGCGTCACAGTAAGAAATTACAATTCTTTAAAAAAATATTTAAAAAAATCTAAAGGATCGAATAATAAGTTTGGGAATTAAAAAAAAAAAAAAACTAATTTTCAAATTGTGATTAAATTTGTTTTAGTAGTGACAAATGTATTTAATCATGTAACCGTTTCTGAAACTTAATAAAATTAACATAAATTGTTATAGACAACCCAATTGATGAAAGTATTTATAAATTTTGTTTTCATCAAACTTTCTTACACGCGTTGATGCTTCAAAATTTAATAATTGTAATTAACTTTTCTAGATAAACAGACGCTAGTGACGGACGCCGGGAAACTGTCCGTGTTGGATAATCTTCTCAAACGGCTCAAAGAGCAGGGCCACCGTGTTTTAATTTACTCCCAGATGACGAAAATGATAGACTTGCTAGAGGTGGGTAATTGAATATTTCATTATGCCCTACTGCATATAAGTATTGTTACGAGTAAAAACACTTTATTCCTTAGGAGTACATGTACTATCGAAAATTCACGTTCATGAGGTTGGATGGTTCCTCCAAAATTTCGGATCGCCGAGATATGGTTGCAGATTTCCAGAAAAGGTAACGAGCAAATGAAAAAAAAAATGCTTAACGAGCGAAAGGCGCTTTCGCCCGGAAGAGAGCACGGACAAAAACAAAAAATCTTGATCGTTTGCGTTTCAGGGCGGATATATTTGTCTTTCTGCTGAGCACGAGAGCTGGAGGCTTGGGAATCAACCTCACTGCCGCCGACACGGTACGTGCACTCGGCCGGTTGTGAACCGAAAAACTTAAAATTCGGCATCACAACGACCGTATACTGCTCACTTCCTCCATCGTTTCAGAGCCGTTTTTAACTCTCTTAATTAGGTAGCAGCTCTGCTGTATACCTTACCAACTTGAAACGAAATGGAAATGCACAAAAACAATAAAAAGCGCATCAGTGGCTCGTAAAAATTAGGCTAATCGAGTCAGCTAATGATGATGAATAACGACGCTTGATTCGCAGGTAATATTCTACGACAGCGACTGGAATCCGACCGTAGACCAACAGGCGATGGACCGAGCCCATCGATTGGGCCAGACGAAGCAGGTGACGGTCTACCGACTGATCTGCAAAGGCACCATAGAGGAGCGCATCCTGCAACGAGCCCGTGAAAAGAGCGAGGTACGTTACAAGTACTATACTTGGCACATTAGTGTAGTCGCGTGAGCAGGTTTACGCGTAACTTGTCGTCACCCAAATACGTAATTAGCAACTAATGTGCCTCGCTCGGCTTGTTACGTTACAGATACAGCGCATGGTTATTAGCGGAGGCAATTTCAAGCCGGATACGCTAAAACCGAAGGAGGTGGTTTCCCTGCTGCTCGACGACGAGGAGCTCGAGGCGAGATGTAAGTGGATGCTCTCTTTTACTCGATACTCGAAAAGTGCGGGACGGCCGGAAAGGAAAGTATCGAGACGGGTGCCGCGCGCGTCAGATCGGGAGGAAGGGGCAACCTGACACCCCAAGCGTGTCGCCTCAAGTGGGCAGCGTCGCTTCCCCGAAGCGAAACCCAAGACGCCGCGCGTTACCTCATCGGAGCTATCCTCTTTATTTGTATTATTATTCGATATTTACAAGTTCTCGAGGTAAACAGGTCTCGTGTAACTTGGCGAGCAACGTACCCCACTCGTCGGTTTTAATGAAATTTCGGAAGGCTCGAAGCATCGAGTTGAAATCAAAGTTGTTGAGTAGAAAAAAAAAAAAAAAACTGATTGCGTTAAGAGCCAGCGGTATATGCCCCCTCGAGGATGAAAGGAATAACGTCGCATTACGGCTTGTGCGTTCGTGTGTTTTACAGACAGCCAACGGAGCGAGGAGAGAAAGCAGCACGCCGAGGAGTCCCGAGCCAAGGCGAGCACCGAGGCGAGCCTACACCACAAGGAGAGGGACCGGAAGAGGAAGCAAACCGCGCTTCCGGTCAAGGTAAGCAGGAGAGCAGCCCTTCTCCGCTCACTTTGGCCGCCCCCCGAGCCCTTATCTCTCCCTTTTTCCTTTCTCTCCCTCTCTCCATTCTCGGCCATCCTTTACATTTTATTTCATTGTACGTATACTTTGCATAATGACCGCGTTCATTACCCGACAGAATGATGCGAAGAAACTTTGCGTTGACGAGATCGACGCCGGGCTTGACAGTTCGCATGACGTTTCGATGCAGTCCACGAATTTTCAGCATCACTCCAGCAATCACCAAAACTCGTTGGCGAACGACGATTTCGCCGGGCTGCAGTCGTCGTCGGGCCTCCATAGCTCAAAATCCGAGGTTCGTAAAATCACCTCTCTACCTACTTGTTACGTCTTTTCGATGATTACGAAATTTCCGACGTGAATTTGAATAATATGAACTGTACGGTTGTTCATACGCCAAAGTCAATTAGCTATCGCGTGTATAATGTTAGCTTCATCTAATTACCGTTATCGTGCTCGAAATTCATTGTTGGGCTTATTTGCATATTTTAATTATCTGGAGTAAAATTAAAAATGTAAGTTGTTACCACAGTAGTTTGAAAGTGTTCAAAGTTGCGCTTCCCCAAAGCTAATGGGAAGGCGTCACGCGACGGTAGGTAGCTTTGGCTTATTAAAAAAAAAAAAAAAAAAAAAAAAAAAAAGGAATGTCGAAAATTAATCCATCCACCGAGTTCATGCGAGCGGCAGCGGCTCTCCCTCGAGTATATTTATATGGCCGCGATAACAAGTTCCTCGACAACAACAATAAACTTGTTCGCCAGCCGTGGCTTTCGATTAAAACCCACGAGTTTGCATCTACTGTGCAGGACGAAACGAGTAACGAAGCCCTCATCGTAGACGTGGACGGCCCGGTCTCCTCGGACCCCCACCGCCAGCGGCACTTTGCCTTCGGGGACTCCCGGATGCGGTCGTCGATGCGTGGCTCGAGCAAACGTGGCAGGCCGCGTGGCTCTCGCCGAGGTGGGCCCATCGGCGGGAAGGCGCGGAGCATGATGCTCTTGCACCCGACCAACGCCACCAAGGCTTTGCCCACGAGCACCGCGAGCTCCTCCTTTACGGAGACGACGACCACCTCGAGCTTCCCGGCTACATCGAACTCACCAGACTCCAAGATCGGTGAGTAACACATACTTGGATACTCAATATTTGAGATAAGAACAGTTTTACTCTCCATTCTATTAAAAATTTTCATAATTTTTATAAATGTAAGTATATTTTGTAAATTGCTCCAGCACGTGGGCCACACACATGTACACCAATAAATCCAACCTGCGTTCTTATTTGATTAGTATTCTTTACTTTTCCTACGACTACAATTCATCATTTAATCAAAATTATTAACATTAATCACAAATATTCTTTATTCAAGCATCTCGCAATGGTCAAGTGATCACGAGTAGATTGTAAAAAATTAATATACTTTCTGGACGTGGAGTGAAAAAAAAAAAAATAACAGAAAATGTTTCGAATGTTTTTTTTTCTTCACAACTTTGGAACTCGAGTACTCGTGTAAAACCAACAGCCTATATTTGATGCACGACTAGTGGGTTGCGAAATGATAAAAAAAACGAAGGGAGGCGGCGTATACTCGCCCATCGTATATTGTTGTAGGTAGATATACTACACAGGAGTGAGGAGCGTTTTACAAAAGCCAACAGTTGGAAAGGATTTCACACTCTCCCGCGTTTTCGGGCTAAAAAGACGAGGGAGCAGGGCGCAATACGTACATATATTCCAGGGCACATAAGTACATTTAAGTACGCGCAGTGTGGTGCAATTCTCTGGGGCAACGCGGGTGCTCTCTCTCTCTCTCCCCCCTCGTCGAAGGGTCCCTTTTGCAGCACTTGCTCTGCGCCTCCCCCCGCTTCCTTGGGGTCCGAAGGGAAGGGAGACACGTATATCCTTGGGGTTGGTGAAATTCCCTCGCGAGCACATGTGTTCGATCGACCTCGTGGACCAATTCACTCCCTCGCTCGTAGTCTTCATCCCCTTCCCCCCTTCGCGACTTCTGGGTCTCCCCTTGTCTTCATTGTTCCGTTCTCCCCTTCCTCGTAAGAAGAAGAGCACTTATCACCGGGTATATGGGCAGATACATATTTCACGATGGGCACGAAACGATCGTGATGCCTACTTTTCTTTTCAAAGAGGTGTGTATGTGTGTGTGTGTAAGCGGTTTTCTTTCTTTTTTTTTGTCTTTTTTGTAATTTTTCACTGGATCTCTGTTAAATAAAATAAATGTTCAATTAACGCGACGTTTAAAAATAAGCTCGGTTAATTGGACAGTCCTTTGGAACAAAAAAAAAAAAAAAAAAAAAAGAAGCCCAACATCAGTAACGCACGTGCCAATCAAAATTGTATCAATTAACGATTCCGATTACCAGTGAAATCGCATCGGTATCAACGCGCTCGAGAGAAACCCATCGCGTGGAGGGCAACAAAGCGACTCGGGAGGGAGCTGCCGAGGTAAAAGAAAGGCGCGAGTGGGTATACTTTCAAAGTGAAAAATGGACCAAGCAGTAAAGATTATAATATATTAAGTATATACGAGCTGCCGGACGATGACGGCAGAGAGGGCCAACGTAAGGAAGAAAATGGGTCTTGTCGTCTTTGAGTACAGATAGCAGGTGCAGCCCAAAAGCCTGGCAGCTGCGATCGATCCTCTCCTCTCGAGTTTTCGGTAACTCGCCTTCGCGGCTCCCTCTCTCTCTCTCTACACGTACATGTGTATATATGCGGGCCGATTGCCCGCACGCGTGCGTTTCCCTTGGAGAACTTATAAATAAACAGAGATAATGGGCAGGGAGAGGGGGAAAAAAAAAGTTGGCGGGGCATGGGGGGACGCGAGAAGTCATATAGACCCGAGCAAAAAATTCACTTTCGAGGGAAAAGGTGTAAGTATATGTATATAGGAGCAGATAGGCTAAACGGCAAAGGGCTTGAGACATGAAAATTGCATTCTCCGCGCGGTTGTATAGGGAGGAGGGCTACTTATGCACGGGGAGTGAGTGAGTATGGGAGGAAGAAGGTCGGAAAAGGGAGAGATAAGAATGGGAATCGAAGAAAGCAGCGTCTTCGTATAGCTGATGTCGTCGACGACGTCGTCGGCTGGCACGATAAGGCACGCCGTCGACAAGCCATCGCCAATCTTACACGTATATAAATACACGCGCATTGGAACACGTTATTTTACTCGGTGGGCTCGTTTCTCTCTCTTTTTTTTTTTTTTCGCTGCAGACATCATATTAAACGCAATCACTTTGTTTCGCGTGGTCGAGCTACAATTCGCTCAAAATCGCGTTTTTCTTCGGCTGCATGTCTTTTTTTTTTTTTTTTTTTTTTTTTTTTTTCTTCGTGTCCTCTCCTCCGTCCCTTTTCTGCATCGATGTAAAATAAAAAGCCCTCCTTTCTCTTCCGTGCTTTCGATAAAATGGCTATCACGCCCTTTACACGGTTGAAAGCTTCACCCAAATCATATGGAAATAGCTCAAAGTTGAAGTAGTAGTGTGAAATGAATTATTTTTTTTTTATTTTTGTTGAACAAAAAATTGGGAACCGGGTGTTGTTTGTTTAAGGAGTCGTATCGGATTCGTCGACGAGCAGTCCAGAAAAACCACAGCCAGCGGTGGTCCAGCAGGTGGTGCATCGATCTCCGCAACAACATCAGCACCACAAGCACCCACATCATCATCAGCAGCAGCAGCAGCAGCAGCAACAGCACCACAACCACAGCAACCATCACCACCATCACCATAACCGTCATCACCACTACTCGCAGATGACGGTGGGTAGCTCGTCGGGCAAGTCGATGTCGGGCACGAGGCGAGGCCCGGGAAGGCCGAGGCTCAAGCCCAATGGGCCCGGGCATCACTCGTCGCATCACTCGTCGCATCACTCGCACCACCAGAAGAAGACGCCCATGGCTCTGCCGGTGCCCATTCGGGTGCACCCGAAGCCCGGTGACGCCAATCAGCCAAGTTTGAGCTCGGCCAAGGCTTCTAATGAGTCCCAGCCGTTCGGCTTCTACACCCAGCAGGTGCAACCCGGCGGCACCTAACCTTTCCTCGCCTCTTTGTTTCGTTCGATGTTTGGGTTCTACGAGAGAAACTTTTTCTTTTCTTTCTAAAATCCAAAGTTATACGATGATCAAAGAATTATTTTTCTTCAAGTGATCAGCGGCGAGATCAAACGAAAGTTTAACTATTTGTGATTGCCCGCGGCGACCTTTTTATTCCTGGGTCCCGTTCAAGAGTCGTTCACCAATTGAGGGAAAAAAATAAATGGTTTTCTTTTTTTGGTTCATTTTCCGTTAATTTATTTACTTACCCGAACGAGTATAATAATCTGCCTCGAACCCTCATGCGCGGGCAGATGATTATGACGACGAAATAGATACGAATTAGTGATATGCTCAATTAAAGGGCTCCGTACTCGGTCGCGCGTCAATTCTCCTCATTTCCTGTTTGGTCACCACACCCCCTCATCTCTTATTTACGTATTTTAGTTGATTTTTTTTTTTCCTTTCAAGGTACCGCATGCCAAAAACTCCTCGATTACTCGAACAAAACGTAGCAATAAAGTATGTCTCGTGTATATATAATGTACTATGACGTGGACGTAATTTATATACCAGTACAAATTAAAACTGTCGTTAATCATTACTTGTTTCATTGTTTTTTTTTTTTTTTTTTCTGTATCTACAAATTTCACGAGCTATCTGGTAACAATCGCGATTAGAATTGAACTTAATTTAATTTAATTTAATTTAATTTTTTATCAAAAATTAGACAGTCCTTGTTTATTATTAACCATTGAAATCATCATTGACTTTGAAAAATCAAACAGTTTCCAAGTGTACATAATGATATATACATACGTAATCAAGTGATGTTGATAATTCGATGTTCCGCGCTGTAAATAAAAGACAAAAAAAAAAAAAAAACAAAAAAAAAAAAAAAACAGACCTTGTAAAATATTTTAAACGTAGATGAATAAATTTATTTAAATACCACACCAGTGGCGTATACGATCATCATTTTTTTCATCCCCCCTCGCCGCCCCTAGTTACACATCTTGTGTGTACACTCTGGCTGCTTCGTTCTGCTGGCTGGGCAAATCTCGGTCGCCCCGAGCAGCTCCCCAGGCGACCATAGCGTAATTCCCTTCGAGAAAGGGAGAGGAATGAAAAAGGACCTCTGAGAGGGTGGGACAAAGATGGCTCTTTGCTCGCTCGAGCGGACGCGAATTCACGCATTAAAGCTTCATCTCTCTCTCTGTTGGGGGGCTGCGTCATTGTTGAGCCGCTGTTGCGTCGATGGATCATTTCGAATGCCCACTGTCGTCGAAGAGACAAATACTCGAGTGTATACTCGAGCCACAGGAGAAAAATAAAATCACCATCGACCACTGCCCTCTTAACGGCTAATCCGATCAATCAATTTTTTTTTTTTTTTCCGACCGCCGCATCAGTTACGCCAACAATACCTGCCATGTATCTGTCGAACGGACAGTTGACACTCTCAAGTTTTTTTTGTCGCGTGAAAAACGATTCAATATTTCTTCGGGGGGAGGGGCTATGAAAATCTTTTTTTGACAACACAAAGTATAAACAACGGTATATTACGTACTTACTCGGTGTAATGATAGAGCAACGGGAGGTATATGTACCTACGAGTACGTCTGCATCTGTAATTTTCTTATACACACTGCCAAGTAAAGGTAGAAGGAAAAACAGCCACGAGAGATCAATGAGCCACTTGGATGTCGTTCTAGGAAACATCGGCCTGCATTAATTACCCCAAACGCACGCGTCGCGTATAGGGCTTCGCCTGTACGTCGCCCGACGATTATCTTCTCTCTACGCGCGGGTAAGTAAGTACAATTTAATAACCCCTGTTTCGTATGGCCGAAAAAAAATGTTAATAACCACCCCCCCCCCCCGGTGGAAAAAACAATAATGAGAGTGGATTACATGTCGCAAGAATATTTGAAAAGACGGATCGATGGCTGGTGGTGGTTTTTGCGTCATCTTGGGAAACGGCGCAGTTGTTTGTCGTCGTTTATCGAGTGCAAAAGGGCCGAGGGAGTGAAGAGATCATGGAATCGGGCATTACTCGGGAGTACGAGGAGCGCATCTTCCTCAACAGGCTGGGCTTGCACGTGGTGGGAATTTGGCCGCGTGGCAAAGACTCATCGGCGCTTTTGAGGCGCGTGCATTTGGTTTTCATATACTTTTTGATGTTTTTCGTGATGGTCCCGCAGTGGCTGGACATGTACTGCTTGTGGGGGGACATAAGCGCGTACACCGAGACCCTCATGTCGAACGTCTACATAATCGCCACCGTCTTTAAGCTGTCCAACTTTTTGATATCCGCGCAAGTTTTCGAGGTCCGGTATATTCTTAACACCCGTATTTGGCACATGTCGCTTCGTTGTCACATCTTTTGTGTCGTCCAAAAGGTAGTTTTGAAAGTTATGCGCACAAATTGGATCAACACGATGAAAACGCGGGTAGTGGAGGACAAGAAAATAATGTACGATGCATCAGCGAGAGCCAGAAATTACAGCACCAAGTACGGCTACATGACGTTCTTCACGGCAATCATGTACATGGTCGTGCCGATATTCAACGCGGGGAAAAGTACGCGCGACAGGGAGTACCCGTTTTTCGGCAGGTACTACGTTGATCGACACTCAGACTTGATTTACGGGCTTTGCTATCTTGGTCAAGTAAGTGAGCTTCTCGTGCGACTTGCATTACATTTTATACTTACCATTATACGTGCCTATTCGTCAAAAAGGGTGGTATCCCGTTTTTGAAGTTGAACAGTATCGGAATTTTTTGCCCGTAAAAAAAAATAACGCCACTCATATAAACGAAAAATGGAACTTTAGCCTCGAAAGTTAGCGGGCCCAAAGTGTGCGTACCCTTTGGGCGCTGAACTAGTACTTTTGCGCCCTCGGGACGAAATTTATTGTTTTTGTATCGTCAGTTTTTCTCCGTACTGTAATTTAATTCTAACTAAAATCTAGTTTTGCAGTACTCAACATTATTTGACACATTGGGACAAACTAACACTTGTCTCATAACTATAATTTTTTCCAAAAAAAAAAAATATGTTGACTGTTGCATGAATAATTAAAAAAAAAAAAATGTATAGCGATAAAACTACACTCCCAACACTGAGCTAATATTGTACTTTTTGATAAAACATAAAAACTAAAAATTGCGGGATCAAAATCGGTTTCACCCTATAAATCGACAAAGAATACATAGGCTTTTGTACTGGTATACCTATTTCAACTTCGAAAGACGAGGTACCATCCTCCGAGGCATCGACACTCACAGATATACAGCGAAATAGCGTCAGTCAAACGCATCTCCATAAATGTACGAATGACAATGAGAAACAGATAGTCACGGGCCTGATAGTGAGCGTGGCCAATTACGCGACGGACTCGATATTTCTGGTCTGCGTCTACCACTTTTGCGGACAACTGCGCATCTTGAAAAACGACCTCGAGGGCCTGGGCCGTGGCGGGGACAGCCTGTCTGCCAAGGACAAGCTCACGGCGCTGATTCGGCGCCACCAGATGGAAATCAGGTAATGATTTACATGTATAATATATATATATACATCCCGCACGTGTACGTGGCATATGCGCGATCGACAACCACGAAAGCCATACCCGCAGCTCGATCGTCATCAATCGCACGCAGTGCTCAAATAATAATACAATATACATGTATGAAAGAGAGGGGACGGGGGGACCTTGATTTTTTGTAAAAAAAATTTTGTCCTCATTGTTTCCGACGCTCGCCAAGGAACGCCCGTGCCCTGCAAGCCATATTCAGTGGCTCGAGCTTGCAACAGCTGCTCGTGAGTTGCCTCCTGTTATGCGCCAATGGCTTCAAGCTGATCGTGGTGGGTTACGCCTTTCTTTTTCTTCCTCTTTCTCTCCTTTCCCTCCTCGAGTTAATTACTTTCGCGCCTCCTTAATCTCTTTCCTCTCGCACGTGCACGCAATACGTATACATATATAGGCTGCACACATATTTATCATCCCTCTGGTTTCGCTGTCGAATTTCCAGTCGCTGAGCAATCGAGACATCGAACAACTCATGGCGTACGTGGCCTGCATGCCGATGATACTCTACCAGATCCTCTTCTACTGCCAACCGGGTAACGAGCTAGTCGTCGTGGTGAGCTTTACAACCTTGTATACTTTTTGCATAAATCGCCCGCAATGCACATTGACCAACTGTCAAGCGCATATTATTATTACGTATGTGTATATATATATATATATATATGCCTCGATATATGCTCCTACTTGAAAAATCCGAAGCTCGTATACGGAAGATTGTTGTTACCAGAATAAGTTATACCAAAAGTGATGAGCATAGAAAAATAACGTACAGGTCTTGAGATTTCTGCAACCATAAAATTATTTTTCCGCCCTCGGGTGATTTTGGAAGGCTGTTACTTCCTCGGGCGAAAAAGCAGTTTTCCGGAACTCGTTCGAAAAGTCTCCTTTACGAACCTCGTTACGTCTCTCGCCTTCGGCTCGGGCCGCAAACGTCTCGGTTCGCAAACAGAGACTTTTCAAACTCGTAGGAAAACTACCATTTCTGTACCATGGATAGTCTATTAAATTTGTATACTGCGCATGGCTTTCTACTGTACCGTCTACCGCGCATAGTACGTGCGCTTATAATATACAGTGGAGATATGTATGTATATATATATGTGAATACTTGCATACATGTATGGGATTGTCATTGTTATTTTGGCTCAATATGTAAATTGTTCTTTGCGAGTGAAAACCAATTATTATACGCAACAGGAAAGTGACTACAAGTGCCTACTGCACTTATCATTACATCTTGTTAGATTCGTATCAATGTATTGAACTTTATATTGTGTTGTGGTGGATATACTGAAATCCTAACCTCTTGAACTTTTACAGCTACGTATATATATACTGACATTCTATATGCTCCCACTGGCCGACTAACTTTCTGTTCTGGTACAGGAAAAACCCGTACCACGTATCGGATTTTGACGTACTAAGTATAAGGTTTATCTATACTCACTAAGGTACTTTAAAGTATACTACCGTACCAAATATACCTGTACCAGTACACATTTTTCTTGTACAGAGTATCGAAAATACTTGTACTAACATATAGTACCTGTTTTTCTGGTAACAACAATCTTCCGTGATACGCGAGGGAGAGACAGGCGCGAGGAACAACTCGTGCCACATGTATACTCGCATATCAGGGCTCTCGTTGTAAAAACGCAAAACACAACAATAATAATACAAAAATACTCGAGGAATACAGTAGGAGGCGGCTGCGTGGGCGCTCCTATCAACAGGTGAACGCGCTCGCACTCCATTGGGTACACACTACCGTGGTAGCCATCGGTATTTTTTTTTTTTTTTTTTTTTTTTTTTAAATTACACTCGCATACGCTATACTCCAGTATACTTACTTGCACTAGGTGCTCCCCTTTTGGCATTTACTTTAAATGAATCGATGTCTCGGTCTTGCAATGAGCCGAGTTATCGCCGAGGTTCACTGTCGCAACCGCACGAGGTGCGAGTGTACCTTATTACGTACGTACACCGTATATGTGTAACATTGTGTGCTGCGAGCCGGCAATTATATATATATATATAGACCGGCCGGCAGCCGGGAGCTCGTATTATTTGCAGGTTGCGTACCTATACGGGCTCTGTTTCGTGTACACCTCGAGTAGGAGGAGGCCAGCCGGAACGAGCTGGCCCCCGCGTAAGGCGTATTACGTGTATATACCTACCCCGGGAGGAAGTCGTCACCGGCGTAAGCCATGTACGAAGGTGTATGGGCGCACCTCGGAAATCTCGACCTCGCTCGCTCGGACGCTCTCGACTTCCCCTCTCGTCCCTTGTACTTGTACTTGACCATTTGTTACCGATTCCCTTTCTTATTTTTCCTTTTTTCCTTTTTTTTTTTTTTTTTTTGGCCAAAACTCATCAGTCATCCAAACGGGCCTGAATTCGTTTGTCATTTGTACGTGCGCCCAGGTGGCTGGCAGTCACTTCGAGTGTATACTTACTACATTCAGATTTGTCGTTGGCTTTTTTTTTTTTTTTTTTTTTGTGACCGTTTGCCGGAATTAAAGTTTTTGCTGTACTGCGTGTATATACGATGACGCGACTAATAGATAGCCGTACGAATAACGAGTCACGCCAAGGGGGACTATGACCTATTGTACATCATTATGCATTCGTTCCATTTATTGGAATTTATACATATACTTTGATACTAAAAAACATTACACGTAAAATGAGCAAATAGTAGTATTTTGATTCAAATATGTTATTTTCGTAGCGGTTGTGCCTTGGCCAAACTTTTTTCTTTTCCTTTCGTGGGTACCTGTACCGCGAGTGCCAATGGATTTTCGCGAAAAAGAGAAAATCGGCCAGCGACGAGAGAAGCGTAAAAAGCTCTCCTCGAGCAAAGTATTGTGCAGTCGGGCGTACTCTCGTGACTTTTTTTTTATCTTGGCCGTTGGCCAAGTCTGCTCGTGCTTTTGCCGCAGGGGAGGCGTACACACCACATACATACACAAAAATCCTCTATACGCGATAAATTTTACCCCAGCGGCGTTTCGCTCGACTTTTCCCGAGAAACAAGAGAAATTAAAGTGCCAACCCACTTTTGCGCATTTTTATTGAATTTCGTATACTCCCCCCCCCCTCCCCTGAACCCATGTACCACCAACTCGCGTCTGTCGTTTCAGAGCCAACTGCTCAACGAGGCCATTTATCAATCGTCCTGGATAAATTTGGAGCCGACGCTCGCTCGCCACCTCATTTTCATGATCCAAAGGACCCAGAAGCCCCTGGCCATAACCGCGGGCAAGATCTACGTTCTCTCCCTGCAAAATTTCATGAGGGCAAGTATACTTTTACCCCGTCCTACGGCTACAATCGCACTTTGCACCGCGTCGTGCAACAAACTTTTTTTTCTCGACCATACTTTTGTACACTCTGCGGGCGAACTTTCGGCTTGTTACGCCAAAAAGTTTGCTGCACGACTGCATTGCGCGACTCCGCTACGAGAAGACTTTTATTACGAATGCATTATATAATGCTTTATAATTTGATGAAAAACAAAAACAAAAAAAAAAAAAACAAAAAAAAAAAAATGATGTATCGTTGATCGTTTTAGATCGTGAAGATGTCCATGTCGGCGCTGTCGGTGCTCCAGGCGATGTACAGAAAGAACAGCCAGAAATCTTTGTGAGCTAAACACAAGATGCGCGTAAATATCTGAAAATTGAAACCAAAAGAGCTATACGTGTTGTAAAATATGCCGAGTATGTGCATATAGAAAAAAAAAATCGTAGTTGGGTCAACGACAGCCACAATAAAGCGCGTTATGGTGTACGTGTTAACAATTCTCGTGTGCTTTTTTTTTTCCCCCTGCCACTCGTCAGGTATATATACAGGTATGGGTGTAGGTGTAACATATACATAATATTTTGTTGTAATGCACGCGCGCTGAGCAAGTTCATTTCCAAGGATTTCTCGGGGGGCACGATGGGCAAACTGTCCAGAGGAGCAGAACATAACGAAGCGTGTGCACACACACGGAGCCCAAGTACCGACTCCCGAGCAAGCGAGCCAAGACTGTGTATGTGCCGTGGTGCTTCGGGGCGCGCAGCGAGCGTGCTTCCGGCCTTGACCGGAAGTCGCGATCAAGAGAGGCTCCTCCGACGTTACGCTTCCTTACGCGTCTCTCTCTCTCTCTATCTGCTTACGCTATGTGCTACGCTGTTGTATGTATACATTCGGGCACCGGCTTTGCTACAACGCAACTATGTACCCTCCTCCTGTTGTATATTTTGTTTCTGCATACTTACGTCCCTATATTGTGCACCTACAACTGCACGTACACACACGCGTAACGTAAGAGTAATGCAACAGCGTAACGCTGCGAAAATCCGTCCACCTCGTGTGTATATATACAAGTATACATGCACCAAGGAGAGTGGGTGTATTTTATCTGGTGCGTTTCTCGCAGATGTGTCACCCGCGCGTATACTCGTGATAAAAAAAAAAAAAAATAAGAGACAATGGGGCGAAAGGAGGGTACAGCGATGGTCTGTTGGTAGCAGAGAACAACCCTTTTTTGCTTTTCTCCCCCTCCGAGTTCTTAAGTTCGGAGAGCCGGTAGACGCTTTGACCCACTGCCTTTTTCTTCTCATCATCATCGCGTTTTTTTTTACTTTTACGTGTACCTATACGTGTACATGTATATATGTAAGCGCGTGCAGTGCACTACACACTTATACTCCTCCTCGGCTTTTTGACGACGCACATATGCTCTCCTCTCGCGCGTCTCTGTTGTTTGTGCAGTTCCTTTTCTTCCTCTTCTGTCTTGTCTTTGTCTCTCTTTTTCCCTTTTCTTTGGCTCTAGTAGTATAATAATCTGCCCCGTACGGGCAAGAAAGGAAGCCGGAATTGGGTCGCCGGCACTTACAACATGTTCCCTCGTAGACGCGAGCGCATAGGTATATAACATGTAAACGCCAGATATGGGCCTAGACTCTATGGTCTATTCCGGCCGTGGTGGACAATATATAAGAACGCGCAGGTGAGACACGCGGTTCCAGTTGTGCGGATGTAGCAGTTGAGTGTTTTTTTTTTTTTTTTCTTCTAGATGTACCCACCGGTTTGCTATCCCCTGTCGGATATAAAATAGTCGACGAATGATAAGCCGCCACACGGTAGGTTCACAATAAAGCTGTAATTGCCCGTCGTAGAACAACAAGGTCCTATCCGTTCGAAGTAAGAAGGGCACAAAAACATCGAGATGATAACAATGGGGGTGATGGTTTCTGGGTGTGAAAAAAAAAAAAAAAAAAAAAAAAAAANTTGCTGTTGTTGGACAACTTTCCGATCCTTGGGACCGATCGATGCGTACCTACGTCGAAAGGATGATATTTTCTAAAATCGTGGCCTCTGTTGTAGATCCTCGTTCTTGCAGTATTGCCGATTTTCGTCGTATATATATATACACACATATATATATATATATATACACACGAGTGCAACTTCAACTTCCGCAAAATAAATCGCTTGGATGGGACATTCGTTTTTCGGCCATGTTGCATACGTGTGTGCCGTACATTTGAAAATGATAAAACAAATCCTAGCAATAAATCATCATCCTATACCCATGGAACTATGCAGTTAACGCCCCCAAAACCCGCTTAAAAGCTAAAAATCCCGGGGGAGAGAAGATATGCCCCCCCCCCTTATGCTCTCGAGTGGCTGCGCGAGGAAAAGCTCGTATTCGGTCATTTCTTCCCTTGTTTTTCCACAACGAGCCAATACACCGCAGATGATTGCGGTCGAGCAGATAAAACAACATTGTGTACTTGTACGCGCCCTCGAAAAAAGGGCCAGGTATGTGTACATGTACAAATATATATATATATATATCTGGCTGTAAATAAGTTATATGTGAGTTACGATACACACACCTATATGTATAAATATACCTAGAGCCGAGGGAAAAAGCTCACCGAGGAGAGTTTGTTTTTGCGTGCGGAGTTTAACGCGCCCGACGCACGCGACTCGCGCTATAATTCATCATATATGCGCGCACGCAACGCAATTAGTATAGACGCAAAAGTCAAAAAGTTATACGTAACATGTGTGCAGTGCTTGCGATACACCTACGCGTGTAAAGGGGCTATTTGGATTTTACGTGTACCTACTTAGCGAGAGAGAGAGAGAGAGAGAGAGCGTGTGTACGTGTGATGGGTGTAAAGTGGATGCCGATGCGCGCGGGGATCGGCAGCAGAGGAAAAGGAGCAGGTGTCGATGATGACGTATGTAGGCACCACACACTATAATATGTACAACGCAAGCGGAGAGCATCGAAAATCGACGATCGAAGCATGCACGGCAGGGCTCTCGATTTCTGTGTATTATGGGATACATATAGGTATACGGCGACATTTACGCACATGCGGCATGCCTCCTGTACCGCGAGCCGAGCACCTTTCCTTCGGGGGCCCCCGACATCTGGCACCAGCAGTCCAAACACGCTTTTGTCGCCTCCTCCTCCTCCTCCTTTTCTCATCTTTCCACCCTCCGTCATATACATATTTTACGTGCGTATACCTATATCGTGCGACACTGCGCTCCGTGCATGAAAACACCTTCGCATCGTATACTTATACCTGCCGATATACGGGTGGTGTACTGCACACATACGCGTGGCCCTGATTCCCGAGGACGACGTCGCCAATATCAATTCATCAATGTACAATCGGGAGCTCATGTGTTTTACCATTGCTCTTTATACCTATAATAGGTACGTCAGTGGAAATTCACCTGCTCTATACCTGGCTTTTTTTGTTTTAAATCATCAGAATTAATATTTAAATGCGGGCGTGAATTTTTTATCATTGATAACAAGTAGCTCGAGTTGCAAATTTTGCGTCCAAGCAATCATTGAAAACTTTGTTACAGTGAATCGATCGAATTTTTGGGTTGCAATAATTCAGTAAAACTTTTTTTTACTCAAGAGCAATTTTTTCAATATCCAACTGGAGTTGGAGTTTCATTTTCAAAAAAAGTTTATTTTTATTTATTACAAAAAAAAAAAAAAAAAAAAAAAAAACACTCAAGTCTCAGGTATACCTACACAATGTACATATAGTATAAAGCGAGAGCGCTTGTTTGACCAGAAATCATCATCGGGCTTTTTTTTCCACTGCAGTGCTGCCGTCTCACGGGTCCACTTCTGTCTCTCTCTCTCGAGGGATTTTCCCACACGCTTTTTCCACCTTATATACCTATATACATGTTTGCCTTGTACCCAAACAAACGAAAATCCATTTCGTTCCGCTGGGCAAAAGCGCTCCTCTTGTGTGCATGTGTACATCCAAAAGAGAGCGGAGGGTGCAGTCACTCTCCCATTACTTAGCCCGAGCTTTCCTCGCCAAAAACGTACATGGTATATTATACGTGTAGACGTAACGCGTTCGTAACACGAGCACAATGCACGAGTATGGACATTGTGAGGGAAGAATGAGCATGAATGATGCGCCAAGAGATGAAAAGCCGCGTCTTAATCATGATTGAGCGAGCATATAGGAGAACAATGATACAAGGTATATAGGTGGGTACGCGTGGTACAACAATGTGGGGTCGGAAGCTCCTTGGAAAAATTGTAGCTTCCGAGCCCAAGTATAGGATGAGCGAGTGAAGAGCGAGCGGGAAGGGAGCGAAGGAAAAAAAGAGAGAGGGAGTTCTGGAAGAAGAGGAACACGCTGCTTGTGCCGGGGAGAGAAGCGGCGCGTGGCTGATGCTTTCGGATGCCGCCAGATGTTACGGAGGTACAGGCATCTTTCTCCCTCCGCAGCTTTTCCTCTTATTCAAAATGTACGTCTCGAGAGAAAGAGAGAGCCGCACTGTCTGCCTTGGCTGCGTGTGCCTCCTCCTCCTGGTGCAGCGCCGAGAAAGAGGAGCTCTCGCAGGAGTCTGATGCTTTTTGGGAAAAAAAGAGCACGCGCTCGTTAGCCCCCGAGATCTCGTGCAAGCTGCGCGTCGTCGGATGAATGTATACATACGACGCGTGTAAGTATGAGGAAAACGAGAGAGGAATTGTGGCGTCGCTCGTTCGTATACGCCCGTTGATTGAGACGAAAGTCAACTTGGCCATAAAATTACTCTCATCTCGCATTACTCACCCATTGATACTCTTTTCTTATACCCCCCCTCCACCGTCGAATCTTCAATTTTTGTACCGCTGACGCTAAGTGCTCCTGTGGATGGATGTGTGTATACATGATTTTGATTTTCTATTTTCGTAGGGAACTGAAAAATCGCTGGAGTAAAATTAAAAAAAAAAACAAAACAAAAAACCCAAGTTTTTTCAACAAACTGAAATACATATCGTGTAAAAGGTCAATGGCTATACAGTTTATCACCTTGCAATTTTCTCAAAACTCGGCGATTATCGCACTGTAAACACGTCGATTAATATATTAGAAATCGGTTGAGCGATTGGCTTGGCCGTGCGTGGCGTACACCATCACTGTCGAAGCTGGCGTCTCTCGCCAATCTGCTCGGGTGTTGTCGAAAACAAGTACTTGAAGAAGAAAAAAAACAAAAAAAAAAAAAAAACAAAGCAGGAGCACGAAAAAATAAGCGAGTATTCTTCATCATTGTTCCCGTGTATACGTGTGCAAAAATCTCGGTTCCAGTGAAGCTGGGCACAGGCGTTTCCGGTTGCGCCGAGCTTATCGCGTACCTCGTCGCTGTTTCCACTTGAGAACTAGTTATCGTTTGCAATTGTTGCTGCTGCTGCTGCTGATCGTCGAGGGCGGGGCAGGGATGAGGCAGTCCGGGTCGACAGCGACAGGTGAAGCGGTCGCGCAGCGGCCGGCACTCCGCGTCACCGCACGGCCGCGCTTCGCACGCGTGACCACAGCTACCCACGTTTACGCCACCCAGAGCCTCTGCCAGAATACCCACCTGACGAACACAGAAACAAGGTTCACGCTGTCATCGATATTTTACTGAGAATGATTTAAAAAAAAAATTTTTTTTTATCATCTTACGCTGTTTTTTTTTTTTGTAATTGTCATATTTCAATACGAATAAAAAATGCGACGAGTGGTTCAAGTTCTCCTTGGTGAGCTTTTAACTGTTGCAAAAAAAGGTGAATTCTTTCAGTTTGCCCGGTTTCAAAGTTTCGCCTACCTGCCTGCTTTCGTTTGCTTGGCAAAGAAAAACGCGATGATAGACACACACGCCTATATCTCCCGGGGCTACAGTTAACTTGCGGAAAAATGGTAATGGGAATCTAGAGTGGCGGCATGGTAAAGCTAAAACATCGGCTTCGTGCGTTGAAGTTGCGGAGGAGGATGGAAGCGGAGAAAGGCAATGCGTGGAATCTAGATTTACTTTGGAAGAGTTCCTCCAAACTTTTCGGCTCTTTCTTTTTTTACACCACAACTACGAGTGTTTTCAATTTTTTGCCTAAAGAGATCATTTAGTCGGACGAATAGTACATCAGTTGTGGGTAGGTTATTTCCGGTACCGGACAATATATTTTTGGCACACCAACTTTTTTATGTGTCCGTCATCATGTCTATCTTATTTGTTCAAATTTTTTTCGTATACTACGCATTTGTTTGTCTATTTTTGTTACTTTTACGTTCATTATGTTGTCCATGACTCTTCTAATCTTTGCGATGTATTTTTTTGATTCGCAGATAATTTTCGTTGTGATTTACAACTGAAAATTTAAGACCTGGTGCAGTTTAAAATTTAAAACAAAATTTAAAATTCCTATTCTATTTAGAGAGCATGTAAATGCTCTGTATATGAAGTACACGCAATGTCCTACTAACTTTAGCAGATATTGACTCAAATTGGCCAGTTTTTAATTAATAATGTGAAAAATAACACACCTAGGTATTACAGATCCAGTATAATGGAAAACTTGCGTGTAGTTACAAATTTAAAAATGGGCTCGGCAAAGTCGTTTGTACAATTACGTTCATTGCTAATTTTTGCCAAAGTTAGCAGTACTTTAATTAATACATTTTCTCGTAGAACGGCAAATTTTGATCCCATTATCATACACCATTTCGAAAAGTGTCATTCCAACATTGCATACGAGTGTAGAGGGTATGTTGGATCGTTTTTTTATTCCAGACAAAGTGTCTCTGAACTGTAGAAAGTTTATAAAAGGATTACTTATGCATGTGAGTTTATACACACGCGCGATTATGAAAATATTTTTAACTTGCCATATTTTGACTTTAAAAGGCTATGGGGTCATTCTGAAACTACTTTCTTTCATTAGAAAGTGTCAAAAATGTATCTCCTCACAAAGATTGGTTCATGACTAATCAAACAAAAAAATTCTTTCTTTCTCAAAGCTTTCAAAAAGTGTTTGCAATCGTCGGATCATTGGCTTACCTCGCGTCGATTCAACACGACAGATTGTACACAGCCAACAAAGCTTGCGTTCGTCTTTAACTTTGGCGAGTACATTTCCGTCGATGGTGTTCCACCCAGGTACATGTTAAGAGGTAATGAAAGTTGGGTAAAAGCACCCGGGGCCATCATCTCTATGGCCGGGTCGTCTTCCACTTCCAAAGAGGCAAGACGACCAGTCCTCGACACTCTGATCTCGATCCACTCGTCCAGTTTAATTGGCCTTTCACTCCTGGAAGTACACATCAGTTGTTTTGTTTAATATTGCCATTCTTTTAATTTTACTGAAGGAAAAAAAAA
>NW_019379489.1:514282-524618 GCF_000648655.2 Copidosoma floridanum | reverse complement strand
ATATCTTTGAGATACTTGTTCAGACAATTATGTACTTTTCTCAATTATCCATTTCCACAGACCTCCGATAACATGGACAGGGTGAAATCATATGCAGTGTACAGGATCACTCACCCCTAATCCTTTACACAAAATTTTACATACGTACATACATATTTCATATAAAATTGATTATTTTAAATTAAAAAGTACACTTATTCTGAGCAATGCTTGTAGAAAATTTCCAACTGTTCGCTCGTGCATGCATCGCGCGAAATAGTACGCGCGCGCTTTTTTTATTTCCTCTCCCATAGGTGCAGGGAAAAACGTGATGTACAACTGTACAGCGCATCCTGATTATTCAATTTTTTTCATCACGCTAACGCGCGCGCGCGGAAGATATTTGCAAGTATGATAAAACCGCTCGGCAAATAGGATTAAAATATAAAGAAAAAAAAAAAAAAAAACCTGTTGAATTAGCATAAAAACGAAATTGGACGCGAGAAAAGAAAGTCTACGTATGTACTTGCATCGCTTGTACATTTAAAGGTATACGCATTGTTGCAGTCACTTGTTCGGACGGCTGGTGATGGCTGAATATTGCTCCACCCATCGGGGTTACAGTCACCGGAAAAAAAAGGGGAAGTTTTACACGAAAGGGAGTCATCGTTTGTACCTTACACGTAGGTATACGTTTGATGGACTCCCGTGAAGCAGTATACACACGACGCACCCCAATCTCTTGGTCGGTATCAAAAAGTACATACGTAGGTACCCTCCCCTCGATCGATCGGGAATGCGATCAGCCAAAATTCCGTGGGTTACCTACACCTACTTTGTATTACACACGAGTAGCCAGTGCACGGATTCCCACTGTCGAAGCTGGCGTCTCTCGCCAATCTGCTCGGGTGTTGTCGAAAACAAGTACTTGAAGAAGAAAAAAAAAAAAAAAAAAAAAAAAAAAGAGCCCAGTCCAGGTGTGCGCTTTACACAGAGGCTCGAAAAAGAGGAGAAGAGAAAAAAAAGAAAGAAGAAACACGAGAGCTCCTTGAGGAGGACCGATGGGCCCAAAGTGTCCGGGGCGTGGATGCCATCGGTCTTATCTAATCACCCCACCCAGCTTTTCCCTCGAGTTTTTCCGGGTGGGGGTGGCGTGTCCCTCTGCGGAGGAGAGCCAGGTGTCACGAAATTCGCAAAGCCAGGCGCACGATCGGCCCAAACAATCAGAGTGTGTGTGTGTGCGCGCGTATAGGCCCCGGCAGCTGCTTCGACGCCTGGCTTCCCTCTCCTCTTTTCTCCTCCTCATCCGCGTTGACGCTTTCTTTTTTTTCCCTGCATAGGACGACGTCGTACCTTTTTTTTTTCATCCCCGCAAAGAAGAGTATACTCACATGTATCGCAGCTTTGACCTCCGCGAGCTCTGTTTCGGCTCGACTTTTTTTTTTTTTTTTTTTTTTTTTTTTTTTTTTTTTTNCTTTTTTTTTACTTCATCTTTATTGTCATGTAAAGAAATCAGTGATTTATATTTGTATAAAAAAGTTGCGGTATTTTTACCTCTACGTATGAGCAACAATTTTATAACAAAAAAAAATTTAGTATGCCACATGCAAACACACACGTTGCTCAAGAATTTAAGCGATGATGCTCATTGAGACCTTACAGAAACATAATTTTCCGTGTACTTGAAACACATGGCCCGGTCGAGCATTTCCGGAAAAGTCACGTAGGATAAGGTACACTCTTCCAGCTGTGGCCGAGGCTGTGGCATTAGGGCAAGAAAAACATGTTTATACATCATCTCGTCGCAACATTCCATTTGCGTTAGTGCGGCAAAGTTACCTCTAAACTGTTCCCCGAACGAGAGAAAGCCAAAGTAGGAAGTGGAAGTACGAAATTATACGTGATGTGTGCCGCCGTAACAAATAAAGCGAGGGCACAAATTTTGAGCAACCGAACGATCAAAATCGGCTTACGGGATTCGAAAGCGTGATTTATCGTGCCATTGAGACGTGATCTCGGGGGTACATCGACCCTTCAACACCTCAAACCGCAAATGTCGAATTGCGACTGAAAAGAGAAAAGTTGTCGAGTTGCGGCTCAGCGATAAGCTTCGTATGTCGAATTGCGACTGGGCCTTTTCTTATCTACTGTCGAATTGCGGCTGAGTAACGTTCCAATTACCAATTGATATATAACGACATTTTTCTGTCAAACTTTACCCAGGCTTCGGACTGGCAGTTCTCAAAATGGTGTGTTTAAAATATATTAAAAACTTGTTCGTACGAAGAAGTACTTTTGTCAGGAAGTACAAAAAAGGCTAATGGGACATAAACATTATTTTGATGACCATGCACGATGAATAATTGCTTGAAAAATTTCGGAGTACTATAAAAGGTGAGTTAATATTTAAAAAACTTTTGCAATTTTTTTGAGTACAAACCCAACGCTGAACTTCGTTGCACAAAAATGTTTTGAATCTATAAGTGTATTTATTAACATACTATACAAGATTTCGTCCCTTCTCACTTATACGGAACTCCATTTTTTTAAAAACAACAATTAAATGAAAAGAAAGAATTAATAGATGACTGGTGAATATATGCGTCTTCTTTCTGGCTCAGTTAACGCAAAATTGACTGACAATATTATTGTATGTCGATGTAATATAAATAAATACGTAAATAATAACAGTAACCGCAATTCGACAGTAGATAAGAAAAGTCCAGCCGGGATTCAACATAAATTAGAAAACGAAGCTTATCGCTGAGCCGCAACTCGACATCAGCCCCTCGAACCAACTTCGGCACACGTACTCGGGAAAACTTCGTTTTCCCCAGATGCAAAACTTCCTGCCACAGGTGCGAGGAAACAAAGATAAAAAAAATTTATACGCGTCTCATCGGAATCCTCGTACAATATAATATATGTATCCACACGCAAAAATTATGAGTCGAAAGTTATATAAGCGCTTATATATTATCCTCAAAGATTTCACAAGTTTCCCATCTGCGGCGGATCTCCCGACTCGCCAAGGGGTTGACGTTTCTCAAAAAGGGTTTTTTTTCCCCCTCTTCTACTTTTTTTTTTTTTTTTTTTTTATTAGCCTATAAATAACGAAATCGCGTGAAAAATCGTCGCACAGGGTTGAGGGACTCTACATGCATAAGCGTAGTACAACACGTGCAACGGTATATAATATATAATGGGTGCAAGCAAGCCTCGAGGTATAAGCATCGTAAAAGGCAAACGTTTCCGGTTGTCACGGGAAAATCGTCCCTCCCTGGGAAAATACTTTGCGTATCCGAGGCTTTCGCCCCTCACCGGCTTTTTGGCAGATTTATTTTTCGCACCGTTGGCGTTATACCCGCTCCGACCGGTCCCAGGAGTTTAGCCGGAATTTCGCGAAAACGTCGCTTTGTCCTCTGCGGCCGCACGAGAAAGCAGGGCGACCGTACCTACATACACATATACACACATAGACACCCCGAAACATTGCTCGGCCTACTTTTATGCCTTTATTACCGTTTATAAAAGGTCACAACGGCAATAATATAACCATAACCATGCGACGTGCCAACCGTGCCCGGGGAGACATGGGCGTACAATGAAAACACCGGCTGTTGGCCGTAAATACGCATCACGTGTATATATAGTATGTATGTATGTATACACCCGCGTGCTGCCGTACAACCGAAAGGCGTCAATTTTTCGGGCGGTGGTCGTAAATATAACCCGAGCCTCGACGCAGCGCACACGGTCCAGCGGAGGATGATGGGACACGCTCGTTTTTATCGGGACGAGGAGGATACACCTTGTGCGCTCTCGTGCGCATTTCCGTGAAAATCGAGGAAAAGATAATACATGCGCACGAAAATCTGCGTATAGGTGTCATACCCGAAGGAGTGCAGTTGGCAATGGGGGCGCGCGAGGTGTGCCGGGTACCGTAAATATAAATAAATCGAGGCGATTGAGGGAGTACACCTGGGCGCAAAAAGACTCCCGTGATTTATTGCTACTCGGGACGATAAATACCAAGGGCATCGGCTCGAGGAATGAGTTCGCCAGCCAGCCAGTCTCTATCCGTAAGTGCAGCATCTGCGCTCCCTCTGTGGTGCACATTATTCGGCACGGATGATGCATCCTCTCCCCCCCCCCCTCGACACTACATGACGGTGCACTCCTAGATGCACCCATATCCCCAATAATCTATCTTCACAGTTATATACCTATACATGTGGGTACACCTAAACTTTACCTACATCGGGAAACATTGAAAAACTCGCACTTTATACTCCGGCTGCCAATAGCAATTTTTTCTTTTTTTTAATTTTTTTTATTCACGTTGTAATATTTATACTGTCGCGAGGCACATCAATCACTCTCGGGCGATGAAAGATTTTTGTTAAAACGAGCCGAATCTCAACGAGGGATGCATTGTAATGTTTAATTGATCTGGCTGCACGGACAGGGGGGGGGGGTGAATCGTTTAAGCGAGCCATTGTACGGCGCTCATTGTCTTTGGTGGAAAGAAAGAGGAAGCCCGAAAAATGGCCACACAGGCGGGGACTATAATACACGTGAGAGAGTAAAATAGACACAGGAGCTGATATTACGGGTAAAATGGTAATGAGGACCATAGAGACGGTCTAGCCTCGGCGTCGTACCTTGTACGTGTAGCATCTGCACGTTCGTGTCACTATCTACATAATAGGTGTGTATATCTATCCGACCAATATGAAGGTATAAAATAAAATCGTGTAGGTAGTAGCGGCAGGAAACGCAAGTCGCATATATTATATGCCTACAATCGCGGGATCTAAGTCCGTACGTCTATGCTCCATATGTGTGAAGCTATAGAAGTAAAAAAAAAAAGAAAAAAAAAAAAAAAGAAAAGAAATAGTAAAAAGAAAGACTCAAAGGTTTCGTGAGCGGGAGTGTGCGTGGAAAGCTGCACAGCTGCGTGCCGCTGGCGCTGCTGCGGCGTGCGACTAGACAACCCCGAGAAGCTAGCTTTTACATATATATGTCTATACATACGCGTGTGTGGAGGGAATCTTTTGAAATCGCGGTCAGGTCCCTCCTTTTTTTTCCACGCTTCCAATCCCCACTCCCTTCGCTTGCATTTCGGTGAATACATGTATACACGTGTGCTCCAAGCTCCAAAGTCCTTCTCCGTACATGATCCTGTATGACAGGCGGAACGTCCTGTACACCCGTAAGGTTTTTTTTTTTTTTTTCTTTTTTTTCTTGGTGGAAAAACTTGTACGTCAAAGCGTACGTAGTATCCGATGACTTTGAAAAAGTTACATGTATACGT
Source organism: Copidosoma floridanum (assembly GCF_000648655.2). The sequence goes on along the minus strand of NW_019379489.1, from coordinate 519,322 downwards.
ATGCTTATGAACAAACGGTCGCCAATCGCGAGGACAGGCGTTTTTTTTTTTTTTTTTATTTAATCCCCAGTATTTCGAAACCAAGTGTATTGTATACGTATATGTAATTCAAGTTTGTTGGCACAAGGTGTCAACGCGACACGGATCACGTGTTTGCAAATGCACAGGTAAGCGTAAGTGGATTATAAATACATGGGAGTCGTTTTACCTGTGTCTTCCATCGCTCGTGTGTACAAACATCATCTCGTATATGATACACCGGAGTCGGTTTCGTTCGATCGCGTGGACGTGGGGTAGACAGTCGATCGTGGAAAATCACTGGAAATGGGGAAAATTTACGCGTAAATTCGCTATTGTTTATTCGCCAAATCGGTATTATCGAAGCTCGAAGAGGAAAAAATTCCACAAGCCGATGCGACTATCGAGAGGTAGCGTAAATGTTTTGATAGTAATTCTTCGTACGGTATATTATATGTAATATCGTGTTGATATATTATGTTGCCAATTCAATATTAAATAGGTTTACGGTGTATTTTATTTGATTGCCGTGTAGTACAATGTTAACCCAAGTGATGTGGTTAAGTACACGTTTAAAATGCACGGTAGTTGAAATCAGTTCTTTTTTTTAATTTTTTATAAAATTCATTACGTCCAGTAAGTAGTGTTGACAAACATTTGAAGAACAACGGAATCGATTCTTCGTAAACTATAACATTGCCTTTTCTATTGAACCAGGCAATTTTTTTTTTTTTTTTTTTTTTTTTTTCTTTTTTTTTTTTNTTTTTTTTTTTTTTTTTTTTTTTTTTTTTTTTTTTTTTTTTTTTTTTTTTTTTTTTCTTCAATAACGCGAGCGAGAGGCTCCCATATCCCACCCACCCCCCTCTTGTCCCTCGCTTTGGGAGCACGACGGCCACGCGACCTCGCGCGACACTTGCCACCCCGTCGGCCTCTTGTTCCTCACTGCTACTCGATTGACACTCGATACGGCGAAGCCCGGCCTTCCCTTGCCGCGTATGCCCTGGATGGCTCGTTACTCGGACGATTTTACCGCGCCCATCCTCTGCAGTTCCGGCTCTCTACCTATACATAATATCTCAACGATGGCGTTTCCTCCCCTGCAGCTGTGACTTGTTTTCGCCATAGTCATTTAAGGATATTTTTTTTTTTTTTTTTTACTTTTGGTTACCGAATTTTTACCGTTTCAACCAGTACGCAAACAGTTAAAATCACTGTACTTACCCGCGACAAAAATTACTGCTCCAAGTAGTAAAATAATTACTGTTCAAACAGTAATAAATCTCTGGACGACTAAATAGTCCCAGATTACCAATTGAGCACAGTAATTTTTACTTGATTATTTATTTTTTTTTTTCTCAGTGGACGTCCACTGTGTGTACGTTGTGATTTTTATCCTTGATGGTAATATCATTATAACCGATGGAAAAACAATTTTCTCCAATCCGAGACAACAGCATGGCGCACAATTCAAGATAGTCTAGATAGGCTGGGGAGCGTTTTTTCCCTCGCGGTCGGTAGATTCCCGGACTAAATTTATCCTCCACGCGAACAAAAACAGATCACGGCGCGATGATCCGAATAAAAAACAAGAGTTAAAAATCGGGAGGAAGAAAAAAGAAGCCAAGGGGACAGAGAAATTTCTCGCAAGATGGGAACAAACGTCACAGGGCATGTACGCATACATATGTATATATAATATATGGTTGCGGCTGGTCTACATAATGAGGCAGATTTTTTGAGGAAGCAACATCCTCCCTTTCCGCGCTCGCTCTCTCCCCCGAGCGCACTCGGTGGCGCGCGCGCGCGCGAGCTCTTTGCAGCTGCTCCTCGGGATTTTCGAACACGTGCAGCGGCTGCAACAGCAACCACTGCGCAGCCGAGCGAGCGAAGGAACCCAGATAGAAGCACCTTTCCTGCCGCCTCTTCCGCGCTCGCAGAGCTTCGCTTCCTCCTCCTTCCCCTCATATATTTATGTATAAATATGGGATGTATGTGCTTCTGCTTGCTTGCTTTATTAAACTTGGTCCGAAAATCACTGAATTTCCTACTTTTTTTTTTTTTTTTTTTTTTAATATTTATAAAATGTAGAATACACGCGCTTTTGCTTCCACGAGGGTATTTTTTTTTTTTTTTTTTTTCCATCCCTCTTTTGTTTTTTCAGGATAGAAAACCGTTTAAAGATGCTTATAGCTTGAATTTTAAATAACATCTTACTCGAGCGCACTTTTTCAAATTATTTCAAGTACCTACATGCATATAGAACAATTCTGTTTGTTTACACATCAATTGTATTTTATAGGAATTTTTTCTTAAAATAACATCGCAAATCTTATGTGACGTACTTAGTCCTAGTAAAGCCTTTCTTTACCCATCGAAGGTTTGAGCAAATATTATGTAAATAAAAAAGTAGGGTGACTTGTAAATTATTGTATTTAAAAGAAATAAAAAATAGTTGTTTCATAATCCAGCTTGTAAAAGTCATCAACATTTGCTCGTACAAAAGACAATTATGTACTTTTCTCAATTATCCATTTCCACAGACCTCCGATAACATGGACAGGGTGAAATCATATGCAGTGTACAGGATCACTCACCCCTAATCCTTTACACAAAATTTTACATACGTACATACATATTTCATATAAAATTGATTATTTTAAATTAAAAAGTACACTTATTCTGAGCAATGCTTGTAGAAAATTTCCAACTGTTCGCTCGTGCATGCATCGCGCGAAATAGTACGCGCGCGCTTTTTTTATTTCCTCTCCCATAGGTGCAGGGAAAAACGTGATGTACAACTGTACAGCGCATCCTGATTATTCAATTTTTTTCATCACGCTAACGCGCGCGCGCGGAAGATATTTGCAAGTATGATAAAACCGCTCGGCAAATAGGATTAAAATATAAAGAAAAAAAAAAAAAAAACCTGTTGAATTAGCATAAAAACGAAATTGGACGCGAGAAAAGAAAGTCTACGTATGTACTTGCATCGCTTGTACATTTAAAGGTATACGCATTGTTGCAGTCACTTGTTCGGACGGCTGGTGATGGCTGAATATTGCTCCACCCATCGGGGTTACAGTCACCGGAAAAAAAAGGGGAAGTTTTACACGAAAGGGAGTCATCGTTTGTACCTTACACGTAGGTATACGTTTGATGGACTCCCGTGAAGCAGTATACACACGACGCACCCCAATCTCTTGGTCGGTATCAAAAAGTACATACGTAGGTACCCTCCCCTCGATCGATCGGGAATGCGATCAGCCAAAATTCCGTGGGTTACCTACACCTACTTTGTATTACACACGAGTAGCCAGTGCACGGATTCCCCCCCCCCCCCTCTTTGTACGCGTTCTGCCTTTGCCCTTGCACCGTAATGTGAAGCATATATATATATCACACCGGCGCACCTTGCGTGTGACTATTAAAGTCAATTTCAGGTTGCCGGATCGAGGGAAAAACGCGCTTGCAAGAGAGAGAGAGAGGGCTCCGAGGTTCGCTCGATCCGTATCCCACAGATTTATGGGATCACACAGGTTATAATCCCATATACTCATGCGGGCTTTTGTCAATTTTTTCTTTCTTTCTTTTTTTTTTTTTTTTTTATCTCCTCTCCCCTCATCGATTTATCAAGCACGCTTTTACAATATAATTCATGCACGCCGAGGAATCTAGAGCAAACGCGATGAAATGAATAATTAATGACGGTTTTCTTTTTTTTTTTTGGACCTCGATTTTTCCACCGCAGATCCTATCTTCGCGTCGTTTCGCAATCGAGAGCCGAGAAGAAACACATGAGTTAATCGGCTCCCGCGAATTTCAACACCCTTCGATTCGCGTACGTACACTTACATGCATTACCGATCGTTGCTCGAGTTTCCCGATATCATATACGTTTATAACCATGCGGGCAAACATTATTTCATTTCCAAGGGCTCCTTGAAACGTCCAACCTCCCTATACTTCTTGAAAACTGTAGGTGTACATATATATATATATATAAAAGCTTGCTTTTCTCGTCGCACGTACTATGATGTTGTTGGCTTGTTTTTCCCCTTCCGTAGTACTTATTGTACAAGTAACACGTTTTCCGAGCGGCCAGATGTCCCGGATGTAGATGCTCGCGTGCCCTATAAATAAGCGTCGCACACCACACCGCCTCGGGAGTAGGTACACAACATGACCTACGGAGAAAAATCTTGTGGACGAAACCGCGCAAATATATATATACCTACGAGACGTATGTAGTATGTACAAGGATGGGTACCGCGGAGAGCTTTCACGCGTCGTCGAGGACGAGGGAAAAGACGTATGAAAAGATCAGAGGGAGGGAAAAGAAAGGAAGAAAGGGCGGCCCACTATATAGCCGGCCGGCCGGCAAACGAAAGCCGAGACGTATAGTCGTCGGGCAGATACACAATGTGTATTACACATCGAAAGACGACACTGGCGAGGAGGGAGAGGGAAAGAGGGCATTATACTTATACATACCTACACATCGAGGAAAAAAAAAAGAAAGAGGCCGCGGACGGGGGAGGCTGATCTCTCGGATGCTCGTGATGGGAGAAGAGGAGGATGACGAGGTGGTGGGGGAAACCGGCACGTGCCGGGCGCGCGCGCGCGAGCCGGCTGTACCTCACACACACACGTGCGCATATATATATATATATATAAGCAACATCCTCCCTTTCCGCGCTCGCTCTCTCCCCCGAGCGCACTCGGTGGCGCGCGCGCGCGCGAGCTCTTTGCAGCTGCTCCTCGGGATTTTCGAACACGTGCAGCGGCTGCAACAGCAACCACTGCGCAGCCGAGCGAGCGAAGGAACCCAGATAGAAGCACCTTTCCTGCCGCCTCTTCCGCGCTCGCAGAGCTTCGCTTCCTCCTCCTTCCCCTCATATATTTATGTATAAATATGGGATGTATGTGCTTCTGCTTGCTTGCTTTATTAAACTTGGTCCGAAAATCACTGAATTTCCTACTTTTTTTTTTTTTTTTTTTTTCCTTTTTTTTTTTTTTTTTATT
>NW_019379489.1:458584-473433 GCF_000648655.2 Copidosoma floridanum | reverse complement strand
AAAAAAAAAAAAAAAAAAAAAAAAAAAAAAAAAAAAAAAAAAAAAAAAAAAAAAAAGTAAAAACAAAGTCCCGGTCTTTTCTTCCGAGCAATCCTTTTTTCCGAATCTGACCCCCCCCCCCCTACGGTACGCGGCACAGTGTTTCGAGACAATGCTGCCGAAATTATCATTCGTCGACAGAGGCGGCTCACACAATATACCGCGGGTGGTTTTTCCAAAAAACACGGATGTGTACCGCACCTGCGCTGCATCGATTGCTCCTCTCATTGTTACGCATATACACGATAATTATAAGGCTTACGCAAATCCCCGTTTGCGTACCATGCCGCAGTGCTTCCTTTTCCCGAAAAATCTCTCATTGTTCTGTTGGTGCAATCCATACACACACCCAAACATTTATCGAGCATATTATATACGCAATCCGCATATGCCGGGCAAGTTGCGCGATTATCGGTGTTTTGTGCGTGCCCTCGCCACTTCCGCCCGTTCGATTTATTTGTTTGTCCGTGTATGTATGTATATCCGTATACATGTATATACAATACACAATACATCATTGTAATACCCATCGACGAGCTTTGGCCGCTAATAGAGGCCTCCATCGTATATATACGCGGAGGGACATATGCAGGAAAAAGTAAAACAAAAAAAAAAAAAAGGTAGGTTTTGGCCATTTCGTGTCATTTCTTCCTTTTCGCGTAATCGGCACGGGAGGTATATATAAAGCAAGATTACTTTTTCAGCGTGATTTGCAAAATCCGAGGGTGCATCGGTGTATATATAGATATATGGAATTTTGGCCGCTCCTCCTTTCGCGTGCGCGCCGTTCTTCACTGCGACGATAAATCCATCGGTTTTATATTTAGAGTGGGGACTCGTTCGAGAAAAAACTTTTGTCCCCCCTTTTCCATGCAGGCACGCGATGAGTCGCGGGCTGTTTATTTTATTTTATTTTGTTTCGATCGACTGCCTTACAATACGCGCACAATCGAAGTGATCTGCGATACATTTTTCGTTAAATAAAAAAAAAAAATAAAAAAAAATAAACGCGCACCTGGCTCGTATATGTATATTGTACGTATATAGGTGCTCGGAGAAACTTTTAGGATTTCAAGGCACATTTGATTTCGACATCGGTAATTTACCGATTTTACGTAACAATTTTTTTTTTTTATCATATATTATACGTTATGTACGCATCATCATCTCGATTTCCAACGCATATAGGTAGTCGTTCGAGGAGACAGGACGAAAAAAAAAAGGATAAGACATCTCCTCGCGTGCCACGATCCGCGATGAAAACGATTTAACGCTCGACTCGGTGTTCGGAATGACGAGAGGAGCCGCTGTCGATTTGACCCCTTCCACCCACTACACTCCTCCATATACACATGTAGGTAATGCATACGATACGGCTTGTTCGGTGATCGCGTATCGGCCGGCTCGTGCTTACGGAGCTATTAATTTCCAATTCGGCCAGCAGCGGCAGAAGCTAAGCGAAGGAGGCAAACACATGCCGAGCAGAAGGAGAGAGGGAGGGGACGTCGGTGCAGCTGCGGCCCGCCTGTGAGGAAAATCCTCGAAAAAGTCACAAGGGCCGATATACGTGCACCAAGCATCGCTTGTGCCTCCTCCGACGCCTTTCTTATATACATGTATATATACTCGCCGACACTGTCGAACTTTCCCTCTTGCAGTGCAACTCCCTCGAAAGAAAAGCGCCAGCGCGGGAACAGATGCACTTCTCTTTCTTCTCCGCGCGCAACAAACGGGTCTTACTCTCTTTTTCTTCGGCTCCTCTTTTCTTCCTCTCCTTTTTTTTTTTTTCTTTTCCCTCCTCCTTTGTAGCCCTGTACCAAAAGTTTATGCGCATCGGGTCAGATCGGTATACCCATCCCCGTGCATGTGTGCGACTCTGGAGCTTTTATTCCTCCCTTTGGAGACTTTTTTTTTTTTTTTTTTTTTTCCTTTCTATTGCATGTATAAAAAGGACCTGAATGCATAGAAGCTCGCTATTATTCTACCTTCCTCTTTTCCAGCAAAGTGCTATTCACCCATGTATATGTATGTATATAGGTATGTGCGTGCGGATTTTCCACGGGTGCATGTGCCGCAGGACGTGTGCCCCGGGGACGCGTACGCGTGCCACATGCCCCGATGGATGGGGGTAGTATACATACATATACACGGTTTGATGCGGCTCTGGCACCTTTCGCTCGTCTCTGGTGGCGGAATTTCTTGGATAAATAAATATTCAAGTATTATGTATACATGTGGAGGAGCATTTTTGTCACGGCTCGAGCGTTGCGGGTCTGTTTTTTCAGAATTAATATTGTTTGGGATAACAACTCGAGGAGGAAGAAATAATGTTTTCCTTTCTTTTTCATCCCCGATGAAACAGCGCTTAAAATAAAAGATGTTCAAAATGAATTTTGTACGAAAAAAAAAACTAATTGTAAAATTCTAGATATTTATAATAATCTTGCTATTTACAATAAATTTACGAAATAGGCTCCGATGAGTTCCGAGACTTTCATGGATCTCAATTCTCAATCTCCAAAGGGGGGATGAAAATTTTTTTCGTAAAAAGAAAACCATGCACACATGGACTGACCAATCATCATTATTCACGCTCAATTTATCTNGCCCCACGCACCCAATGGACGTATACCTTATACTACCATACACTTTTGTACATTATAAAGTGTAAGTATAGGTACACCTACATGAGCGAGGGTCGTTGCCGAACCAAGGAGAGTTGAGTTGAGTAAGAGCCGTTCGCCGCGTAGCGGCGCCAGGTGTCTTTTTCGCCTCGCGTGTCCCCCACCACCAGCGCCGGTTTCGTGCAGTGTGTGTACGTGTGTGTGCAGTTCTTCGACTATATATATATACATATAAGGTACAGCTCGATGAGGCTTCGTTTGGTGGTTTAGTTTGCTGTCGGCCAACTCAAGTGCAAGCGTATACAGTTACCCACTCGTCCATGTATACATATATATACGTGCATAGGAGTATAAAGTATATATATATAAGGCAACAGTGCAAGCGCCCAGCAGGGACAGCTGCAACGATCAGGCCCCGTCGTCGCAGATTATTATCGGCCCGCTCCCTCTCCTATCCATGTGTGCGCGTTTATAAGTGCACACACGCACGGTACGGGGGTACTTCGGGCCACATCGTCGAGCTTCGGCCAAACTCGGGCGCGTGCCGAGCTTCCCCACTATATATACACAGACCCTCTCCTTCCGGAAGCGAATGGGCCCCAATCGCCGGAAGCGATACCATATACCTACGTGTATATATTACATGTATATGCTGTTTGTGCTTTCTCTCTCTCTCTAGTAGAGGCCCCCGGGACAATAACAATCTCTCTCTTTTTTTTTTTTTTTTGAAGAGGCCCCTCTGCCCGGTGCGCGTTGTACTTATATACCTGCGCGTGTGTGCCGGTGAGATACATTTTCCACGGTGGGCCCCGCCTTTGTCCTTGAGCACTGCGCGCACCATGTGCGTGGATTTTAGGGCCTGAATCCGAAAAAAGGTGCTGGCGTAATAATAATATGCATCCTCTTGGCTCATGTATATCATACGTGAGATTTGCCTGTAAGGAAAAACTAGTCCTGGGTCCGTGTATTGTAACATGAGAGAGGGAGACACAAAAAGTAGGTAGTTTTTCCTGCCGCGGTCGCCGAGTTTTCCAAAGTTATAATCACCGGGCGGCATGTGCGTGTGACGAGGCGCAGCGGAACGACATGTACATATATATATACAAAGGGAAGAAGGTCGTCGGCGAGATTTGTCTGCGGTGGTGAAATTACATGTGTCGCGATGGGCCCCGCGCGCCCAGCAGCTGCCACGGCGAAACTCCTTTTTCGTATTCCGCGTCACGACTCTGTATATATATATACCTACACCATATTATCCCTCCTCGCAGTCGTTTCCCCAAATCCTCGGCGCCGCGCCAGACGCACGCTCATCCCTCCCTCCGGCTTCCTCCGCGTGTATCCTACCGCGCCATACACGCCCCATCCCCCTTTTCCGTATACGCGTGTATTATTTGCTTTGCTTTTCGCGAAACTCCCTCCCCCCCTCTCTCTCTCTCTCTCTCTCTGTCGCAACCACGTGTGTATATATATATATATATACTGCAGCTATGCGGCATTTTTTGGATTTTTAGTCGCAAGCCCCTCTATCGCATTGTCTCTCGAAATCTGCATCTTGTAGCTTTTATACTTCCGCCGCCGCTTAAGTTTATACTCTCCCAGTCTCGGCCTCTTGGGCTCTCTGTACGTTTCATCCAGCCAAATGTCTCTCGCTCCGCGGTTTTATTGCATTAAAATTTAGAGACAAAGTGCAAATGATGTAATATTTTCGTGCGAGCTCCCTCCGGTTTCACAATTGTGTAATAAGTATATTATACAGAGGGTAGCGTGTATATTTATAATATGTGTATAATATACACCGTAGCCCGCGGGTTATTTGACTCTGGGCCAATATTTGCCGCGGCAACTCTAAACATCAGCGGCGCTGTTACAATAGTAACAATATAAATATACAGTGACTCCCTATAATGATGCATATGGGTGTTTGCCTGTATATATGTATATATCATGGCAGTGCACATCGCGCGCAGGTTTCCAGGTCAAATATTATAAGAGAGAGCGTGTTTAAGTTAAAAATCCATCCGGGGGTGCCCACTCGAGCGGCCGCTCTCCGCACCTATGCCCATCACATTTCTATATATATAAGTATGTAGGATGGAGAGCAAAAAATAGAGGAGGAACAAAAGGTGCCCTGTTGTTTTCGGATGTTCTCGGTTTCACGAGTGGAGGGTAGGTGAGGTACCCCAGGGTGGTTTCGTGCTTAAAAAAAAAAAAAAAAAAAAAAAAAAGAGAGAGGCGCACAGGGAGATGCCGAAGCCCGTATATATTATGTGTGTACAGAGTACGTATATTTTCGTACACTGATGATATTGTATGTTGTGCACAAGGTGTAGGTGGGCCAGGGCGATATACATTGTGCGTACACGCGTGAATTTCCGGTCACGAGGTGGTGGTTCAACAGGTCAGAGAGCGACGAGGAGCCAGATGGAACCACTTCCGGGCCTGCAAAACCCTTTATAGCCCCCGACCTCTTCTTATTTCCCTTTCGGTCTCTCCATATATGTATAGCTCTTTGCCTCCGATGTATCTGCAGCTCTTTTTCCCCTCCCCCCTTTCCTGTTGTTGCTGACTGACGGCTGTTGCACTTTTATTGCCCGCGTTTTATTCGCCTTTACACCCAAACGCCCTACAATATACGGCCGACCCGCAGCGACAAGTGCGCGACTGCAACTGTATACATGTTTATTATGCATGTTTATGTCTTACCCTCCTCGGAGTACTATTTATCCAACTTTCGCTCGTTTCGAACGTTTCTAAAGGTGCGCAAACATCTGCTGTCCTTGAGATAAGGTCTATTAGTTGTTTTTCACGCTTCGAAGGGGAAAAAAAAAAAAAAAGAAAAGAAAAGAGAGAGAGAGAGAGAGGTCGCATTGTTCGCGCACGTGTTTGCTTTACCAAATTTTCCGCCGTCCCTTATCTACGTAGGAAGTGAACCATCAAAATCCGGGTCGTGCGTTTATTGGTAAATAGTTTGTTGTAATGTACAACAACGGCATTCACTGTGGGCGAGTGGTCGATCAAAGGAAAAATCTGAGAAGGAAAAAAACAAAAAAAAAGGTAGGTAAAGGTAAAATTAAGTAGTTGGGAAGGAACGTGACACAGGAACGAGAATAACGTCGGAGGTGGCCGGAAAAAAGCAATAATCACGCGTCTCTGGGTTTGACAATGCGATTCATTGTCTGTTCGCTCGAGACAAGCGAGGGGTCGTCAAATTCTCGACAAAATGGAAAAATTTTTCAATCGAAGACGGACGATTGCAACGAGGACAAAAGCGCCGTGTGTACAATTGAATAAATTATACGTGCCCTTTCGAGAAATTTGGCTCTCGAGGATGTCCGAGAGACTCCAAAGACACAAAGAGCAGTGTGTGCCTTATAGTTACAATAAACGCAGCTCAGCGAGTACACGTATATATATATTTATACTTCTTTTGTACGTATGTATATTAAGCATATATATATATATGTATACATATTCCCAGTGAACAATCAAAGCGAGAGTCCCGTACGCGGAACAATATTCATTCATTTTGTTTACTTTGCGCGTTTACATTATATTGACCACGAAGGCTGGCGTGTATTGTTCGATAACACTTGAACGCAAGAAAGATAAATCTAAAAAGGAATATACATGACTCGGCGCAAGTACGACGCCCACGCAAGGCGATTCGTTACGCAAAAGACCGAAAGTTGTACATTGTTTTGGATTTTCTTGGTAATTTGGCAAAAATTTTAAATGTACACCTATACCTATCGTTGTTACTCAACATGTTTTACAAAGGTTGAGAAATAAGCATGTCCTCCGTACAAAATACAATAGCTTGGGAAAAAAGTAAACGTACGTGATGCAGTTAATTTTTAATGTTTACCGGTACTGACGTTTTTCAAAGTAACGTTACTCAATTTGATTCTACACGTTTATCCTGTGTGCTTTACTATTTGAGGGATGAATTTTTTTTTTTTACGCCACGTATACGGTAAACAAAAGCTTAAAGAAAAAAGAAATAAGCAGGAAGGAAATGAAGACACTGATAGATGAAAAATTTTATTTCTACCCCCCGTAGGTAGGGGTACAGCCGAGCCTCATTATTTCGTGTCTGTGAAAACGCAAGCACCGCCTGCAGCTGCAGCTGCGCGGGTTTTCCCGATAGGGACTCGAGTCGGTAATGTGGGGGATGGTACTGCAGCAGCAACGATAACGGGCAACCCCTCCTGGTATACACACAATATCTTAATTACCCCAACTAAATCATGAGGGGGTGCATGCAGTCTGGGGTTTTTAATGCCTCTTTTCAGAGAAATATCTTGGAAACGCACTCTCGGGGTATACCTACACCTTGAAAATGTCAACACTCGTTTCTTTGGCTTTGCCGCTTGTCAGTTTGCATTAAACGAAAACCACACCAGTCGACGCCAAGCACGGATTTGGAAACCATACCCGTCACAAAAATCATATGTTGATTTGAAGCGTACCTAAAATAACCTATAAAGGATGGTTCAAAATTCTTACCTTTGTGATTAAAGCTGGGGTGGTGAGCCCCAGTGTAAAACCAAAAAAGCTGGACGTGATTGCAGGTCACGGTTCCCCCTCCGGTCTTTTGGTTGGTTAAACATTGTATAAGTACATTTAAAAGTATATCCATTGAAAACGACAGGAACATAATTACGGAAGGATGAAACTTACGCGATAGGTTAGATTGCATTGAGTATTAGGTGTAGGTGTGTGCATACATATAGGTATAAATAGCATCGGTATATACAAATCCAGAGAGTTTAGCCGAGAGTGGTGGCAAAAAAAGCTATCGAGGCGAGTATAGGACGCGTGGCCCCGGGGCCGGGTCCGCCGTGGTGGGGGCGTTCGGCGTGTGCTCTCCGAGAGAGCCGTGACTCGCAGCCGGCGCAGCTGCCGGCGGGGCCGGTGTGTGTACACATATACCTATATCTATCGGCACACGCACGCCGAGAGAGAGCTTGCTACCCTCTCCCTACGCGATTATAAGTAGGGGTGCCTGCGCCTCCGCTACCTCCAGTCGAGGGTTGAACTTCGAGCCCCACGCACCCAATGGACGTATACCTTATACTACCATACACTTTTGTACATTATAAAGTGTAAGTATAGGTACACCTACATGAGCGAGGGTCGTTGCCGAACCAAGGAGAGTTGAGTTGAGTAAGAGCCGTTCGCCGCGTAGCGGCGCCAGGTGTCTTTTTCGCCTCGCGTGTCCCCCACCACCAGCGCCGGTTTCGTGCAGTGTGTGTACGTGTGTGTGCAGTTCTTCGACTCTCTTCTCCCCCTCTCACCCTCCTGCTGCGCCCGGTACGTGTGTGTGCGCGAGAGAGGCCCAAGCCGAGTGCCGCAGCAGCGGAGGCGCCAACGAGCGCGCCATCAGTTTCTCCCGGAGCGCCAAGCTGACAAGACCGACGCCGTGCCGTGACGGTGTTCGCACGAGTAGACTACCAATTGTGTATCATTACAGCGGTGGTTATTGTATTTGACCATCGGGTAGCCTGCAAGTGAAGAAGACAGAGTGTGCGAACCGATCTTTTTTGTTTTTTTGCGTATCGGTATACATAATATACAAGTACAACAATTGTATAGAACGCCGAGCTCTTGTATGTTATACCGGCGACGATGCCCGTAGTTTCAAGAAAAAGCTCTTGTCAGCCGTTGAGATAGTATAGAGTTATCGGCGCGTGCAGTGTTCGCGAGTGCAGTGTGAACGGCAATTGATAAAAATTAAAAGATACGAAAGGAGGTAAAGCGGTTGAGTTGCTGGGAACGCGACAACAGCCCCTATCAAAAGAGAGCGGCCTACCGGTGCATCGTCGGTGTCATGCCGCGGCGTGAATCGGCCGTCTCGAGCAGCAGTTGCCGTAACAGCGCGAGCAGTAGGTAGTATCGGTGCGCCCAACGAGCAGCAGTAGCCGGCGCCGCTTCCCGGACGACCACGGAGATGTCCCCAGCCAAGATGTGGAGCACCGGTGCTGCGACGAGGCAGCTCGTGATCGCGGCTGCCCTAGTACTGCTGGCGCCCTGGCCCAGCGCGGTAAGTTCGTTTACACCGCACCACCACACCCCCCTTCCCCCGACCGACCGTGGCGAGGACGACGAGGACAACGACCAAGGCAGGACGACACTCGGTATCACCGATCATTAACGAAGTCGTTACTTTTTCAATTATTTGTGCTTTGCAAAGATCACAAACATGTACACACAGCAACTTCGACTTGTGTAGTACATCAAACGATGACAGTCCCCGAGCTTGCAGTTGTGTCGTTGTCGTCGTCGTCGTCGTCAACGTTCATTCGTCGTTATTGTTATTGTTATTGTTTTTAAAAGTGTAAAAAAGTGAAAGGAAAAAAAAAAGGTGTCGTCGCGTATGAGAAAGAGAGCCGATTATCAAGAGTTGGATGGTGGCTTGTGTTGCAGGTGGAGGCCTCGGGGGTCTTCGAGCTGCGGCTCAAGTCCTTCATCAACGAGAACGGCAAGGACAGCCTGGGCAAGTGTTGCTCGGGCAGCAGTGTGGGCCCCAAGGGCGAGTGCTCCGGTGTCTGTCGGACGCGCTTCTACGTCTGCCTGAAGGAGTACCAGGTGAACATCGACACGTCGACCCCGTGCACCTACGGTAACGAGATGACGCCGGTGCTTGGCGAAAATGTACTCAACCTCACGGCGCAGGACGCCGCCACCGCCTCCACCTCGGACTTGAGCTTTGCCAATCCGATTAGGTTTTACTTTAACTTCACGTGGATGGTAAGTTTTAGATAACGTTTTTTTACTGCTTGGGTTGCGTTCGAATGTAGTGCAAGCTCCCCCTCTTTTTGCGCCACTGAATTTTGAATTGAGATATATAAACACGTTGTACAGTGTAACTCTTAAAAAATATCAAACGTACTTGTTATATATACTACGCTTACCCCCGCGCGCTCTTGTGTATGGTGCACATGTGTTGTGCCGGTGATATTTCTCTCTCTCCCCTTGCAGATATGAGGCCCCCATACACTGCGCGTATAAGGTAGTAAGGTACACATACTGTGCACGGCTAGACAAAGACCCTGCGAGACTATAGTATATATACGGCAAGCTCCGCTCCTGCGCCAGATGGCCGGTCCTTTTGTACGCTCTTTTTTTTTTTCTTCTCCCGACTGTGTGTATATAGCTTCCGCTCTTGATGGTGTGCACCCATATACATGTATATACAGCTACGTCGCACCCCCGGTGCAATAGCCCGGTGACTTGGAATTCTCGTTTTCCTCTTTCCTTTTATTTTATATTATTTTCTTTTCCTCTTTTTTTTTTCTTTTTACGACGCTGGCATCACCAATGACCGTGCCGTCCCTCGGGGTGGTTTTTTGAAACCGCATAAATCACTGCCCCGTCATTCTTCCCAACTCCCTCCCGACCACCTACATTTCGCGATGATTTTTCCGGAACTTTCGAAACATCTTGTCGACACATTTTTTTTCTTCCCCTGCCCTGCTTTTCGCTGAATTTAAAAATCCATCATCGCCTCACAAAGCCGCGAAAAATATTTTTACCACCCCCTCTACACGTCGTGTCGTAGCATTGTATACAGTATCGTTAATTGCTCCGCCTTGCGTTGTAAATCACCGAGTCGAGGGTTAGAAGGAGAGAGGGGGGGGGGCTAACAACATTTATTTTAAGAGAGCGAAAGGAGGCATTAAACTTCAAAATAACGTCATTCTCGATTTAACGCCCGCGTGCAGCGACGACGACGACTGCAAAGAGCCTATTTTAACGCACTCTCGTTTCCTAAAATAAACGTCACATCTCTCTCTCTCTCTCTTTCTCGCAAAGAACCATACTCGCATATAATATAGTGTTCTTACACGCATTCCCGCCGCACGGCAAATGTATACCTCACGCATACGGGTAATGTGCTTGCAATCGATTCGCTCGCGGCGCGCCATCATTACTTATTCATTCGCGAGTGTGCGTGTATTATATACTTAGCCTTCGATGATCTTCGCTTTAGCACTCGATTGCTCCCCGTTACGAGAGCACGTGCGTCTATAAGTGTACATACATAGTGTAGACAATCGACGACGTTGGAACGTAAACAAACAGTGAAAGCTCGAGGGAGCGCGAAATTCGGAATTCCGGCGAATAAGTGCTACCGATACACAACGGTACAAGAGCTTTCTCTTTCGGGTACGTTGAGCTTTCGTCTCTCCTCCTGACGCCCAAAACAGTGCGCCTATAAACGGTGTTGGTGTACAAAGTGTGTGTGTGTGTGTGTGTGTGTGTGTGTGTGTGTGTGTGTGTGTGTGTGTGTGCGTACATTGA
The DNA here is from genome assembly GCF_000648655.2 of Copidosoma floridanum. The sequence continues at coordinate 462,466 of NW_019379489.1, read as the reverse complement.
CGCGGAAATAGCTCGCTCGATCGGCCCCGATGTTTACCATCCCTAGTGCTCTCGTTCGGACCGTGCGATCGATGCATTTGCACTTGGTTGTTTGAAAAGCCCGGATGAATGGGGAATCGACGTGTAGCGATGACGACGACGGTGTTTAGCATAATTGCCGGGGGGGGGGGAGTCGGTCCGTCTGACGTTTGGCTCGGGAGCGCATTTACGTACTTACGCGCGGGCAAAAAAAGGAGGAGAGAGAGAAACGGAGCGCCCGTGTATATTTTTAGCGCGTTTCACCGCGAGCTATAAAACCAAAGCAGCAGAAAGAGAGATGATCGACCTTCCTCCTCCTTTTTTTCGCGTGTCTCGGGCAAACTCTCGTTTTCGGCCGCCCGGTGCAACCCCTTCCGCCCCCCTTTTTTTTTTTATATCTTTCCTTCTCTCGAAATGACAAGCCAAGAAGACAACAACAAGGAGCACCACCACTGCGAGTTTTTCCTCCGCCCTGGCGATCGTGATTAGCCCCTCCTTGCGCGACGGTATAATATATACTTATATACACGATGCGCTCGTTATTGCTTTTTCCCGAAACGTAAAAAAAAAAAAAAAAAAATACACGCGTGTTATGTATCTACGAAGACTAGTGCTGTTCGAGGAATCAGGAGCAGAGGGACTACCGAGGCTGCCACCGTTGCTGCCGCTCATCCTTTATGGGCCTGTATATAAGTACAGCAGTATACCTAATAACGGTGAAATGGGTTTGTGTCCCGAGGGCTTCTTTTCTCTCCGTCTTCGCGCCGCGTCTTCTTCTCCGGTGCGTTTCGGGTTCTCGCTTCCCTTTCCGAACGGCAGCACGTAAACGTGAGAACGCTCCTTCCCGCAGGCGCGACACGTGCTCCCATTCTCTTCCTCCCTCTCTCGATCAGCTGATCAGCCGTGTGTGTATATATACGCACACCCCGTAGGCCATATAGCCCCGCTGCGTGTCTCATTATTACCCCCTCAATTAGGAGCGCCCCGAGCCCTACGTGGACTTTTTGCCTCCTCACCCCGGGAGTGAGTTTTTGTTGTTGCGTCGGGTTTTACGACTCGAGCAAGGGAAAAGAGAGAGCGCCGGCCGCTACTGCACCTCGCTCGGCGTGCCTCGTTTTCCGCTCGATCGAGCGCGACGCGAGCTTTTCTGCCCATCCAGAGTCCGAGGGAGCTTTCGTCGTGGGCGCGGTTTCCTCCCCCTCCCCCCCCTACGTTAAATGCGCAAAATCACGCGGACAGGCTAATAACGCGATGTACATCGAACCGCGTGGGAACCGCGAGCGATGTTTTGCGGGCGGATGTGTATGTATACATCTCGGTGTGTTTTTTCTTATTATTATACATATATATGTACGAGCTGCTTTTATATCCCGTCCCTAATTTTTTTATTCTCGCCCTTCGTTCCTACGTATACATGGGTTCTCCGTGGGGGGACGTGCATTGTTCCTCTCCTCATATATATATGCAGGCTGGCGTTGCATGCCGGTGGACTTTTTCAGCTTCTTGTCGGCTTAATTCCGATCTCTGTAATAAATTAGCGGGCGATCACGGTGGCATTTGTCTCCTCTGTAATTTATCTCCTCCCCCTTCGGCGACGACGACTACTTTCTTTCAGCAGCGTGTGATGGTGTTGTTGTCCTTGCGGGAGTATACACTTATGGGGATACGTATATATATATTTATACTTCTTTTGTACGTATGTATATTAAGCATATATATATATATGTATACATATTCCCAGTGAACAATCAAAGCGAGAGTCCCGTACGCGGAACAATATTCATTCATTTTGTTTACTTTGCGCGTTTACATTATATTGNTATATATATATATATATACACACGTGTGTATGGCAAAAGAGCGATCGAGAGCACGAGGAAAGGCCGCCACGTACCTGTATTATACACCGTCGCTGCTCCTCTGCTCTCTCCCATAGGGCCCTTTCGGTACCTCGAAAATACGCTACAACAACTACTCGGCCGCAAACATAACTCAGCTCCCTGACAAATGTTCCGCCGGGACATTCTTCAGGATTCCTCGCTCCTTCTTTCTTGCTTCTCCTCCTTTCCGAGGAGAGACCCCCCCCCTCCCTATATATACGTGTACCCGTGGCATAGATGCCCCTTCCAGCGTTTGAGATCGTGAATCGGTCGCTCCTTAAAAAATTAATAGCGAGAGAGCCCTCTTCCCTCGATCCGAGGCAATTTCGAAACCCCGCCGCCGTCTCGAGGAGTGCCGCCGCCACTGTACGTCTATATATGATATATATATACTCTTGCTCGGGACTCTGGGTATATAACTCCGTGTGTCAAACGCTCCTAAAATTTTGATCGAGCCCCGCGATCGGTGAAAGCCAGCCCCTCGATCTCTCGAAATTGGGTGCCGAATGTCAAATTGACTCGCCTCCCCCTCCCCCTGGGTTTTCTCCTCCGCTGGCTGCGCTCTTCCCACCGTCCGTCCGTCCGATTGAGACATTCGATTCCGATGAACCTGTCGGTTCGCGCCAAAGAATTCGTCATCATCTCTCGCGCAGACACGGGCTTACATATACACTGTACGCGTATACTCTTGGGAAAACAATAATCAATCGGATATATTATACACGCAACGGTGGCGCATTTATTCAATCGGCAGCTAATTACGATACAGCTCTCGTTTGTTACGACCGAGCATATATAATAATAAGTATAACGATGGCGAAACAATGCAAGTGTGGCACAACACCACGTATATACACCCCGGCACGCTTTTATGTATACCTTATACCCGTTGTGTGTGTGTAAAGAGAGCGTATGATATTATATAGTGAGAGGAAAATGCTAACCATGGGCCATTAATCGTGTCAACTAAGAGCGCGTGTCGTTGTTTTTTTTTTTAATTGCAGGGTGCGTTCTCACTGATCGTCGAAGCCTTCCACGACACGGACGACGTCACGCACGTTGCCAGAGGTAAGTCGCTTTTATTTACTTGCCACCTATACATTCATATGTTAAGTATATCAACCAACTTGTGTTGTGTTATACATGTACGTCACAATCAATGAGTCGGTCGGTTGATCGGTTCACTTGTCATTCACCCCCGATGCTACAAGTTATATTATATACAGTGCACGCTATACTGATGATGCTGTAATAATGCTTTGACCGTCTTTCTTTCACGTCACACTGGCAGTCGCGTCCCGACAGCGGATGGCATTGCCCTACATACACATGTGTGTACGACCAACCACCAACGCACGTGCGCGGTACAATATTTATGTGTGCACAACACGCGGCGAAGGAAAGAGCATCATGCGTGTGTGTGTATATGTAGTGTGACGTGCGTGGGTGACGATATATGTATCATATTTACCTAATGTATACCTATATACACACACGTGTAGGGTAGACCGACGCATGTGTATATATATATATAAAATTATATATACAACAACCGGCAGCCGCTAGTGTTTCCTTCCTGTGTAGTGTTTCGCGCGAGTTTATGTATATATATATAGGTACAGCCTACCCCGTGGGTAACACGAGAACCCGGTACCTCCTTCCTTCCCCTCCACCTCCCTTTTTTTTTCTGCTCCTCGGCCTCATCCTCCCCGTTACGGCGTGTACCTATATAATGTAACACATACCTACATGCACCGGCGTGCACTGCATCCGACAATTGCCCACCGGCCAAATCAAATCTCTTGTGTATAGGTATATACACCGGCCAACATTCATCGTCATGAGGGAATCATATAGAGAAGAAGAGGAAACGGGGGTGCGCGTATACACATATAGCCGGGAGGACCCACTTGTTTTCGGCAACTTGTCCATTCACGCGGGCTGCGCATTCCGCGGTCCAGGGCCTCTTTTTTTTTTTTTTTTC
>NW_019379489.1:417756-458555 GCF_000648655.2 Copidosoma floridanum | reverse complement strand
TTTTTTTTTTTTTTTTTTTTTTTTTTTTTTTTTTTTTTTTTTTTTTTTTTACTCTAGAATGCGGTAACAGCGGCAGTATTGTGCAGCAGGAGGACATTGTCCGGGCCCTACCTTTTTTTTTCGGGTTAGTTCTCTGTATATTCGGAAAGTATACTGTATTATACACGAGTACTCGACACACCGCACAATGAGAGCCCACGTCACGCCAAAGAGCAAAACGAGCCCTTTTATTGCTGCCCCTTCCTCTCTCTCTCTCTCTCATTATGGCTATATATGTATACATACAAAAAGTCCCTCTATCTCGCTCCCTCTCTCTTTCGATCGGATGCTGCTTCCTTTCTCAGGCCTTTCGCCTGATGCCTTGGCGAAACGCGCCCATGTATACCTATATGTGTATGTATACACACACACACACCTGCAGCGACATCCCTCTCCCACCCTATCTCTCTCTCTCTCTGTGTCTCCTCTTCCTCCTCTTCTTCTGGTGGTCATCTCTCTATCTATATACGTATACAATCCTTAGCTCTTGCTCCGCGTGCGTGCGTGCCATGCGTGCGAGCTCCAAAGTCTTTGTCCTGCTGTTACAACACTTACCCGTGTAGACCATTGACTCGAAAAAGCTCTGCAAGCTCGAAAAGTGTTTTTAAATAATGTTTGACGTTACATGTATACATAACACACGAATACAAAAAAATTGTTATTGTGCATAATAATATATAACATGTGATTAATGAGTGCGTTTGTTTACCATATTTTTTGGCCGATTAGGCTCGGGTACGAACGACCGAGTGATAATAACGAGGCTGGCGATGCAGCAGTTCTTGGACGTCGGGCCCGAATGGATACAGGCGAACTATAGTACGCGTCACTCGATGATGCTGTACGAGTTCAGGGTCACCTGCGCCACCAACTATTACGGGAACGGTTGCGACAAGCTGTGCAGGCCGCGCGACGACAATTTCGGCCACTACAGGTGCTCCCCGACCGGACAGATAGTCTGCCTGTCCGGCTGGAAGGGTGACTACTGCAACAAACGTGAGTAGTCTTATTTTATTTTTATTATTATTATTATATTTTGGTGGGTTTTTTTTTTTTTTTTTTTTTTTTTAATTTTACCTACCTACAGGTGTATAATATCCACATCCTCCTCTCCCTTCTTTCTTCCACCCCGTTTTGTTTCATCCTACCGTTCTCCTCTTTTTTTCCCCCTTCATCTTTCGAATCGTTTATCCCATTATTATCTCTTCCTTTCTCTCTCCCGAGCAGAAGATCCCCGTACGCTGCTCTCGTTTTTTTTACCCTCCTCCTCTTCTTGAAACTCCTTTGCGTGTTACCCGGCTACCAATACACCTTGTTTTCATCGCATTATAGTACGTGCTTGCGTGCGCGGTTACCCCGCGATGGGAAAAACTCTGGGCTCGAAAATCGAGCGGCCGAATTCGCGCCCCTCGCCGATTTTCAAAACCAAATTACATACTAATCTTTCGGATCCCGATTTTTATTTTTATTTTTTATTTTTTTTTTTGTTTTTTTCCACCTATAATAACAGTCGAGATGATCACACAACGCAGGTGCCGTACAGTTGTATTTGTTCCTCTTTTGAAAAAAAAGGCTTGCAAGTGTTGTTGTTTCAATTGAAAAATCCTCAACGGCCAATCGAAACAGTGATTTTCCTTTCTCTTTCCCAAAGCCCGTGGCTCTGCAAGTCGAAAAAAGCACACGCTCGTCGTTACTGTCCCGCACAATAGCCCCGGATTATAAATCTCGCGCGAAGGGGGCACGTATAATATATACATGAAGCTGCAATACATACAGGTATACCCAAGCTCGAGTGTATGCACATGAAGCACACGTATAATATGAAAATAGCTGCAGCGGCGGCGTCGGAGCGACGACGACGACTTTCATTTATCGGGCCCCCGTGCAATTCTCTTTTTCTCTCGAAATTGGCACCCCCGCTACGTTCTGCTCGGCTTTCTCACGGAGGAGGAGGAGCACACGCGGCAGCAGCTGTAAAGGATAGGTATATATAGAAGCACAGGAGAGCCTGATGGTTTATAAATATATACATAGTTGTACGTACGTAGGAGGGAGAAAGAGCTGCAGCCGGCTCGACGGGCGCGATTACGCAACAACGGTCCACACTATATGTATATTATGTACCATAGCTTTGGTGGCGCTCTTTCTCCATATATATATATATATTGTATATACACATGCACACCTTTACCCATACCTATACACGCGTCTAGGAAGATAGAGAGGATGACTAGGAGTCGCGAAGGAGCCGACGTTGCCATAGGGACGAAGGAGCGGTGCAGCTTTTCTCCCGAGCGCACTACACGTGCACACTCACACACACACACACAAATAAAGAGAGAGAGAGAGAGAGAGAGAGAGAGACAAATAATGTCCGTGTGTTACCTGTGTTGTTTCACGTGAGCGTGTGTGCATGCACGAGGAGAAAGAGATGAGAGGGAGGCAGCCAAGGAGCAGCAGATCGGGAAGGCCGGGCTCGGCCTGCTGCTGCTGAGCGCAACTTCCCACGCTTCATGCGCCCGCCGACAACTCGTGCACGGCCTCTCTCTCTCTCCCTCTTGGCTTGCCGGTTCTTGTATCCTCCCTTGGCCCCTCGTCCTGCCGCTCCTTGACTACCTGAGCCGCGCGAGGAGCCGAGAAGCTACACACACGAAAATCCTCAAACAGGGCCCGGTTTTCAGAGAGAAAGAGAGGCCCAACTATTACCTTTTTTACACGCCTCTCCTCCTCTGATGCGGCACTAGTGCGCCTTGTCCTTCTTTTCTGACTCCTCTGATGCCGCTCGGTATAATATCCCCTGTAGCTTCTCTCTCTTTTTTTTTTTTTTTTTTTTTTTTCCCCTTCTTTCTCCGCCGTCGGATAATCGGATATCGGCGCATTTAAACTTGTTAGGTAAGTACATTTTATTAATAGTCGTCATCGTATATAGCCACATTGTTACGTCGTCGTCGAATTACGCTCACCGCGCGTGTGTTTCGTGCGATCCTCGTCAACTTTTTTTTCCTTTACTTACATATCTCTTTTCGTATCGCCACATTTTTACACACGACTCTATGTATTTCTGGGAACGAAAATCATGCGCGCCTCGTACAGTTTTGTGCACACTTTCGACTGGTTTCCATAGGTATCATATGTTACACATAAATAATATGCTCGGTCGCTTATCGTGTAATATCGGTATTTACATCATCGCTCGCGATTTGCAATTGCACCATACTCGCAAAAAGTATTTACAATTAATTAATGAATTTTGCAACGGCAATGGAATTTCGCGTGTATACGCGTCGCGCTGAGTGTCTCTGTATAGATATATTATTTGGGTTTCAACTACTTTTATTTCTCACTCCTTCCAGGAACCCTTATCTCGAACGCGGAATCGCGTATAATTTCAGCATCAAATTTTGTGATGATAAAATGAAAAAAAAAAAAGGTCAGCTTCGTAATGAAATTAAAAAATTCACAGCTCTCTTATTCTCTTACACCTGACCCGGGCGCGCTCGTCCCACCGCATCATCATAAAGATATATATACAGCGATGATGTCACCTTTTTTCCGACCGAGATTTCGGGTCCATTCAAGCGCGCAATTAACTCGCCCGAGATCTCTCTGCGGTCTGATTCACCGTTGTGGGTATATATTATTATTATAGCCCCTCGCTCACCGTCCTCGAAAATTCAGCGAATAATTCATTTATTATTTACACGCGTATGTATATATATGTATATTATACACACGGATAAAACGTAATGAGAGAAAATTCCCCGCGACGGTGCTTTTACGGTGCTTCTTCCCGAGAGTGGCGTCATTAGCATCCGCGCGCCGACCGATCGTCGCGGGGCCCCCTACTGCAAAATAAGTAGGCCAATAATCCTAGAAAGAAGCCGCGAGACTGCCTATATATATACATCACGTGTACCATGGTCTTCTCTTCCGAGAGTCCTCTGACGTGCTATCCAGCACAAAGAGAGACACGGGCTGCAGTGCTGCAATTATCATTTTTCGTCTCCCGTTGCTCATATATATGTATATGTATACCACCTCGGCTTACTTTCATATACATGCATGTACAAGAGAGCAGGAGTATAATAAAAGGTGCCTGCGACAACGACGACTCGGCCAAAGGATCGAGTTTCCGTCCATTCGACTCGCCTCGGCTCTCCTCGGCCCTCCTCGGCTCGGTCGTTGCACCTGCCTTTATGTGCACGCGCTCCCCCCCCCCCCCCTTTCCACATGCTGGCTGGGCCAAACGGCGCGCGAGTCTGTATATCATGCATACATACATACGTAACATACGTAGATATACGTGTAATAGAGGCACGTGATGCATAATATACGCGCGCCGGACGAGTGACCGACAAAACTACTCGCCGTGGCTATATGTATAACACCCTACACTAACTTGATGATCGAAAAGCGCAATAAAATGCAACGCGGCGCCGAGGGGAAAAGCATCGATCGGCGTGCATCACCTATATGTATATATATACATATGTGATTGCCGCTAAAGCGATGATACATCTCTTCTCGGTGTGTGCTTAACGGTCGCAAGCTCACTCTCGGGAGATGTTAGAAACATGTAAGTATATAACATAGCGAACGGCAGCGCTTTTGAGGGAGAGAAAAAGAGCACACGAGGGTTGGGGTGGGGTTGGGGGGGGGGAAAGGTCGGCCGGTGTATATACATATATAGTTCGGGGGGCAGCTGGTGGATCGGCCGTCGGGTGCACAGCTGCCCGATATGCTCTTTCGCCTCGACTATACGGCGCTTTAACCCAACAGCTGCACGCGTGCTTTTCCTCCTCTCTCGACCCCTATATAATATACTTACCTTACGGCGCATATATATAGCTATAGCTTTTTCTGTCTCTGCGTGTCCCCTTCGAAAAATACACTTGCGCGCGATCGAGCGGTGTAAAGGACCTCGATGTGGATACACACTATTATATACGCGACTCTTGTGCACACATCACGAGCGTTGTATAATAAAATACATTTACACGTATACCTATACATATAGTCTGGCGGAGAGTGCGAGCAAGAGCGCAATAAAAAGAAAGACCAGTTGGAGAAAATCGATAAGTACGTTGGAATATATAAGCATGAATCAAGGGGGGGGGGGTGGGGAGCGCCGTTATACTCCGTACTTTGTCGTACCTGTATATATAAATGTATATACCCTGTTCCGTGCTTGCACGCGTGCATCGGGGTAGCAGTAGATCGTATATATATATATACACGCACAGCCTCTACTCTCCCTGTACGAAATTTAAAGGGCCAGGGCGCTCAAGCCACGTAGCCCGCGGCGAGTGCGCTTCCGAAGTTCGTGTAGGTGTGTGTATAAAGCGCGAAAAAGAGAGATCAGTCATTTAAAAGAGCCAACGCGCCTCCTCCTCTTTTGCTCTATACACATTGTTCCGCCTTTGGGCTCTTAGCCTATACTCGTCGTGCGCGAGTGGATGCTTATTTTCGCTTGGAGATGCATGCAAAAATAAAAAATAAAAAAATGATACATTTTGAAGAGTGTGCGGGGGGGGGGGGATAAAGAAAACAGAAAAAGGGTCCTCGCCAGAGGAGGATCTCAGCGACAAGGAGATAAAGAAGCGCTAGAATTAAGGGCCGGGGAGGAGAGAGCCGACCGCGGTGGGGTATCTCTCTCTCTCTCTCTCTGTCGATGTCAAGTTTCGGTATGGTTTTTATTTTTTTGTTTTCTTTCTCCTTTCTTGTTTTATTTCGTATATTATACAGCGTCATTTCCTCGGAACACGGCAACGCCGGGGACCGGTGGAATCCCCGCGATTCGGCCATTCCTTTCGGCGTCGATCCCCGAGAGATCCCGAACGACGAGGACTATAAATATACGAAGCCCAAGTGCTGCCTCCTTCTTTCTTTCTTTCTTTCTCCCGCGTCTTGCATCAAGCCGAGAGAGAGAAAGAGACTATGCACGCGAGAGAAGGCCCTCCGCGATTCTCCGCAGCTCTTTCGTTCTTTCCTCCTTCCCGCTCGGCATCGGAGTATCAAGGTCACCCGGACTCTACATGCCCTCTACCCGCTGCCCACTTGTACGCGGACGCGCGATGGCCCCCTCGCAGGTACACGGCGAGTCTTTTGGCTTGTAATTAATCCACGGTTTACATATATATTATATGCACCGGCCGTGCGTGCACGTATATATATATATAGCGTTATATCGGCACCTATAATGATATTAATTTCCACGCGGCTATCGCGATGCCTATACACTATACGCGCGAAAACGTACGTGCAAAAATCCACGAGTGCATGCACACGCGTGTGTTTATATATCTGTATGCATAGGCATTCATCAGACAAGCGAGGCGCACACGAGAAGGGGCCCAGAGGAATGTCCTCCGTATAGAAACGGTGTCGCGGTGTGCTGAGCCCCCGAGAAAAGAGCCGAGAATAGCCTAGCCAGTTTGCATACGTATATATATATATACACACGTGTGTATGGCAAAAGAGCGATCGAGAGCACGAGGAAAGGCCGCCACGTACCTGTATTATACACCGTCGCTGCTCCTCTGCTCTCTCCCATAGGGCCCTTTCGGTACCTCGAAAATACGCTACAACAACTACTCGGCCGCAAACATAACTCAGCTCCCTGACAAATGTTCCGCCGGGACATTCTTCAGGATTCCTCGCTCCTTCTTTCTTGCTTCTCCTCCTTTCCGAGGAGAGACCCCCCCCCTCCCTATATATACGTGTACCCGTGGCATAGATGCCCCTTCCAGCGTTTGAGATCGTGAATCGGTCGCTCCTTAAAAAATTAATAGCGAGAGAGCCCTCTTCCCTCGATCCGAGGCAATTTCGAAACCCCGCCGCCGTCTCGAGGAGTGCCGCCGCCACTGTACGTCTATATATGATATATATATACTCTTGCTCGGGACTCTGGGTATATAACTCCGTGTGTCAAACGCTCCTAAAATTTTGATCGAGCCCCGCGATCGGTGAAAGCCAGCCCCTCGATCTCTCGAAATTGGGTGCCGAATGTCAAATTGACTCGCCTCCCCCTCCCCCTGGGTTTTCTCCTCCGCTGGCTGCGCTCTTCCCACCGTCCGTCCGTCCGATTGAGACATTCGATTCCGATGAACCTGTCGGTTCGCGCCAAAGAATTCGTCATCATCTCTCGCGCAGACACGGGCTTACATATACACTGTACGCGTATACTCTTGGGAAAACAATAATCAATCGGATATATTATACACGCAACGGTGGCGCATTTATTCAATCGGCAGCTAATTACGATACAGCTCTCGTTTGTTACGACCGAGCATATATAATAATAAGTATAACGATGGCGAAACAATGCAAGTGTGGCACAACACCACGTATATACACCCCGGCACGCTTTTATGTATACCTTATACCCGTTGTGTGTGTGTAAAGAGAGCGTATGATATTATATAGTGAGAGGAAAATGCTAACCATGGGCCATTAATCGTGTCAACTAAGAGCGCGTGTCGTTGTTTTTTTTTTTAATTGCAGGGTGCGTTCTCACTGATCGTCGAAGCCTTCCACGACACGGACGACGTCACGCACGTTGCCAGAGGTAAGTCGCTTTTATTTACTTGCCACCTATACATTCATATGTTAAGTATATCAACCAACTTGTGTTGTGTTATACATGTACGTCACAATCAATGAGTCGGTCGGTTGATCGGTTCACTTGTCATTCACCCCCGATGCTACAAGTTATATTATATACAGTGCACGCTATACTGATGATGCTGTAATAATGCTTTGACCGTCTTTCTTTCACGTCACACTGGCAGTCGCGTCCCGACAGCGGATGGCATTGCCCTACATACACATGTGTGTACGACCAACCACCAACGCACGTGCGCGGTACAATATTTATGTGTGCACAACACGCGGCGAAGGAAAGAGCATCATGCGTGTGTGTGTATATGTAGTGTGACGTGCGTGGGTGACGATATATGTATCATATTTACCTAATGTATACCTATATACACACACGTGTAGGGTAGACCGACGCATGTGTATATATATATATAAAATTATATATACAACAACCGGCAGCCGCTAGTGTTTCCTTCCTGTGTAGTGTTTCGCGCGAGTTTATGTATATATATATAGGTACAGCCTACCCCGTGGGTAACACGAGAACCCGGTACCTCCTTCCTTCCCCTCCACCTCCCTTTTTTTTTCTGCTCCTCGGCCTCATCCTCCCCGTTACGGCGTGTACCTATATAATGTAACACATACCTACATGCACCGGCGTGCACTGCATCCGACAATTGCCCACCGGCCAAATCAAATCTCTTGTGTATAGGTATATACACCGGCCAACATTCATCGTCATGAGGGAATCATATAGAGAAGAAGAGGAAACGGGGGTGCGCGTATACACATATAGCCGGGAGGACCCACTTGTTTTCGGCAACTTGTCCATTCACGCGGGCTGCGCATTCCGCGGTCCAGGGCCTCTTCGCGCCGCGTCTTCTTCTCCGGTGCGTTTCGGGTTCTCGCTTCCCTTTCCGAACGGCAGCACGTAAACGTGAGAACGCTCCTTCCCGCAGGCGCGACACGTGCTCCCATTCTCTTCCTCCCTCTCTCGATCAGCTGATCAGCCGTGTGTGTATATATACGCACACCCCGTAGGCCATATAGCCCCGCTGCGTGTCTCATTATTACCCCCTCAATTAGGAGCGCCCCGAGCCCTACGTGGACTTTTTGCCTCCTCACCCCGGGAGTGAGTTTTTGTTGTTGCGTCGGGTTTTACGACTCGAGCAAGGGAAAAGAGAGAGCGCCGGCCGCTACTGCACCTCGCTCGGCGTGCCTCGTTTTCCGCTCGATCGAGCGCGACGCGAGCTTTTCTGCCCATCCAGAGTCCGAGGGAGCTTTCGTCGTGGGCGCGGTTTCCTCCCCCTCCCCCCCCTACGTTAAATGCGCAAAATCACGCGGACAGGCTAATAACGCGATGTACATCGAACCGCGTGGGAACCGCGAGCGATGTTTTGCGGGCGGATGTGTATGTATACATCTCGGTGTGTTTTTTCTTATTATTATACATATATATGTACGAGCTGCTTTTATATCCCGTCCCTAATTTTTTTATTCTCGCCCTTCGTTCCTACGTATACATGGGTTCTCCGTGGGGGGACGTGCATTGTTCCTCTCCTCATATATATATGCAGGCTGGCGTTGCATGCCGGTGGACTTTTTCAGCTTCTTGTCGGCTTAATTCCGATCTCTGTAATAAATTAGCGGGCGATCACGGTGGCATTTGTCTCCTCTGTAATTTATCTCCTCCCCCTTCGGCGACGACGACTACTTTCTTTCAGCAGCGTGTGATGGTGTTGTTGTCCTTGCGGGAGTATACACTTATGGGGATACGTATATATATATATATACACGTGTGTATGGCAAAAGAGCGATCGAGAGCACGAGGAAAGGCCGCCACGTACCTGTATTATACACCGTCGCTGCTCCTCTGCTCTNTTTTTTTTTTTTTTTTTTTTTTTTTTTTTTTTTTTTTTTTTTTTTTTTTTTTTTCTCTCGATCTCTTGGGATACTCTATCCCTCAACTAGCGAAATGTCACGTTAAGCGCACTGCCTATGATATACCCACACGTCGCATTGCAACACGTACACCAGCTCCACTGCACTTTGACTTTGTGTACAGCCAAAGAATCACATGGAAATGAGCGACGATCGGTAATTTCTGTTACGGTTCGATTACATCATCCGGCGGATCATGGATGAATCATAATGAGGGCCAAAGGGGAGGGGGGTAATCGACGAAGTCATGGCTGCGGTTACATTGTACCGATTATGAATCGAGAGAGAAAGAGGGTAAACAAGGATCCGGCTCGCGGCTAATCGTGATCATCATCATTTGCTCCGGTGTTTTTTTTTTCATCATCCTCCCTATATTTGCATCATACGCTATTCAGCTAAAAGTATAGGAGGAGGAGGTTTCGCTCTCTCTGATGGATTCCCATCGCGTTCGCACGCCGCTACCACGCACAGCTCTCGTACGCGCGAATACATGATCGCGCGCGCGCACGCACACATGTTTTTGTTCCCCGAAATCGTCCGTGACGCGGAAACGCGCGACAAGTCGGGACGTGCTCGATGTAAATTCATCGCCTCTTTCTCGGCCTGCCCAGCCCCCGAGCACCATCACCATCCACCACTGGTGTATACATATATATATATGTATAAGTACGACGAGCGACAGCAGCGTGGGATCGGTCCCATTCAAATTCACGCGAGAGAGAATTCCGCAATTCTCCTCCATCCCCCGTTTCCCCTCCTTGGCAGCCTTGCCTCGCGCGTGTGTCTGCCATGCACAGAGAGAGTATCCCATAGACACACACACACACACACACAAGTATGCGCTCCTCTTGCTCTCCTCCACCCATCACGTTCATTACCCATACTTTTATCGTCATACCTATATATACCATACATTTGGTACTTACCTATACCCGTATACGCGCGAAACGTCCGTTTTTGGTCAATCGTGTCGCCCTTTGCCCCCCTCCCCCCCTCAACATTAACCGTATGGCTCAACCCTTTATTCGTTATACCGGTCGCTGAGTTAACCGATTCTACGCCTATATAACTATACTAGTCTGTACATATAACGTACATATACACCGCGAACTTTTATTATATTCGCGTGCGTCGTCGTTTACTCTCTGCAATAAGTATACACTTGTATTCGCGCCCCGCGCTCTCAAGTAAAGTGCCATGCCACAATTATAATTATTATACCGGTGGCTGTGCGCGCACACAATACCCACACGCACAAAAGTACTTTTACCGCATTACCATGGCACCACCACCACCACCACCAAAGCTCCTGCTGTGATGTGTACATATATGTACGCCTGCATGGAATACCGATTACTAACTTGTGCTAAAGCAGTGTATATAAGTACCGTGTATATATTATATACGCGCTCCCTGCGATGCAGCTTCGAATTCCAATCCCCAACGTGTATATATAGATTATTGTGTGTACATACACATAACGATATCTATCTATCCGCTCTTTAATCTACCATCTCCTGGATATTTTAAAGAAAGCTCGGCTTCGGCGTATTGAAAAATTTATCAAGCCTCGTGCACTTGCTGCCGATGGCTATACGTACTCGTGTACCCTGAATAGAAATATCAGTCTCTCCCGCGACTGCATTGAATTGATTCCTTTTTCCTTTTTTTTTCTCCCCCCCCCCCTCTTACTAGTGGAATAGGTGCTTACGTGTGTGCACACAATATATACTTTAGCCGAGATGTTGCATCAAACGAGCGGTAAAAGCTTTGGTCGCGCGCGCGTGTATCTTATGTACATGATGCTTAAATGATGATTTGTGTACGGATCAATTGAAATGTTATCGATGAACAGTAATGATCACGTCAAAAAATAAAAAAAAAGGAAGGGGAGATGGTGACAACGACGCCCCTGTACGCAAATTAGGACAAGAGCTGTTTGATCCGAGTGGCAGGTGTAAATAAAATAAAATCAACATCTCCATTGAATTTGATAACAACATTACGAGAGCACGCGATACAGGAGGAGGAGGAGAAGTGGCGCAGCGCATAAATCTACATAAATCCGCAATAAATACGCCGATCCACGACCGCAGAGTTACACAGCGCAAGGGGGGCGGGCGTGAGTGTTTTATAACAAGCTCATCCGAAACTACATGTGCGGTCAAGCAGCTTACGTATACCTACACACAGCCACGCCGCCGCGGCTAATCCAAAAAATAGTGTCGGTATATTATACGTGCACAGTTTGAGTAATCCTCGCGGGGGAATACATACACAATATATATACACATCTCACCACCGCGGTGGCGACGGCTTCCTTCCGTTTGTCCGCCCCCCCTTCCCCCTCTGCGTTTATCCCGCGTATAACCTCCCTTTGCTGGAAAAAGAGCGCGGCTTTGGAATCTCTTATTCATTCTTCTCTCGGTATACAATATGTACACATCCGCGTGTGTCCTGTACGGTACACATACGTATACGTGTATGGATTGCACACAGCATCCAGCCGCGAGAAGAAAGGTATACATATAAGTATAGGCTCCTCTCTTTCTCTCGCGGATTCTCCCTCCCCCACCGGCCGGTTGGCGCGCCGCTTTGTGTATACACGTACACATGGGATTCAATGGTACCTGTATATAACGATGGGACGCGGAGGTGGAGGAGGGACCCACAAAGTGTGGTGGTGGTGGTGGTGTTCCTCTCTCGGTGTGTCCGTGCATCAGGAGTATAAAATATATATATGGGATGTACAGCTTGCACGCGTGTGTCAGCTGTAGTAATGTACCCACACACTCTCTCTTTCGCGAGAGCCGGCAGGAGCAGGAGCACCGACAAAGGTAGCAGGAGCAGGAGCGAGAGGGAGAGCACACACGCAGACGTGTATATATGTATATATATGTATATCCTTATACGCGGACGGGACGAGAGAGAGAGAGGAGCGTAACCTTTCCTTGACCCGCATACTGAACGGCTCTCCGCTGCTGCCTGGCTCTTTTGCCTGCCGTGCTGCTCCTGCGCTGGCTGGCTGGCTCAAGCGCTCGAACCGTGGGAACACTACTCACCGACTCATCCCCCCTCCTTCCCTCTCACTCTCCTCCCCCTCTCGCTGTTTTCCTTTTCTCTCTTTTTCGCCCAGCAGTCCCAGGCAGCAACGCTCCTCTCTCTCTCTCTCTCTCACCTCTTTCGCTCTTTCCCCCTGCCCCCTCCCCCCCTCTCTCTCTCTCTCTTTGGCTCTCTTGCTGGGTCCGCGTGGACAAAGTAATGGCCGACCACCACATCCTCTCTCTCTCTCTCTCTGTCCGCTCCGTGCTCCTCGTGTTGTAGGTATCCGCCGCACCCGCTGCCGCTCTTCAGCTGCTGCTGCTGCTGCTTTATCCTTTTTATTCTCTCGTGCAGGACCCTCGGGCGAGCCTATATATACATAACACACGCATACCTACATAATTACGTACACATAAAACACGATGATTTCCCCCGATGTGACGATTTTCATATAGCTAATACGAGCCATCGTCGCTCCTTTTGTTGTGTTGTGCTATTGTAGATGCCACCAAGGCTGGACGGGACGCCACTGCGACCAGTGCATCCGGTATCCGGGCTGTCTCCACGGCACCTGCCAAAAGCCCTGGCAGTGCATCTGCGACGAGGGCTGGGGTGGCCTCTTCTGCAACCAGGATCTCAATTTTTGTACCAATCACAAGCCGTGCCACAACGGCGGCACCTGCTTCAACACCGGCCAGGGCTCGTACACGTGCTCGTGCGCCCCCGGCTTCGCCGGCACCGATTGCAAGGAGCCCCTGCTCGACTGCACCGCCGAGCCGTGCATGAACAACGGCACCTGTCTACCCTACGTCGCGCCCAACGCCACCGCCAACAACGCGGATCCTAGTGCCGTGGCCATTGTGCCCCTCGACAATTCAGGATCGTCGCCCGGCAAGGACGGCCAGCAGCAGCAGCAGCAGCAACTCGAGACGATCGAGCGCAAGTACCGCTGCACGTGTCCGGCCGGCTGGAGGGGCAAACACTGCGAGATCAGCTCGAAATCGTGCAAGGATCAGCCGTGCGCCCGGGGCGCCACCTGCGAGGACGACAGCGAGCGCGGCTACAGTTGCCATTGCCCGGCCGGCTTCACCGGGCCCGACTGCGACCGGCCCATCGACGAGTGTGCCCCGAATCCCTGCGCCAACGGAGCCACCTGCACCGATCTCCTGGCCGGCTTCAAGTGCCACTGCCCGGCCGGCTTCACCGGCGAGCGCTGTCAGATCAACGTCGACGACTGCCAGGGCAATCCCTGCCTGAACGGCGGAACCTGCATCGACCACGTAAACAGCTTTCGCTGCCAGTGCGTTGCCGGCTACGTCGGCTGGCTCTGCCAGGACAAGGTCGACTACTGCGTGACCAAGCCCTGCGCCAACGGAGGCTCCTGTCTGTCGACCACCAACGACTACCAGTGCGTCTGCCGGCCCGGCTTCGCCGGCAAGGATTGCAGCGTCGACGTCGACGAGTGCAAAAGCTCGCCCTGCCAACACGGTGGCACCTGCCGCAACCGCGTCAACGGCTTCAGTTGCGACTGCACCGACGGATGGCGGGGCGAGACTTGCGCCGAGTCCTCGGCGAGGCCCGGCTCGGCCGGCTACTGGTCCGCCGCCCGGCCACCGTCCTCGGCCACCCAAACCAACAACCGGCCGGTCGCCGCGGGCCCCGAGGCACAACACGCCGCCCTCACGACCGAGCACGTTGTCGTCATAGCCACCATCTCGACGGCCGTGCCGGCTTTCGTCCTCGTGGCCGCTCTGGCCGTCATGTGCATGAAACGCCGGCAGAAGCGCGAGCAGGCCAAGGCCGATGAGGAGGCGCGCCTGCAGAACGAGCGCAACGCCGTGCACAGCAGTATGAGCAAGCGCGCGGGCGCGCTATTGTCGCCGCAGCTCGAGCCGGTCCAGTCGGCCGGTGACAGCCACATGATCAAAAACACGTGGACGGGCCAGCCGGGCTGCGGTCAAACAGCCATCAACCAGGCGAAGAGCGTCAACAACGCGATGGCCTCGGTGGACGGGTCGTTCGATGGCTCGCTGCACGAGGCGTACGGTAAACAGCAGCAGCAACAGTTGCAGCAACAGTCGCAGCAATCGGCCGACTCGCAGTTGCCGGAAATCTCGCGGCCGCGGCCGACCAAGCAGTTGAACACGGAGGCGGCGGCGCATCGGGCCTCCCAGCATCTCTACCAAAAGGATAAGGACTGTCTGCTGGGTGGCTTGGCGTCCTCGTGCCACCAGCTGATGGACTCGAAACGCTCGTCGAGCTTGTTTTCGGCGCCAGCCTCGGAGCCCGGCTGCTGCTCCGGCTCGTCGTGCTCGGACCTCAAGAGGCCAAACACGAGCATATCGGAGCAGGGCCCGCCGGACGATCAGATGTCGACGCAGGGCTCGGACACGCCCGGCTGCGGGGTCTACGTCATCGACGACCACTACAGGCACGACACGGCGACGCTCGCCTCGACCCTCGCCACCGAGGTCTAGCGAACAGCGGTAGTTTAGACGATCATCCAGATGATGATGATGATGATGACGACTTCACCAAAGCCGCCCACGAGCCGGCATGTGTGTTGTTGTTGTTATTGTTGTTGTTATTGTTGTTGCCTGTTGTACGTAGACTTTTACCTTACTCCCCCTCGGACTATTATAATATGTATATCAATGGATGCTGTGTCGGCGGTACCACGCGGGCGTAAGCGCCGCGGGCCGCCTCCTGTCTTTATTAGCTATTAAATAGATACGATGCAAGCTCGATGCAAGCGCCTTGTACAGAACTAATTTATTATTGTTATTTTCTATTACTATTATTATTATTATTATTATTATTAATAATAATATGATTATCATAGTATATATGATTATATTATTTTTTGTATTAGTTGTAATTTTTTTTTTTCTTTTTTTTTTTTTACGATAGTTCCATTATCGTGTACGATTATCAGTAACTAATACTGTAAGTTTGTCGCTCCCCGAAGTGATCAGAGATTCTCAACGTCGACGAGATAACTATAACACAATATTAAACTCGTCCTACTGCATTTGCGAAACACATTATGTTTGAGTAATTTTTTGAGTACTGCCCGGGAGAGCATCTGTTTCGCGTGCGTATTATATATATAAATTATATATATATGTGTGTGTGTGTGTCTGGGTATACACGTTTTTGTATAGTTTCATGTGTGCATGTCGTACGTATACGTAGTTATAAGCATGTGTCCGTCTGCCTGACTGCGTGTGGTGTGTGTGTATGTGTTGATGTTGAAAACATTGGACGCGAAAGAGAAAGGAGCACAGCTAGAAAGTGACTGCGTCGTGTATTGGTGTACATACATGCGCACGCGTTCGTATAATATCCGTCGAAGGGACGCGGACTCGAGAGCAACGGGTTGTAATATTCCGATTAAGAAAAAAAAAAAAAAAAAAAAAAAACTGGCTGTTTATCGACAGGGGCGAGATTAGGGCACCGCTGCCCCCTCCCCCGCGCGCAAAAGCGATCTTTTTGTAATTTTCATCCGTACCCGCCTTGAAGAGAGCACCGATGAAAATTATACAAAAGGTCGGACCGATCGACCGACGAGCGAGCTTTTCCGGCTCTTATAGAGTCATCGTCGTCTCAACACGCGAGAGAAGACGCGGCAAACTGGAATCGACAAAGTCGAGCCCACACGATGCATTTCTTTCGCGGTTAACGCCGCCGAGCGCCCGCCACTCGCACGGGTTCCCTTTTTTTTTTCTCTCTCTCTCTCTCTCCTACCGGGAGTCTGCTCTTCTCCTCTTTACCGAGTTCATTGGCAGTCTGTCGGGGACGATAGCGAGCCTAAAAATACGCTCTCGAGAGCCCGCTCCTGGTGTTTTCAGGAACGCGCCCTCGTCCCGGACAAGAGCCGTCGTCTACACACGCACGTCAAGGCCCGTTGCCGGAAAAGAGCAGAGTCGAAAGAAAGAGAGAGAGAAAACACAGGGAACGCCTGCCATATTATACATAAACTCGCCGGCGCTTACCCGCGAAATCAAATCAAAGGAATCGATCCAGCCACCTCTTCTCTCTCTGTCCCCCAAACTCCCCGATCAACGTAATAGTGTATCAAGTAGTTTCGCTCAGAACGATCTCGCTTTTTTTTTTGTATGTTGTTTTTTCCTTCTTTTTTTTTCGTGCGTGCGCGAATGAGAAAAAGAGCGTGCAACGTTTTACCGGCTCGGTTTCCTTCCTCCCTTCGTCAGGATTATAAGTCGGTGGCTCATGTATGGAGCGGCGACTTCTCGATTTGATACGTATACACTGCCAACGCGCGCCAGCAACGGATTCCAAAGTCCGGCATTATTATGCTATTTTCCGATTGATTTCTACTGCATGTTTAATCAAAGTATATTGAAGCGTATGGTGGTTGCGCTACCGGCAAGCTCGCGACTGTATAGTTTATTTTTTTTCTCCACCCTCCTCCCCTAACACACACACACACACTTGTTTTTGCATTGTTTTCAAAATTTAGTTGACAAATTTTTTTTTTCCCCTCAACTCGCATGACCTCGAGATGTGTAATTATAATGGGCTTGCTGGTGGTCGCGCGACCAAATTGTATATGACGAATGACGAATGTTTTGTTATTGTGCGATTTTTCGATGCGTAACTATTTATTTATAATGATAATAATGATAAATTGTTGGTGATAATAATGATCATGACGACGTTAGCTGATATGGAATATCGGACAACGATAATCGGCGAGTAATTAAATTAAAAAAATAATAGAGTTTAAACAATGAAGTATAAAAATACAGAGCGACTATGTCGACGACGACGACAAAGACGATGGCGAGAATCATGAAGATATAACGATGATGAAGCACAAGATTCATTAATGTTCCTCTTAAGATATTAATAAATATAAAAGTCAGACTTGGGACCGGAGCTAGCGTCTGCACTCTGTCGATCCAAGACGTGGTGGTGCCGATGCGTCCGGTTCTACAGCCAACGCTCGATTTCTTCATCTCTCGTTTGTGAAGCAGCGAATGAAGGATACGAGAAAAATAATAGTGATTTATTGAATAACTTACCAAGGCAAGACAACTAGGCGATTACTATATTCAAATACGTAACTGCGCTCTTGTCACTTTTGTACTTACACCCTCCTGTCCTCTTGTCCTCATTTTTTTTATTTTTTCAAAATTTTTTATCCGACCACTCGGTGAAAAGACACGATTCAATGAGCGTGATTGCCATTTTTTTCTTCAACATTTATTTTTTATAATTAATTATGAAACAAACAAACAAACAAAAAAATACAGATTTTTTTCTTTGAGAATTAAAGAGCAATCGCGTAGCGACTGATTTTTCACCGAGCGTCGATTCATTGGCTTTTTTCCAAACGATTGATTATGCATTTTTCTCCCGTATCCCCAATTTGCGCGTAATTCTTAAGTAAAAGCATTGTAAAGACTTTGTAGATTGTAACTTTTTGTAAAGAAGAAAAAAAAAAATAATAATTCAAATCTGTATATTTGTAGTAGCCGTGTACAATTATGATTAATTAATATTATAACGTATCATTATATTAAAGAAAATTGTAAATAGACAAATTGTCAATATAAATTGTCAAAAGAGCGACAGTGAACGATTAAAACGATACATTCAAAGATAATACATGCCTCTGTTTTCATTATTTTTTACCCTATAATTACTCACTCATTTATAAATAACAATCAATAATTTACGCTTTGGCGTTGTTTTTACAAGACTAAAGAAAAAAAAAAAAAAAAAAAAAAAAAACGAGCTTTTTGAAGCAATATTGATCCTCTCTGTTTACGAATAATACAGAGATCAAAGAAGAGAAAACACGAGTTTGTCGAGTCTAATTTGGGCGAGTTCGGGGCACGGCAGAGGAAGACCTCTACATACGTTACACCGACAGCCCCGAGCGCAAAGCTAACGAGTACATCAGGCCATTCATTTACTTCCCTCTATATAACTCCGATTCGTCGCGTACCGAACTTTATGGCTGTACTATTTTTATCGAAAACCGAAATTGGTCCATTGATCAAAATAACTTTTGTTGTTTTTTTTTGTGTTACAGCAATAAAAAACAGTTTTACGAGTTTGAAAAAATGTTTCAGTGATCGTTGCCAGAGTAAAAAGAAAGAAAGGAAGAAAAAAAAAAAAAAAAAAAAAACGTTAGGCAGAGGGTATAACGGAACAACTGGTGCTGTGCGTAACTTCCAGTTATGTTAATGGCTCGTTTCCATCGCCCTTATGGTCGCGATGCAGGCGACGTTGGCAAAAATACGATTCACGATACATATATGTACATATAATGCACGTGGCCTTATTTTTATTTATACAAATGTTTGACGGGGTTTTTTTTTTTTATCTATCATTCACGTACCTACACGTAAAATGTGCAATCGAATTTTGCGAAACAATGAAGGCACAGCTCGTGCGATGGATGTCTCTCTTTCTCGGCCCGCATCACGATCCCTATCTTTTTGGAGCGACGGTGTCTCACACACGCGCGAGCGTTTATAACGGGAAACGGCCCAATAATGTAAAATGTGACGGCGACAATGCAACGGAGGTTTTTGGCCCAAAGTTACCCTTTTTTTTTGCGTCACTCGCTGCAGGCCCGCAAACAGCGCAGTTTTTTTAACGCGTGCTCGGCATTTTTGCTCTTTTCCCTGATTCCCGAGCAACGTCCCAACGGAAGCTCACTTGCGAGCCTTTTTCGGCGTACGTATATACTTTTGACCGCGGACGTGCGCGTGATTTCATCACCGATGGCTCTCGCGAGTAGATAGATCGATGGATCCTTTCTGGAGCGCGTTATATATATTGGTGAAATAATGGTAATGTAAAGCACTTGCGAGTGTATACGTGGAAAAATTACACGGTGGAGCGGTGACGGCACGAAATTTCCGTGAAAGTCAAATAAGTTATACTTAACGAGTGAGCGTGCACGTGTATACATTATGTGCGCAAAGCTGGGGCCAAAGCTCACCCGAGAGAAAATCGGAACGAATGATGTATGTGTGTATTATTATTATATGCATACGTTGGTGTATGTATGTATATATATATGCGACATGCAGCTGTTCGCAACCTCCTCGTTGCGACGAGCGCTTTCACTTGGCCCTCGGGTCTCCCAGGCATCACGCGAATTTTGATGCCTACACAAGTACGATCGACCTCGGTATATTATGTAATGCTGTTCTAGGTAAAGGTACATTAGGCACGAATTTTAGGCTCCTACCTTTTTTTTGTTGCTGCCTTTTCTCTACGACGTTCTAAAAGTCACTTTTGAATCTTCGTATGATTTTAATTGGTCGATGAGAGATCTGTTGTTTACGGTGAGAATATCGGTAGGATTTTGTTGGAAACGTAATTTTAAGGTATGCTTATGTGTAAAATCACTAGGACTAAGGATGTCTTTAACCGATTTTGTCTATTCAGATCTCAAAAGTTTTATTTTCCCTTCCTGATTGCGGCTCTTTTTTTTTTTCAATTTTTATAAAACAGCACTTTTTTCTTTTTCTNCCTGTGCTGCCACCCTTGTGGCCACCTGCGGAAATTACTTAATATATGTAAACAAAGCCAAATCGTGTTGCAGAGATGCAGAGGTGGTAGCAAATTATTTTAATAAAACTAATTAATATTTATTATTATAAGAGTGACGAAATTGATGATTACGTATAAGAAAACGTACGTTCAATGAAAAAGAAGTATAATTTTTCTATATTCTATCTTATAACCGAGATAAAAATTAAGTTTTTTTTTTTTGAGGTTGTATGTTTTCAGTGATAAGCTGAATGAGATGTAAATTACCCTAATGATGTAAGAAATATCAAGAAATGAATCCGTGCATGTGCATGCATACCTTTCTTACATCATTAAGGTAATCTTCATCTCATTTGGCTTAACTATGAAAGTATACAACCTCAAAAAAAAAAAAAGTTGTATTTCACATATTTGAAAGGCAAAGACACGTCTGCTTTTGGCTTGGACACATGAAATGTGGGTGAATTTTGATAGGTTGGTAAGCTTTTACTGTGACGGCGATACACTTGAGCATCAAGTAAAATAGCGCTTCTTGTGCAATTCCGTGTGATGCTTGTCACGGTATACGCAGACCGCCTTATTGCGAGTCATGTGTACGCGTACAGGTAAGCCCACATGATATTGTTTTCATAATAAATCAATCACCTGTACTCGTATCCATATTATACGTACCACTTTAATTGCGACACGAATGTAACAAAAAAAAAAATAATAATCATAATTGTTGAGCATCATCAAAATAAAATTACCGATCTTCTCGGGATCGGCGAAAATCGCTGAGCTAAAAGATTTGTTGTTTCCCTTTCTAAACGTGAAAAAAACAAAAATAGATACACATTTCCCATGGATCGTAGAAACGTCGATACGTGCAATTATTGCAAGTTACAAGCGCGCAGGGGGGTACAAGAGATGTACATCCTTGGCCATCGCGAGAGGGTTTTTACGACAATTCGCAAAAAGAGCGAGGTATCTTGTGTAGGTTCCGGTGTGCGCGAAAGAATTTTTCACAGCTCCACGCGCAAAAGTGGATCTACGAATCGAGAGAAGAAGAAGAAAGAAACGAAAAAAAAAAAAAAAAAGTGCCAGACGACTCGGCGCTCTTGGGTTCGCAATAATAAAAAGAAATTTTCTCTCCCGTGGGAGAAAGAACAGGGAGAACATACACTGCACACTCACAAGCGTAAAAACCATCAGCCACGGAAGCGCGGAGTTTAATACGTACGTGGATATACAGATATATACACATTATCCACGTACCATAATATATGACTATACGTGTGCGCGTGCGGTAGTTGTGTGTGTGTATATATATAGGGAACAGAAGAGAAGAGAGTAGATTTCTCATAGGTACGAGGGAAGGAAGGGAGGAGAAGAGGAGGGGCAGGAAAAAAGAGGAGTAGTGTGTAGGCGAGGGAGGCATAAAAGCGCCTCACCGGCCGCCTCTGTATATACATGTACGTATAATCCTTCTATTTCTCTCTTTACTCGGGCGCTGGACATAGCTCGCGCACACGTGAATCGCCGGCCCCTCCGCTTTTTCTTTCTTTTCGTTTTTTTTATTTTTTTTATTTTTTTTTTTATTTTTTCTTCTCGGCCTGTACTTTCATTCCTTCCGCGATTCGTGCTTTTGCGCCACGCAACGCCGATCGAGCTCCTTCGAAATTTTCAAGACTGTTACTATATACCAACCTACCTATAATTGCGCGAAACTACGCCGGGAAGCTTTTTTTATTTCTTGCTATTATTTTCTTTTCCATACGCACCGCGTAAGGGTCTCACGGGGTATTTTAAACAGCGATCCGATATCTCCCTTATACCGATTTATCGGTAATTTCCAAAATCGGGTTTTTGCATATCGCCTGCGTAAAACTACAGCGAATTTGACGGTGCATTACAATTCCGTAACTTCGACACACACGGGAGCGAGTTTTGCAATAACTGGAACTTGAAACTGGACTGGAGTGCAGTGGCGGCAGTGCACCGAGTACGTAGCGGTATAGCGCAAAATATCAGTAACGTTACCCATGGAAGCGTAACGACGACGACTGGAGTGGTTCCGTTCCGCTTCCGTCCCTCGTACGTGATGGCTATAATATACCCCATCATTACATACACCCAAACATAATATATCGTACTTGTACAACTATAAGGAAGCAACGATGACAACAAGAAAACGTATCGAGTGTGCACAATATAAAATGCAGTGTTGACTTATGAATAAAGTTTTTATTATTTTTACACATCCAAATTCATGTAGTAATGTAGGAACACTTGAGAAAAACATCATGGGCGATGGCGGTGAGTCAGTTGAGCTTGGCCGTGTCATCGGGCTGGTGGTACCGGCCGGCAAACAAAATATCGTTCTTTTCCAGATCCAGCAGGAAAAACAGGAACGGCCTATCGGCGCGGAACCTCGTCGTCGTCGACCCCATGAGCGGTATCACCACGGCCTCTGAAAATGTTAATCGTCCCATTTTTTTTTTTTTTTTTTTTTTTTTTTGTCATCATCTACCCAATATCCCGTTTTCCCACCCCTTGCCATCCACCGATTGGAAAACATGTATTACCTGAAACGGCCGCGGCGATGGTGCCCTCCTCGTTGATTTCTATGTGCGCGTTGTGCATGAACGCCCCGACCTTTACACCTTTGCCGAGGAACGCCGCCGAAAGATCGGCATCATCGCCAAACAGACTTTTGATGTTCAGCTGCGGATAAGAATGAAATTTGTTACTTTTTTTTTCCCAAGAAAAAAAAAAAAAAAAAAAAAACCACATATAGGCACCTCCGACAGCTTGCCCTGCATGTTGAGTTTCGTGCCGATGCTGAATCGCGGTATCTGCAACAGGAGCTCGGTGTCCTGCATGGCCGCCAGGACGGACGATACCGGAGTGAAGGCCATGTCGCGCGACAGATCGGCCAGCGCTTGCATTCCCGTTTTCAGGGGCAGCAGCATCAGCATGCCCATTCGGCCCCCCTGAAAGTTGCACGTAGTTTTGTTTCACATACCTTGGTATTTACTTACTCGCGCCTTTTTTTCGTTTCTTCACTTACCGTGTAGGGGATGAACACGGCTTCGGACACGAGGGAGGGAACCACGGCGTACTTGTAATCGGCAACGATCTCCATCATCGCGACGTCCTTACAGCCCAAGTCTGGCACGTTGAAGCATCTCTTTCGCGTGTCGGCCTTGTCGAAGGCGTGCTCCCACTTGCCCTTGAAGTAAGCCGACGTCGTCAGCAGCAGATTCGTCGAGTCGGTTATGGAGCCTGAACGTGGATTTACAATTTTAGAAAGAGGGAAAAACAAAAAAATCGGCAAGTGGTGCGCGTACTTGGGTCCGTCAGGGAAGTTATGCGTCCGTGGGTGTACTTTGTAATCCACTCGTTAACGGCCTTGACCGTTGCCGTGGAGTTTGAAAAGTCCACCTTCTCGATCTCTCCACCGTAAAAACTGTGCACCGCGTTGCTGTAATTTTGACGTACGTCCACGTTCTTTCCCGTCCACAGTTTTATCGCCGTCTGCAGCTCCGTGTCACCGGTTGGGTCCTGAAAAAATTTTCAAAATCACTTTGACATACATCCGATGGTCGTTTGGGTTTTGCGTATATTACCTTGTAGTTGGTGGCAGTTAGATTGGATGCCTTTTTCGCTGTGTCCGAAAAATCGGTGATTCGCAGACTGGACAAGATTTCCTGCTGCGTCTTGCCGGTGGCTGCCTCGGCGAGGACTACCAGCGCCGCTTTGACGGTGCTCGTGCCGATCACCACGTTACCGGGCTGGGCTTCGTTCACTTGCTGAACATCCGATCCAAGCTCAATTTATTTAGTACCGATTTTTTTTCTTTTTCATTTCAAGTATTGAATAATCGCATGTCATGTTATACGTACTTGCAACAGCTCGATGTTGAAGTAATTGGTGCGCTCGATTCGGCCGGTACCTACTGCAGAAGTAAATATAATCAAAATTGCGTTTGAAAAAATGTGAGTTTAAAAATTTTCCTCAAACTTATGTACATCATCACTCGAAAGCTTCGGCGAGAACCGCAGACGAGGTTTATTGTGCATTTAAACAGATGTTTCAAATTTTAATTATAATTTAATTCGGTTGGTTTTGAATAAGTTGTTATTATTCTTTTTTTTCGAATAAAAAGAAACAACAACGTGATTCGCAAGATGAGATATTATCTGCGAAAAAAGCAATTATTGACAAGACTCACGAGGTAATTTAATTTATTGCTTGCTTTCGATGCGTGTACTGTTAGAAACGGTTGTAAAAATAAAAACACGAGGAGAACATAGAATCGTGACGGTTGGGTTATTCCATCGAATGAGTAATAATTAGTGACGGGAAAGAAAATATTGCTAAAATTTCCGAGTATCCGAGAAAAATCGGATCTCCTGATATTCGTTAATCATAACAAAGCACCTTATCAATTTTTAATATCAAAAAGACATGCTGTTGCGTGTTGTGGGTCAGACTTGGATACAATCGTTTTATGGATTTTTAAGCACTTTGAAATAAATATTTTTTCGTGCATAATGTGCATTCAATTTGATGAACAAATTTGTTATTTATTACTGCTCACAATACAAAACTGAGAAAACTGTTTTTTCCCTCTGAGATAAAGGTAATACATTTTAGATATTAAGCTTCACTGTAAAGTATTTCATTTAAATTATTTAAACGCTTCAAATCATTTTATTTTTTATTTACTTTTTTTTTCAAATGGTAATGGACTGTTTTGATTGGAAAAATGTTGTCAAGCACAGTGTTTTAGAATAATTAATGCATTAAATTTGGCAAAAAAAAAAATGATATAAAAAAAAAATTTTTTAAACATCCTTGCCCAAGTCTTGTTGCAATAAGTACCAGCATCGGTGCAGATGACCCCGATGATTGCGATGGAAATTAATAGCGGTGCCATTTCGCGCTCGAGCACACGTAATTGAATATTGTAATGTAATCAAAGGAAAGAGACTTAGGCAATAATAATACATCGATGACTTTATATTTATACACAGGCCGAGCATTTTCGATAATAGTTGATCTGCTTGATGCGTCTTAAATTACGTGTTTTCCGAATCATATAAGCTTCATTGTTATTTATATCGGTGTACTGTATACTAAAACTGTGATGTTTGTTCGTAAAGTACAATGCATGGATACTTTGTCTTAGAATTTTATTTTCAAGATGTAATGCATAATGCATCGTTTGGATTAAAAATCTGGTTTTTTTTTGTTTATTAGTTGTTACAAAACAGTAACATGAAGGAAAAAAAGATGCGTTCGACTTTAAGGAGAATTTAAAATTCAAATACTCGAATGATAAATTTTATTGTCTAAAAATGTATTTTATCTTAGAAAAAGTTTTATTGAGAGTTTATTTTCTTTCTGTAAGAAATTTAATTCACTTTATGCCCAAATCTGATTGTGTACCAAAAGTATACTTTACGCATCAAGCAAACGTTGTTTGTACACGGATAACAAAGATGACTTTGGGATCTCGTGCGAAGGACGGAAACAACATAACTTCGCGTCACCCGATTTGAAAACGCTAATTTAAATACGCTATTTCACCGCGTGGAAACACTGTACACCTGCCACGGTACTCTCGGGGTCATTGGCTTTTTTTTTTTACGTAACGATTTATTTACACCGGTACGAGTATCCATGCCTCTATAGCGTTTGTCGCGAGGGAAGCTGTTGCTCCGCGCGTGTTATTATCACCATCATCATTTCAGGCCCTCGGAATCTCAGCTCTGAATATTCATGTATTTTTAACGGAGACGTCTTATTCATAGTCGATTCGCGTCACGGCAATCTGTAAATAAACGACTTCGGTCGATTAAAATCCATTAAATCACGCGCTCGTACAGAAAAAAAAAAAAAAAAAAAAAAAAGTCGTACATTACAGATACGCGAGGAGAACCGAACACGATCGTCGAGCTTTTATTTTTCACTCGGTCGAGCACGTGTACACACACGCCCATAGGTGAAAATATAAATGAAGAAAAAAATAACATCCAAGTGTAATCGGCTACCTGCTGCAGATGTAGGAGCGGCTGGGATTTTCAAATTCATGGGGGCCATTGGCGTTGGCTCGGTCGACACTTTGGCCATTCCGGTTTTCTCCGACGAATTATCCACACCCATGTATGTGCCCATGTATAAAATCGTGCCCGTGCTCTCGTCCTTGATGTAAAAGACAAACGGATGGGTCGCGTGGAAGGTCTCGTCGTTCATCTTGGTGCCGATTTCGATTTCTGAAAAAATCGTTTTTTATCAGCTGTATGAGTTTGTTTAGTAACAAGTAACGAAAAAATCGAGTCGTTGAATAATTGCTATTAGTTGGTAATTCTACATACGTATTACATACGGAGGCTATTAATTTCATCACAGTATACTCGCCTCGATCGGGCGAGACGGGTAATTTTCAAAACAATTATCTCCAAGAAGCATTTTTTTCCGCACAGGAATGAAAATTTGTTGTCTTTTTTATTCTTATTTTTTTTTTTTTTAAGCAATTGACTTTGTTCGGAGGAAAGAAACGCGCACTCGAGCGTTCAATGTCATCAAATTTCTTTTCTTTTTTTTTTTTACAACAGTGACAAAATATGTATGCACAGGCAACGCCGATCCTTATCTCGTTGTTTGTCTCGATTAAACAGAAAGAACAGTCTCTGTCTCTCTTACCCGTGGCGGTGTAAGCCGTCGAGCCCTGCTCGTTAACCTCGATCCCGGACTTTTGCAGGATGTCGTTGACAACCAGGGGCCTGGACGTCGACTTGGAGCGCAATATACCGGTCAGCGTGGCCGTTTCGTCGAAGATTTCATTGATGCCCAGCTGAAAACAATACAATTACCGGCCCACTGTTCACACGTTCCAACAGTCACGAGGTATACGTGTTTGTTATTACTCGTTACCTCGCGGAGAGCGTCCTCCATGTGGCTGGTAAAGTCGAACTTGAATTTCGGAAGTCGCACGTCGACCGGTATCTCTTGCATGAGCCACTCGTACTCGCTCATCTTGTCCGGCTGGATTTTGCCCACCAGGTCGCTCAAATTGCCAGGTTGTTGGGGCAGAATGACGAACATCGAGTACTTGTGGCCCTTCACGATCAAACCGACCCAAAACGTTTGTCATCATTTCTATCATTGTTTTTTTGTCTTAGGTACCATAATCGCGCGCTCACCGCGTAGGGCAGCCGAAGGATCTTCGAGTCCAGGTCCTTGATGAATCCCAGGTACAATTTCTTGGTCGACATCATGTAGGGTACCTGCACGCTCTGGCCGGTGGCCGTGTGGAACTCGGCGCTCCTGGTGTGGCTGGCGTCGAACGGCTGCCGGTACCATTGTCCCTTGAAGTACAGCGCGTTCACGATCACCATCAGACTGTCCCGCAGCGTTTCGTCTGTTTACACGGATACGTTGTACGATGATAAATCGTCAATGTGCTACATCATACATTATACATGTGTACAGTTATTCTCCCCCTCCCCCTCCCCCCGAATTAGCATTTGAATCACCATTGGTAATGAGCCGCGGGATGTGTCCTTCGGTGACGTTGTTCACGAAAGAGTTGATTTTTTCGGCCGTGGCTGGCGAGTTCGAGAAGTTGGCGTTGAGCACTTGGGCCTTGTAAAACGTCTCGGCCGTCGCCACGTAGCGCTGCCTCAGCGTGACGCTGTGGTCCACGTAGAAGCGGCTCCCAAAGTTCAGAGAAAACTCGGGTCTTTTCTCCTTTGCAAGGCAACAACGGGTATATATTATGTGTCACACATTGTACGCATACAGCTGAGCGGGTACATATGAATATAATTTACCTTCATGGACTTGAGCACATTGGCGAACCTGTCGCGCGTCTTTAGCTTGTCGTCGGTGATGTTCATGGCGGTGGCGAGCTCCCGGGCTGTGTTATTGTCCGCGCCCTCGTACAGCAGGACCAGCGCGAATTTCAGGGAAATCGGCGAAACCAGTAAGCTCCCGCTGCTGCGTTTGGCCAAACTCTACGCCAACGAGAGACAATGGTATATATATATATATAGCATTGAGCAAGTGCAGAGGAGGAGGAGCCTCAAAATATGAAAGGGCCGATCTTACCTGGAAGAGCCTCCAGTCGAAGTGGTCGTACCTCTTGCCCTGGTACGGAACAAAGTCGTCGACGTCGTCGATGGGCCTCGGGCTCGAGCTGCCCTTGTCGGTGTCGACGCTCCTCCTCCGCCCGGCTGACGCGCTCGTCACCGAGCCCACCAGGACCACCAGGACCACCAGCCATCCTGTTGCAACTTTTTTTTTTTTTTTCAGTCCAGGGCATACCGATTTTTTTTTCTTTTTCCACCGATCGCGTATACCGAGTCTTATCACAAACGTAAACAAACTGAGGGCGCGTGTGTACGGAAAAGACGCGAGAGTTGTAAACGTCGTTAGATAACGCGAGCACACGGTGTGAAAGTTATCGCATCGCCGGGATTTCACCGAAAAGGTCAACGGTACGATCGTACAACTGTGTACTTATGAATTACGTGATGTTATTAGAGCGAGAGGCGGAATGACGAAAGAGCAAAGAGAATCTGGAATTCCGGTTGCGGTGAAAATATAGAGATAAACGAGTTTGCGCGATCAAAGTCAATACAAGTACCTAATTGAGAAAAAAAAAAAAAAAAAAACAATGAAAATTAATCGCCGTCGCGTTGGTATGGGTTGAGCGAGGTGTTGCGCGCGTTGTGGCCTTGAACGGTATGGATCATAGGATGATCCTTTTTTATCGCGTGGATCGTAGCACGCGTACGTATAGCGAAACTTTTTGGAAAACTCTTACGGTCACTTTTGATTAAAACTTGTACAGAGTTGATGGAAAAACAAAAATTCACTGACCTGCTCGTCTTTTTTGCCTCGATAGCGTTGACATCGTTCTTTTTTTTTTTTTTTTTTTTTCTTTCTTTCTTGAAGAAGAAGGAAAAAAAGTATGTTTACTTGATACACTTGCGATAATACTGTAGAGGCGAGCTCTCGGAGCCGTGCGACTCGAACAAGAGCGTGCGCTCGACAGGCGCTTGTCTGATGCTGCGAATCACGTACAGCCGGTCGCTTAGAAAATATATAAGAGGAGGAGGTGGAGACCGGGATTGGTTGTCGCGGCAGCCGAGCGGGCCGCTAATCATGTCCGCGTCTTTTTCGATGATTGTATACATCTCATTGAGATATGTTTTTTTTTTTTTCCTTCCTCTTAAGATTTTCTTTTACGAGGTTTTTTGGAAATCGGCGGTAATTTTATGCTCACGTGTGAGATAAATCGGTAAAATCAAGTTATCCGTGGTTTCGGTACGAGGAAATGTACAGTGTTGAATATTTACACATTTCATGAATGTTACCCAGTGTTGAAAAAATGGCTAATTTTTTTTTTTTTTTTTTTTTTTTTACTGTGTAACCGTTGTCCAAAGTCCAACCGATTTCGAGTCGAATCAAACAAATTCTCCAAAATCTTGCAGGTGTAGATCATTTTATTATTCGTCATATGTTAAAAAAAGTGATAAAATTGTTTTTTCTTTCAAATATTTACTCTTATAAATTTATAAATAGGATTACTGCTTGGTGTAAGTATATTTTGGAGCGAAACTATAAAGAGCAGCGATATATTGTTTTACCTTTGAATTCTTCTCGAAAGTGTTTTCGAAGAATCTCGGAATAAGAAAAGTTGAAGTAAATAATCAATCAATTAAATAATAACCAAACAGATGAATGAAAATATCGTGATTGAAGCGCGAGAAAAAGCTTTAATTGCAATTTTTGCCACATTCAATAAGTTAAAGTCGATTTGAAAAAACCAAAAATGAGCTTGCTTTTTTTCTGGTAAGTATTGGAGCGTGATTGATGTGGGTTTGACCATATATAGCTTTTGTTTCGTAAGTGTGTAAACAGTTGATTCATCGGAACTTTTTTATTGCAATCTTCGTTGTGATATGCTGACACTTATTGCACTTAGATAAAACTGAAAACTATATTACCAACGAGCTTCGATTATAATTAAATCGAAAAAATGTACTAATTTGAATTTTTTTTATGTTACGAACAAAGCTATGAAAATTTAGGGCAAATTTTTTAAATTTTCACCGGCGTCTTATTGAAAATTTGTCTAAAAAATCGAAGTACGTAATATATCCAGAGTTGGGCACATAAATCTATTCAATTTTTTTGCAATTTAATTGTTTTTTAGTGCAATGTATTACTAACGATAAAACTTTTTTTTAAATACGATCCATTAAAACTTGAAAGAAAAAAAAGTCAAATAATTGCAAAAGTACTGAAATACGTAATGATTTGCATTCATCCGAGAAAAAAAATTTTTTTTTCTTCATTTATTATTGTTAACAATACTTACCAACTAAAAAAAATTTTCCGCAAAAATGATGCACTGTAATAAAAACTTTTTCCAAATTACCTGAAAGTTTAGAAAAAATTGTTCCCAAGTTTTCATCAAGTTAAAAATACATTATATTCGACTAAAATTCATAAGAAAAACAAATTTCTATGATTTTAAAAAATAAGCGTGTAGACTCTAGGAATCGCAATATCAATGACCTCCCCGTTTCATCTATGTTGTGTGCGCTTACATTGTGTTTACGCACATACAACGTACGTCATATAAAAAAATTGAAAAGATAAATCTTACGCCATACCAAGTACGCGTGGGTGTACTTAAAAAAAAAAAATTTGAAAAAATTTCCATCCCACATACGGAAACAAATAAAAGTATCCTCGTTAAAAATTTTTCGTAACAACCATCGAGTTGCGTAACAATACTTTCCCGTGCTCTCTCAACTTATATTCATCGAGGCATCTGCGCGTTCATAGGAAACTTACAGCGAGATTAATTAATTACATGTGGACGCTGACGGGGAGAGCGACGTATACACATCTTTCTCTATGCAAACAACAGATAAATCAGTCTATCTTCCCATTTATATGTATATACGTGTTCGTGTACTTACAGCTGCGGGAAAATGAAAATATTTTTGTTTTCGTGGTTTTCTTTTAAGATATTACGCGGCACCCCTTAAAATATAAAGTATCGTGTCGCTCAGGCTATTAGGAACAACAAGAGAAAGAGAAGAAAAAAAAAAACAACGGCTAAACTGCAACGGACGAGCACTTGCCAACTAAGCCTCCACTCTGGCGTAATATATAAAAGTAAAAAACAACTGTTTGTCCATGTGTGCGCGCTTGATGAACGCACGCGAGGAGGAGCCGCCGCCTTCGCGGAGAGAGAGAGAAATGAGGTTGAGCCTTTGTAAGTTTCAGTTTTAGTCCAGCCGCGGCTCGTTGCACCGGCAATAGTTGCGCAGTGCCAATTTTATTTTATTTTTTTGCTGATTTTCCGCGCCTTTTCGCGGACTCCACTCGATTTTTCTCATCGAAAAAAAAAAAAAGGGGGCGAGATGCCACGATCGGCTTTTGTCGGAGCCGTAGCGGTGCTCTTGGTAGCTCTGGCCGCAGTCGACGCTGCTCCGAAATCTTCTTGCTTGAAGAGCAAACTGGACGTAAGTCAATGCTATCATACTATATACGCTTGTTTCGAAACTCAAAGCGTGACTTTTTCTCAATAACAAAACCGCGTACACCAGACATATTTTATACCGTACCGATCGGTATAGATCTTGGGCGCGCTCGTACAATATATTTATACACGTACTCACGGGGATCCCGAAAATGATTAAATTCACCAAAAATTTGTATCCAACGTGTATCGTATTGTTTCGCACACATTTGATTAAAGAGAAAGCGCTCATGGAGGCGCAACAGAAATATATTCGTGTCTTTTGCAAAAATGGAAGGAAAAAAAAGGTTTTTTCTTTAAACCCAATGCCGAAGCATAATCCGCGACCTTCTGCCTATGTTGCGTGTGCAGTCATTATATTCATTAAAAATTAATATGGTGTGCTACCGCTGCTTCGATCAATTATGTTACACAACAAAGTGTAAAAAAAAAAAAAAAAAAAAAAAGCCACTTACAAGTGATTATTATACATAGTATGCATATTGTATTTATTTAAACTGTGTAATGTATTCATATAGTTGTAAAAGTATGTATATATATAAAGATTTATGAAAATGTTGTTGATTCGACAGTGCGTCCATAGCACGGACTGCTGTTCGGGATGCTGCTCGGAAAACAAGTGCGTCGAATGTAAGTGAGGACAGTAATAAACGTTATCATTGGTAAAAAAATAATTTAAGAAAAAAAAAAAAAAAAAAAAACCCACAGATGCAGAGTCCTGTCAGAGAGACCTGGCCAAATTGGGTGCAGGCAAGGGCGGCCCGTGCGCTAGTCTTGACCCTCCGTGCAAGCCGTCCTACACGTGTGTCCTGCAACAGGCCCTGTGCTCCAACTCGCCGTGCAAGCCCGTACCAACGTGTGTCCCACCGGATTACCACGATTACGACTAGAAAAATGCATCTCCAACGCTGTTTTCCATATACACCCTGCATGCACTTTGTGTTTTTACGAAGCTATATATACCACATGTACCTATATCGTCTTATTATTTACAACCCCACTGCTGATCGCAGAAAATTGTAGTACGTAAGTTTAGCACGTATAGCTGTTGCACGTTTGCATTTATATTTTCTTACAAGTGTAATACATATACATATATTTTTTTCAAGAGATAATAAAGAGATTTGAGAAATCCATGCGTTTTTAATAATACATCTTTTTTGTTCTCCAAGTTATAATTACATTGTGCACACTCGAGAAAACGAGTGTCAAAGTATACGCATCAGATTTACGAGTATCATTTATTTACAATCTACATACATTACGAAATTAATGAAGAAGAATACCGAAAAATATAGATCATGAAAAAATATTGGCCTCGGGTATTTTTTCCGTACGATTAAAATTTGTGAACAATTGAGTGCAGTGACTTGTAAAGTCATATCAATTTCATGCAGAAAAAAAAGTTACTTTGTTTACGTGAGGAAAACATGGTGTCGAATGTAATCTATGAACTTTATGTGTACGTTAGAATCGGTGCTCTTCGTTACAGTACAGGTACATTTATTAGTATAACAGAGAAAAAACTACAGTTGTAACTAACGTAATTAAAATTAAATACAATTATTGTTATTTATAGCGTGAGGATTTAGTACATGAGTATTTATTTTTCGAGCTACGCCATAAAGTTTTTTTTTTTTCAACAATACAAACAAAGTATTGAGATTATTTTTCCTTCGATGCAATTTCACACTAAACGCGAATAAAAACGTTCTTGTTTAAAAGTCAAGAGCTGATAAATTCGAGCTCGATAGGTTGTGAATTTTTAAATAATGGCGCGAAAAATATGGGCGTGTCTCTGTGCTCCACTGCTCTGTTTGCGCCCCTTTCGCGTCGTCCGCAATAAAAATATATACACGAGTGACATGACAGACCGATCGGAGCTATTTATATTTTGGAGTTGTGATAAGAATATCACAAGTGATTCTATACGACAGAATTAAAAACAAATTGTATCGTGTAAGTGTATATGTACAAATATTTTTCTACACTTTCGTACATACAGGTTTTGTACTCGATCAAGAAACGTCAATTTCAAAAACATCACATTTAACCTTATCGTGTGTAAATCATTTGTAAATTAATTTTTGTAAAAGTTCATTGTAGACTTTTTTAGAAAATCTGACAGTCGCTGACCATGGCTCTTGTAGATCAATCTCTCGATCTGAATAGAGGTAAAACCAACTGCAATTAGTTTTTTTTTAACAGCAAGACTAAGTTGTCCTTTCTTTTTGTAGATATCAAAAGGTCCATCGAACTACTAGAAAAGTTACAAAAGAGTAAGTTACAACATTAATCTAGATCTATGTTATATTTCACATTCAATTTGTGGCTGTCATTGCATCGTATTTTTTTGTTTAGGTGGGGAAATTCCAGTGACAAAACTGGCTGCCCTGCAAAAGGTTTTACAGAGCGATTTTTTGCACGCTGTTAGGGAAGTTTATGAGCACATTTACGATACCATTGACATTCAAGTAGGTAATCTTTTTTGCAATGCTGCTAGTAAAATACGTACATAAGATTATTAAATTTAAGAAATATCCGATTAAGGGTTCCCAAGATGTGAGAGCTTCAGCAACTGCCAAAGCCACTGTGGCTACATTTGCTGCCAGCGAGGGCCATGCACATCCCAGAGTTGTTGAATTACCAAAAACTGATGAAGGTCTTGGATTTAACGTTATGGGAGGAAAAGAACAAAATTCACCTATTTATATATCAAGAATTATTCCTGGTGGAGTGGCTGATAGGCATGGAGGCCTCAAACGAGGTGATCAGTTACTGTCCGTCAATGGAGTGGTAAATTTCTCATAATAAAAACTCATTAATGCTCAATTGAACGTTGAATAATTACTCTCGTAATAATAATTTCAGTGCGTTGAAGGAGAAAATCACGAAAAAGCCGTAGAATTATTGAAACAAGCACAAAATTCTGTAAAACTCGTCGTTCGTTACACCCCAAGAGTTTTGGAGGAAATGGAATTGCGTTTTGACAAGCAAAGAACAGCCAGAAGACGCCAAAATGTTCAGTAAAGAGTATTAATGAAGTATATACTACATTCTTTGTAATTAAGAAATTCATGCACATATGGATGTATTATTGCATCTTTTTATTATTACTCACAAAAAAATCACTAGAATTATTTATTCGTTTCTAACAATATTATGATTTATTTGAAAAATGATCTTTATTTGTAACTATTTGTACTTAAGTTTTTTTTGAACTTGGGAATAAAACACAATATTTTCAATACTTTAAAACAAGCGTGAATTTTTAATTAAGTTTGTCTATAAAATATTTAATAATAAAATGGTATTATAAACCTGTGGAGGTAAAGCGTTTGAAAATGAAACCAAATTATCCAACTTAAAGTTTTTTAAAGTTTTTTTTCATAGCTACATAAATAGCCCCACAGTGTCACAGCTGTATATATCTCTAGTGCACGTGTGTGGGTTTATGTGTGGAACTCTATATTCAGTAGCCAGTGCGCTCGAAGGGCTCTCGATGATAAGTATAACATTTTCCAATTTCCACGGAAAATGCTGACGGCCACTGCCTTTACAAACCGTACTTAAAAGGAATAGTTGTAAATAAACCGAGGGTGTGCAGGTATTCGTTAATGAAATGGAACTAATGGCAAGTTCGAGACAAACAAAACTTTACTGTTCACGTTATTGAAACTCACGAATTTGACTCGCTACATCGCCTATTTTCTACTTTGCATGTGTCTCCATTCATTGTTTAACGATGGTTTCGTTGTCCAGACTTTTGTTTTTTATCATCTGCTGTGGTAAGTAAACATCAAAAAACACGTAAACAAACTGCGTATACACATTAATTCATAACCTTTATCTTGCATGTAAATGTTACCGATCGATAATATCGACGCTAGAATGCGTTTTTTTGTGACTTTCATTTTTGGAGCAACGAGTAAAATATAACGTACTCTACTTTCCAACTGTGTATTTATAGAACAACTAAAATTCTCATTCATAATTTCTCTTATTGCAAGAAAGTATTTTTTTTAATGGTCTGTTAATTGCTTGGTTTTTGATATTTGTTACAGTACTAGCCAATGTTGCAATAGGATCTCGAGTTTTGGAACTTAGTGATAAGTATGTGGTCAAAAGTTATGCTGATTAAAATTAGGTCTTATAACATTCTAATTCTTCAAAATTAATTACAGATTTTTGGAAATACATAAGGAAGGGCAATGGCTTGTGATGGTAAAAATATCAACGTAAAAGAAATAAGTTATAATATGTAATTGACCTTTTTTAAATGTTCTCAGATGTATGCACCATGGTGTGCTCACTGCAAAAGATTAGAACCGATATGGGCTCATGTTGCTCAGTACCTTCACTCATCTCCTGTCGGAGTTGGCAGAATAGATTGCACTCGCTTTACAAAGGTTGCTCATTCTTTCAAAATCAAAGGATTCCCTACAATAATATTGTAAGCACTTGTTTCTTTGATTATCTGATGTTTTCAATGGCTCATAATATCAAAAGTTTCGTTTATTCAGCTTAAAAGGAGACCAAGAATTTGTTTACAATGGAGATAGAACGAGGGATGAAATAGTTAAATTTGCTCTTAGACTCAGTGGACCACCAGTGCAAGAAGTAACCAAGACTATAAGTTTTAACACTTTGAAAAAAGATAGAGACTTGTATTTTTTATACGTTGGTGAAAGATCTGGAACATTATGGGTAATTAACTTTTTAGGTAAAAGTAATTTATTGACACATGATCCATCTCGATTTTATTTAACTGCAGGATATGTATCATGAAGTTGCTAACCAATTCCAGCCACATGCATTTTTTTATCAATCTCATCCAGTAGTAGTTGATAAACATGCTCCAATAGAAAGTACACCCGCACTTTTTGTATATAAAGAAAACGTACATTACAATTTTACAGGTACACAAAATATTTGGATGAATATTAATTCAATGTAAATTAATTTACGTAAATGTTATTTTGTAATGTTTAGGTCATAGCGCAATAACAGACGCTGATCAATTGAATGAAACTTTGTATAGATGGATCAATGCTGAACGCTTTCCTACATTCCCTAAGGTCACGCGCGGAAACATTAATCAACTTTTTTTAACAAACAAAAATCTAGTCTTAGCAGTAGTCGAAGAAAACCAACTAGAAGAAATTCCACCTGATATGTTGGAGTTTCGAGATATGGTTGAATCTGTGATCAAAAGGAAACGTGAAAAATACCATGAGTAAACGAACACCTACATATTTAATTTGATTCATATCTTAAGAATTTCAAAAAATTGAATTTTTTTTTCAATTTTTTTAGCCATTTCCAGTTTGGTTGGATAGCCAATCCTGACCTAGTCAATAGTATAGCAATGATGGTTGTACCATTACCAAGTTTGATTGTCATTAATTCAACGACAAATCATCACTACATTCCAGAAGATGAGCCAGAAAAGTTAACACCTGATGTGATTGAAACGTTCCTAGAACAAATAAGAAGTGAAAGCGTCCCTGTAAGATATTTCACACATCTAAATTGTCAATTTCTTCAACTGTTTGTGGTAACTTTTAATCGAATATTTTTTAGAAATATGGTGGAAACAGTTTTGCTGTGAGAATATATCGGTCATGGTTTGAAGTCCGATCTGCTCTTGCATCAATGTGGTATGGTAATCCAATTCTGACATTGGTCTTGTTTGGCTTGCCTGCTGGATTCTTATCACTTATTTGCTACAATATCTGGTGTCCAGATATCTTTGATGCCGATGACGATGAAAAAGGTAAGAAATAAACTTTAGAGACTGGAAATTTTTTTAAATAATTTATTTTTATCATCTTTTAGAATCCACGGGATCGAGTCACATAAAAAAAGACTAGATTATGCTTGTCAAGCAAAAAATGTTAACGTTCTAAAAGTGATAAAAATAGCCATTGTTACAAATTCAATAATTCTAACATAAACCATTACTTTTTTTAAGTTTATTACAAGAAAATGTTTGTGTAAATGTGCAAATGTGTAATGCTGCGTATTATGAAAGCGTAATGATATTAATGATTAGAATTACTAATAAAGTTTTAATGAACTTGTGTAAAAACTGAATAATCATTTCTCATCCTCCATGACATCTTCAAGTAATGTTATAAGAAAACAAATCTTAACACAGTCTGTAAGAGACTTCCATTTGACAAGCCAATATTATTGGAGCGAGACTTATTTAATGTTACAAGTCATCATCAGAATCCAAAGCTGCTCTGCGCCTATCAAACTAAAAATGTATACATAATCATTAGTTTACTTATTTAAATTCATTTGGATTTAATTTTGTTCTACAATTAGCATTGAACTTACTTTAACAACTGGAGTCTTTTGTGTAGTTTGTTTGTTTATCGATTCTAGAATCTTAATTAATTCTGACTCTCCAAGTTTACTTGAAATTTGTCCTCTGTTAGCCATAGCCAATATCATGTTTTCCACCATTTTTCCTTTTTCTGGCTTTCCCAAAGATAACGTATTTACTAGATAAAATTTAGTTTGTAAATAAAAAAACGTACACGTCTATTAAAAAAAAATTTCAGTGGACATACATCTTGCTCTGGCATTTTGATCAAGTACTTGGCTGAGCATCATGTTTTTCATTTCTTCCATTTGTTGTTGTTTTTCCTGTACCGCTTGTTGATTGCTGGCATTGTCACCCTTGGATAAAAAATATTTTTTAATTAACAAACTTTAGATTGTTTCACAGTTGAGTAACGTATAACCTCAAAAAAAAAAAATGTGTCCACATCAAAATTTACGAGAACTTTGATAATAAAAAATAACTATGAAAACTTTAAAAGTAAAAAAAGTTTTGACATGCATCAAATTTTTCATCATTTAGCGTCTGTATCCACTGGTTTCGCATAAGACTTTGAAATTTTACAATGCGTTTATATGTTTTTCTACACTACCTTGTACTGCGATTGCAATTGTGCTAATCGCTGTTTCCGCAGTTCTTCTAACTCTGCATCTCCCATTGTCTTAATTTATTATATATTCAACTAGACAAGTAACAACTTTTAATAATACTAGTTTTTGTTAGCTCCCTTTTTTTTTTATACTACACATAAATCACTGACACTTGACTCCGAACTTAACTACTGGTGAGATATTGCGGAATACCCCAACCACGCAACGTTGTTTCCACGGTACATATAAGTATGTAACTGGCTGGCAGCGGTTGCGGAATCACCCTGTGGTGTACCATTCCAGCGTTCCTATGTTATTGGGTCATGGGGTTTCACCATTCCAACGTTTTTGTGTTATAGGGTTTGTGGGCTATACCATTCCACCGTTCCTGTATTATTAGGTCATGGGGTTATACCACTACACCGTTCCTATGTTATTGAGTAATTGAGTTATACTATTCCGTCGTTCCTGTTTATTGGATCATGTGTGGTCAAACCATTCTACCGTTCCTGCTTTATTGGGTTAAATGGGGTCATACCATTCCGCCGTTCCTGTTTCATTGGGTCGTTGGGTTTTACTATTCCAATGTTTCTGTGTTATACTATCTCGTTTCTGTATTCTGTGGGTGTATAATCTGTTGTCACCACTAGGCACCAGCCAGTTAAATATGTAAGACTTATGTAGAAAAAAGTCATAACAACGTTGCGTGGTTGGGGGCGCTGTTGTCAATTTACTGGGTACAGAATTGGAAATTTTGAGTAATCTGAAAAAAGACAAGTCTGTTTTTGTTCTATTATACCAATAGTAGATTGACCATTGCTTCTACACATTTTCTATCAGCAGACAGTAATTTTACTTCGATCGTAGCAAAAAAAGTCTAGTACGTGAGTAGTAAAATTACAATGTTCAGCATTGGTCGGATGTTTTCGAATGCGGCACGTTGTTAAATTATAACAATGGTAGTATACTAACGTGAAAATTTGTAAGTTTACTAGTCCGTGATATTTTTACGTTGCTGGGTATAGTATATTTTCATAAGTGGACTCGTATTTCTACGATTGTATTTTTTACAGTGTAGTTGAATAGCAAATTACATTGGTCTCCCTGATCTTTTTTGTGACTTTTGTGATCGTATAAACATTTAAAGCAGATGGCAAAACGTATGAAAATGTCACGAAAAAGTGCACGTACTTATAGACCAACGTTATCTGCTGTTCTACTGTATCAGTGGGCACGATCGATTTTCATCGTTCGTTCGTTTCGTTCGTTTTGCTTGTGCAGTTCGCTTATATCTACTAAGTGAATTCAGACATTTTGTAATCATTGGCTTGGGTCATCCACTTCTGGGAATAATAATAGTAGCCAACTTTCACAAAAGTTCTAAATTGTTGTTTTTTATATTAATATGTAAGCTTATTTTAAAATAGACACCACGTCTAACGAGCATAAGAAACGACTGAACAGCACAAACTGTACAAGCGAAACGAACGAAACGAACGAACCGAACGAACGAACGATGGAAATCGAACGTGCCCATTAGATTCGTTCAAGCCCGTTTTGGTTCGGTTCCCAACAGGGAACCAAAGGGAAATAAACAGAACTGGTTCTGGACTT
The DNA here is from genome assembly GCF_000648655.2 of Copidosoma floridanum. Next base: position 418,285 of record NW_019379489.1, on the reverse strand, counting down.
CTGTATATATAGGTATATTTTGTTAAGAGAACCGAACCGGACCAAAAGTGGCTCGTGGCTTGAACAAACTAGTGGTAAGTGTAAATTAGAGTAAATCGACAGTAGCGCCCCGAACCACGTAAGGGAGCTTGTACATGGGTGTCTGAATGTCTTAAGGGTGAGATTACATGGAGTCTGGCAGTCTGCAGACTGGCAGAATCGCGCTAAGTTTAAATTACGTTTAAATTATAACATCTCTGAATAATTTAATAAAATAAAGAAAAAATTGTAATTATTGTCATAACAGAATAAAGGCTTAGTTACAATCAATTTCATTTACAATAAAACGTGTCAAATATTATTTTATAACTTTTTTTATAGATTTATGTTAACATCGCACAGTCGGTCAGTAGGGTCACTGATGTAACCTGGTATGTATAACAATATGTAACTGTGACAAAACGTTTTTCGTCGCCTTTTTTTTCATAAATATTAGTTAATACAGAAATGCAAATGTATTACGATAATTATTTCTTTGCTTACGTAACAG
>NW_019379489.1:357343-417200 GCF_000648655.2 Copidosoma floridanum | reverse complement strand
AGTATATATATACATTTTATTTCACTGTAATCTAAACTAAAAAACGAAAACAAGATTTCTATTACCTAAGGAAACAAAAAAGGTTATAATTCGAAATTGAGTGCAAAAGAATTTTTCAGAGAGAATTTTTTAAAATTGTATATTAATTTTATTCAAAAAGTTATAGTGAGATACAATATTTTTGAACTGTTTTGCTGATAACTCAAAAAAAGTTTCTTACTCAATATTGTAGAAAGACTCAATTCAAGTACGAAATCATTTATACAAAAAAAAAAAAACACATCAATATCGAACAGAAAATAATTTTGATGGAATTAAGTTATTTTTTGTAACTATGCAACATAAGGTCAATGGTTATACACAGAATACGCGATTGTAATTTGTATATTTTATTGTAGTCTTAAATCTAGTTATCATCAAATATATACAAAAATTAGAAAATAAAAATGTTTAAAATTTAAACTCTTTATATTTTTTGGATGATTTACTATCCTGGTTCTGTTGACGTTTTCTTTTGCTCTGAAAAGTAAATAAAAAAAATACAAAATTAGCAAAGCGTTAAAAACTAACATATACTGTGGTCTACACAATTAAAAAAATAATGTATTACCTTTTGTCGCTGTACATGATCCTGCAACATATCAGACAGATCTTCTCGTCGCAAAGCCTGCCTGTTGCGCATAGTTTCCTCGTAGCGGGTTGCCATGGCTTCTGAGTCCAAATCCAATTCACTCGGATCAAGAGCCAACTCGACAGCTCCTTCCCTTTCCGTCGCCCTAACTTCAGAGGTTGATACAGTACCTCGCCGAGCAGCAATGACCACTGGCGGTGCTTGACCTCCTGCGCCGGTCATATCGTACACGTGAGTGCTACCCATCATACTAGAGCCCAATCCCTCGGTTCTGCGCTCTTGCAGCACTGTGTACAAAGCCGGAGTATCGCCGCCTTCCATCTCACTTTCAATCTTTTTCTTTCTCAACTCAATTGTTTCTGGCGTTTCCAGACCAGCAGGTATAGAAGTGATACCACTCGGAGTAATAAGACCCTCTGCTCCAGGTGTAACCAATCCAGTTGCATCTTCTTTCCCTGAAAAACAAAATATTCCCGAGATTATTATGATCATTCGAAGCTTGGAAAAAGAAAATCACTAAAACACAACGACGACAATTATAATTGTTACCTTCTTCGGCTTTGTCCTCGTCTTCCTCTTCTTCCTCCTCTTCTCCCGATGACTCAGACTCTGGTTCTCCCCACATTCCTCTATCAATGTCTTCATCCATGTTGTCTTCGCCAGGGGCTCTGGACATGCCAAAGACATCGCCGTACAAGGGTCGACCAGTCTCATCCACAGGTGGCTTACCCCAGCCACCAGCATGATAACCAAAAGCACAACCCTCAGGTATGGGCGCGTTGAGCCCTGGGATCTTCAAGTTGGGGTAGCTCGGGGGTGGCCCGTAACGCTGCATGGCAATGAGCCACGGGGGAGGCACCTTCTGACAATTCGGGCCAATCGGCATGCCTAGGGCCGTGCGCAGTTCATCCGTCAGTTCACCAGGCTTCTTCTCCTTGAGACGCGTCTCAAACTCCTTGCCCTCGTAGTAGAGATCCCCATGAATGGACATTCGCGGCTTAGTCTGCCACTTGAAGAACGCATCGTGAAGCTTCTGGTAATCGATGTCGATCTTGCCGAGCTTGGGCCTAGCTCGTTCCCTCATCTTGGCCTTGAGGGTCTTGGACTCATCCTTCTCCTGGAGACTGGCGCGCATCTCGGTGATGCCAGTGCGCTTGATGAAAGCCGGCAAGTCGAAGGGCGGCTTCTCAATACCTCGCTTGCCCTGGAGGTACTTGCGCTTGAAGCACCAGTGCCTGGGCACGGGCACTGTGTTCCGGTGGGCTTTGAGCTGTACTAGAAGCTTGGGATCACGGGCCGTAACGTCGTGCATCTCGACGACGTCGGGTCGGGCGACGAGCTGCTTGAGCTCGGCCACGCTCAGCCTCGTGAGCTTCTTGAGCTTGCGTTTGGAGAGCTTCTGGGAATCTCCGTCTCCACCGGCTTGCTGCTGCTGCAATTGGAGCTGCTGCTGGGCGTCTTCCTCGTACTCGTCGCTGAGGGCACCGAGCTTCATGGCTACGGCTGCAGCAGCTGCTGCTGCAGCAGCACCGGAGTTGGGAGGGTACTGACTGATGGCCTCACCGTCGATGGGCTTCTCGGGCTCAACGATCTTGAAGGCCTCAAAAACCTTGGCGAACTGCCGGTACATGGGCTCGAGCTCGTTGACGGTCGGAATCTCCTGGACGTACTCGATCTCGGGCCCGCGGTCGGCCGAGGCCGCCGCCAGGGCATCGTTCTTTTTTTTTCTTTCCTGGGCTGCATCGGGTTGTTGCTGTCTTTTCTTCTTCTTCTTCTTTTTCTTCTTCTTCGGCCTAGAATTTTTATCCGACCTGTTGACAGACTTTGGGTACTCGCTGTCGTCATCGTCGCCATCATCGTCATCAGAGAATTGCTGCTGGGAGTACGAGTTGTGCCCGTTGTTCAACTGATGGACGAATGAATGATGCTCCATGCCAGGAGGCAGCAGTAGATCCTCCATTTCTCTTGCGCTTTCTTACGATGTGATGATAATACCTAACAGGGCACACTCGCTAATAAAGTGGTCAGAGGTTACGTTGTTTTTAGTACTCGTAGCAGTAGTGGTGCGACTGCATTATAGTATAGCTAGTATATTTACACGATCCCGTTACTCCCCTGTACCCTCACCGCTCCTCTGATGTTCGGATGACCGGTCAACAGTAACGTCAGTACCTAACACAGAAATAAACGCAATCAAATTATCACGAACATCGATGAATCGATGACATCAACAGTGCATGGTGATATTAGTGATTGGTGACGATAAGTAAGGCGAGATAAATTTGGAGATTTGTAATTTGTAACTGAGTTTGTTGAACTTATTTTTACACAAACCACCAAACACTGGAGACAAGTTTTAAAAATTATTGCTACAAACTGTTGGTAGACAACTAATTTCAGAGTTACTCTAAGCACTCGCTTGTACTTATGTGTATAGGTTTTGTGTCCGTCTGATTGAGTTCTTCGATATACGCAACATCTTTCGAGATTTCAAAAAGTTAACTTTCTGTTACGTTTTCGTCGGAAAGTTGGTGGTGTGACGATAAATCTCGAACCGTCTCGCTTAAGGGCTTAGGGTGAGATTACATGGAGTCTGGCAGTCTGCAGACTGGCAGAATCGCGCTAAGTTTAAATTACGTTTAAATTATAACATCTCTGAATAATTTAATAAAATAAAGAAAAAATTGTAATTATTGTCATAACAGAATAAAGGCTTAGTTACAATCAATTTCATTAACAATAAAACGTGTCAAATATTATTTAATAACTTTTTTTATAGATTTATGTTAACATTGCACAGTCGGTCAGTAGGGTCACTGATGTAACCTGGTATGTATAGCATAATGTAACTGTGACAAAACGTTTTTCGTCGCCTTTTTATCATAAATATTAGTTAATACAGAAATGCAAATGTATTACGATAATTATTTCTTTGCATACGTAACAGGTTTTAAATATTAATATTGAAACATATTTTAAATTTGGCACGATTCTGATAGTCTGCAGACTGCCAGACTCCATGTAATCTCACCCTTAACTCATGGTGGCGATTGAGGATTGATTACACCCGATTAATTACTTGAGGTGATGAATTTTGGAAGCTGCAAGCTCTCTGTAGGCTCTCTGCCACCATACCCCTTGTATACGACATGGTGAATATTTGAAGTTTCCAGAGTATAAGCTTTGAGTTTAAATCTCTACAAGAGTGTTAATAATTACTTAGATTATGTACAATACACAGGTGCAGAAAATTGTAGATAAGTGCATCAAACAAATAATTATGTGTAATTTGTAAAAAAAAAATGATAACTTGAGTCGACGAATCAGTAGGACTTGAAAATGATTGAGAGGAATAAAATCCGAAGTTTATACTACCCCGCGCTAAATTAACACGGCATGCCACAGAGTCGCGGTGCATGTTTTGCTCCAAAAAAGTCGAAGCCCAAAGGTTCAAACAAACGTAAGCTCAGTGCTTAATTTGTTGATAAAACTTAAGTATATAAACACGAATTAGTGAGCAGTTGAGTACGATTCCTTTACTTGTAGGTATATGTAAGGTAATAATTCCTGCTTCACTTTCTTAAAATGCATTCGCTTTATGCACCGCACGCTCCGTTGAATCTTACCTTGTAGGTATTGATGAGGTGCATTTATCTGACTTTTCGCTTCCCTCGCGTTTTTTTGTACTGTCAAGGAAATCATACGTTTACAAAAAGAAAAAAAGAAACTAAGTGATAAATAGTTTTTATTTGTAACATAGGCAGTTTTTTTATTCATATGGAAAGCACAAGTAATACCTTGAGAGTATGGCTAATGGTGTTCATCGATTTGTTAAAGTGACTGTTGCTCAGGATATAAACTATTACACCATCAAAGTGAAAAATAAAGTAAGCAAGAGGCAACTGTGATATGCATAGTCACATTAATCAAGTGGATAGCTTATCACCAACATGTTTGGGTGTCCTAGAGATGCTGTTAGAGTCAAAGTCAAGGTACTTCATCTTTTGTATTGATAGTATGTTTGATATGCTGCACTCCAGATGATTCTTATTTTTCGTTTTATTTCAGAAATGTGAAAACAAACATGATCCAGAATACAGAAAGTTTAGCGTGGATCCCCAAATAACATCTATTGAGGTTCTGCAGAGCATTTTAATAAAAGCATTTGACATCAAAGGGTATTTTCTAGTCATCTTAATACTTAAAGTATGAGACACAACTTCTATTAAAAATTTTCATTTCAGAGAGTTCACAGTTTCATACAGAGCAATAGATGATTATGGTGCAGAAACTTATTTATTTTTGTTATCAGATTGGGATTTGGATGCTGCTTTCATAAGGTAAACAATACAGGCATGTAAAATTATCAAACAGTCTCTTTCACCATAAACATCTTACACATTTACAGTGCATCAGAACCATATCTTTACTTACTGGTAAATGTTAAACCCTTTGGAGAAGCAAGTGAGTGTGAGAGTGAGTGTGAAAACGTTCAACATGTGGTACCTAGATCAGAATTCGGCTTTACATACAAGACCCCCAGATTACCTGGTATTATTATGAATAAGGTAAATGAAAAAAAATAATGTTCACCAATGACTATATCTTTCTGCTTTTCAATACAGTTCTGATTAATTTATTTAGATGGAAAAAACTTTGAATTATGTACAAAGAGCTTTAGGAAATTTCGGAGAAGATTGTATCCAAGCCAGTAATCAGCCGCCTCGCCCTCCTCTGACAGATGCAGAGTTTCGCGAATTTCTAGATCCCATTGGACAAATCACTCAGTCGAAAAAATTGCGTGCCGCGATTTATTTCGGGGGCATCGAACCTAGTCTAAGAAAGGTGATTTGGAAGTCACTTCTTAACGTTTACCCAGCGGGAATGTCAGGACGCGAAAGGATGGACTACATGAAGCGGAAGTCTCAGGAGTACACGAGTCTTAGGGACGCGTGGAAAAATTTAATGCAGAGCGGTCAGAATATCGGCGACTTGGCTTACGTGACGAGTATGGTGCGCAAGGACGTTTTGAGAACAGATCGGCATCATCCGTTTTATAGTGGATCGGACGATAATCAAAACACCGCGAGTCTTTTTAACATTTTGACGACGTATGCGTTGAATCACCCCATCGTTAGCTATTGTCAAGGAATGAGCGATCTCGCCTCGCCGCTTTTGGTAACGATGTGCGACGAGAGCCAGGCTTACATTTGTCTTTGCGCACTGATGTCGCGACTAAAAGACAATTTTATGCTCGATGGGATCGCTATGACAACTAAATTTGCACACTTATCCGAAGGTACAATGAGTATTTACGTTGTATTTTATCTTCTGCGTATTACAAGTAGTTATTCTTATATTTTTAAATTTAAGGTCTACAGTATTACGATCCCGAATTTTATGCCTATCTTAAAATGCACCAGGCCGACGATCTTCTGTTCTGCTACAGATGGCTGCTTCTAGAAATGAAACGAGAGTTCGCACTCGATGAAGCGATGAGAATGTTGGAGGTTTTGTGGGCCTCTTTGCCGGCATCACCACCACCCAATGGGGAGCTCGGCCTGGCAGACGTGAGGTTTCCACCCCCAACGCCTCCTCCCAGTCCGAACGTTAAGCAAATTCGAGAAAACGCTTACACCAAAGTCTGCGCTCTCAGACGACAAAGTTCAGCAGCGAGCATCAGCGGTGCAAGAAAACGAAATGTTAGCACCGATGAGCCAATCAAAGAAAACAGCACGAACGAAGTCTCCAGAAAGTAATGAACCCAATCAAAAATCAAATATGTTGCATTTCGTGTTCTTATTTTTACACACCAATGTAATTCTTTCAGAAACGAATTAAGGCCCATCAGGCAACAGCTACCGGATCCCGAAAGTGAGTCCCCCGACAATGTGCGGAACAAAAAAAGTATTCCTACCGAGAAGTGCCTCAGCGTGGACTCTGCGACTAGTCCAAATCCAAATAAACGATTTACCCCGTTGTTAGAGCTCGAAAAGCGGCTAAGTCCCTCGAACAGCTTGGATCAGCCGTCTAAAGCTCAAGAGGGCAAGTGCGCCCGGGTTGTTAAAAATCTCAACGAGTTTCTGAATTTCACGAGCCTCAACAAGAGCAGGATAATGCCAAGTGATGATTCCGAGCCTCCAGCTAGAGTGACAAACGATGCAAATTCCCCTGAAGATTTGACCGATTTCTTTCCCATGACCACGTCGATGACGAGAGAGCTGCGTCTGGAGCTCGAATCACTAGACCGTCAGGTAGGGCACGATTTTCATAATATTTATTCATCATCATATTTTAATACGTGACAACTGTATTCTTATTTACTATGAAAATTCGCTTGATAAAAGGTATTTGGACCTTTACCTCCACTCAACAATCAATCCTATGATGGTATAGTGTCCAAGCAAGAATGTGAAATGACTGAATTACCCAAGTATAGTCCCGCAACGGACGTTTTTATTTGGGAAAATCCTTCGCATACACTACAGAACAAGCAAAATCCAACTACTCCGGACGATCTAGCCGACGGGGAAATTTTAGAAGATCAAAATGGAGTCAAGTCCGTTACCCCCATTCGCTTATTAAAACGTACAACGAGGTGAAACATTAGATTCTGTTACATAAAAATACACCTTGTGGCACATTTATTTTCAATCGTTTGATTATACATGTATGTTTGTTGCAAGATGTGATGATATTTCGGACAGTGATGGATCCGATAGTTGGCCGACACCGACTCCATCTGTAATAACGGATCTGATAACTCCACCTGTAACTCAGGAGCAGTGCGAAGAGGTAACCGAATTAACGGCTGGTGACGATGATCATCCTGGTAGCGATTCGTTACCTCCTCCAAACGAGTTTGGCGGTGGAAATCCGTTTTTAATGTTCCTGTGTATAACTTTGCTGTTGCAACACAGAGATTTTGTTATACGCAATCAAATGGATTACAATGAAATGGCAATGCATTTTGATAAAATGGTGCGCCGTCATAACGTGAATAAAGTTTTAAATCAAGCACGGCAGCTGTTTGCGGGATACTTAAAGAGACATGCAAATAAATCAGAATTTATTAACGTGTAGAAATATTTCCTATGGGGGTTTCAAAAATTCGTTTGATAAATTACTCTCACTTATTTTATTAATGATAATTTTTTACAAAAATATTATGTGATTCTTACATTAGGAATCATTTTTATTGGTATATAAACCACGTCGCTTTATCTACTCTGTGAACCTCTCCCAAGTAGTATTTTTTGACAATGTTCTCGTAAAAATTAATCTTTTATAAATCCTGTACGTCCGTTCATATCGTTACTCCATCCAACTCTACTGAAACTTTGCTTCTACCCTGAAACTAATCAATATTAACACATTCAACATTTGATAAAAAATATTTTAAAATTTCTCCCTCACAGCTTGTATATTCCATATATTTCTTTAAACATTTTTTTTGCCTATGTACGTTCTAGTACTATTTCTCCTTTTTTAGTTTCCAACTCATTACACTGATAAAAAGTAATCCGGCAATCATTCTCATCGATCTAAGGAAATTTTAAACAACAATCAGAATCTGAAATACCGTTCGTCAATGTGAAATTCGAAATTAGAGGAATTTGACTACATTTAATCCATTCTTTATCAAATGTTTAATATAGTAGACATAATTAATTAAGTCTTGGTTGCAACATTACAGTTGAAGAAAGCTGATGAAGATGACCTATTTTAATAAGCTTTCGAATGTGATGTACAAATATTGAAATCATGGTTTCGGGCTCGTATGCCTGTATTGATTCAGCTACTTGGGTGAGGCAGTACTTATTATGGTATCAGCTACTTAGCCAAATCAGCTATCCGTATTCGCTATGCGTTTGTCATTATGGTGCTGGTTGTCAGTTTAACTCGTAAGTATTCTTGCTGGAATTTAAAGAACTTTTGTTCTGTAATATTTAACACAAAAAGTTGTTGATAACAAGGGCAGTACCATAAATGCGCATAGCGAGTATTGGGTTCCAAAACGAGTAAGACTTCATATTTCAGTTATTGTCAGCCTTTGAAATGACAAATTCAACAAATGTCGTGTTATTCCGCCACACTTTGTCACTGCCTTTAAGTGCTGCTGAATGCTATTGATGTATAAGCAGTTGTGGACTTTTAATATTTTTTCTACCTTAGTTTTAATATTAGATAATATTTCTTATGTTTTACATATAACTATTATGTATTGCGAGCAAAAGAGAAATAAGTACTTTTAATGATTTTCTTCGTAGCATGATAATTTAATTATTTGTTACGAAACTAATAATTTATTGAAGTAAAAGTTTTTTTTTTTTTTTAAGTTCGTTGGTAAATCGCCAGTTGATTAAAATTTTTAACAAACATTGTTTTCTTTATAGTTTTTTTTTTAATATCAAGGATAAAAAAGCGCGCAACTCCAGTTATTAGTAAGCATTAGATAATAAATATTTGTTTATTGATAAAAAAAGGTGATTATTTTTAAATTAAAATATATGTTAGTAGTATATGTTATTGCACAAAAATTGTATACTTTAATTCAAAAGTAAATGAAGAAAAATTATAAAAAATAAAGAAAACCCCAAACAATTGCGAATTTATGAATCGAATGAACATGAAATTTTAAGTTAATCACGTACAACAATTTTGTATGACAAACAGTGACGAGTTAACGAAAAAAAGATGATAAATATACGATAACTTGTTATAGAAAGTACATGATCTTTTTTTTTTTACATTACAAAGCTGTCGTGAAAAAACTCATTGATACTTAACAATAAGTACAAACAATGGATCTTATTGAACCCTATCGATTTGTTTGATCTAAAATGTCAGTCTCAATGTCTCAAAGCCGAATAAGATACTGTCGTAGATTATAGTTTGACTTTGCCAGTGTAGGTATTGTAAGACATTTCTATTGAATAGAATACCAAGTTTTGTATAGCAAAACAAAGACGTACACATTGGTTTCAATGAAATTTTGAAATTCAACTTTCAAAACTCAGTTGGGTGATGAAAGAACTACGAAAATAATTTCCGAACTATAATAGATGAATTCTTTTGCATGATGTTTCGAAAGACTGAGTACCACAAGAAAAACATAAAATAAAAAATTGTACCAAACAAAGTGTAAATAGTTCCAATAAAAGAAGTAGCTTTGAGCCTTGATTCGTTAGTTCAAAAACGTGAAAGAGATTTCCCAACTGGATGGACTTTAAAAACTACAAATCGAAATAAATGAATTCTTTCCAATTGCATTTGCATATCTTGGACCTGAAATTAAAAGTTTATGTAAGAAATGAAGTAACTCTTGACAAGCTTACGTATTCTGAGCAAATTTATGTGGCAATTTTCATCGACCGTGACCTTTTACCAAGAATAGTTTAAAAGAGAACAGCCTTGTATGGCGAAAAGCGATATTTTTTCATTTGTTATACTAATAAGCATCGAACGTTTAGCAAAGATGTAAATCGGCAAGCGAGCAGGCCACAGGATAGTGCACCAACTGGCTAGTTACACTGCTGGATGCACCATATTATATACTAATAATATTAATGATAAGGATAATAAGAATAATTAATAATAACGCTCGAGTGACGATGAAAAAGTAAATATGAAATAAAATCCAACATAATAAATAAAATTAAAAAAATGTAAAAGAGAGAAATTGTGCGTATGACAGATGCATACGAGGAGCTTTTTAGAGAAAAGCTTGATTCAATTTAAACAGAGCTTTTTTAATGCGCGCAAGAAATCACACCGAGTGAGGATAAAGATACCACGAATTATTACCGACCACTAGCAAAATTAAAAACGAAACGCGATCTGCCCTAAAAATGACTGACCATCGGTAATGTAGGATATTTGGTTGCCAACCGTAGAGAATCCGCGCCAACTTACGTATTGGAACACCGCAAAGACATAAATATCAGTGTAGTCTTTTGCTCTCGCGATGTCTCTAGTTGAATCGATTTTTTGTCCCAGTATCGGTTCAACAATCAAGCATTTCCGTTTTTCACCGCACTCGTGATGCACAACCGCATAAATACACACACAAACACTTGTTCTCCCTCAAAAGTATGCCTTTCCAGGTAAATGTGTGTAGCAGAGCTGCAGGGTGTACAAAGTGGACGGGGGTGTGTATATCCATATAAATATGCACGCCCCCGCGCGTGGGCGTATTCTCGGCCCTATGTCACCCGACGACGCGGCTACACGGCTGCGTCTTATCAGCGCCGGAGCATCGCCTTGTCTCGCGTACACGCACCCGTGCGGACGCGGTGCCATTCTTTTTACTCGACGGGGTCGATTTATATTTTGCAAAGTTACACATAACAGGGGGAAGGCGGTTTATCCTGCCGAGGGAACGAGAGGCTTATTTATCGATCCGATGAATTAGTTTTCAGGAGCGACTTGACCAATTCTTTTTTTTTTTTTCCTTTCTTTCGTCTTCCTTAGGGAGATAATAATAACTGGCGATGTGCCGCCAAAATATACCCTATTGGAGTTTCGTATTTATATATGTATGGTAATAACTTAGTTGGTGTATGTACCTACGTAGAGCTGCCATAGACATCGTACGAGGGCTTCGTCGCATTCACAGTTTTTCTGTCATTTTCCTCACGTGTATTCTTAAAATAGTAGTTTTCGTCACAGAAGCGCCAAGGCCAACGGGGCTATTTTGCAGTTACAGGAGCCGTAGGGTAGTCCCAGTTACTTAGATGGCGCTTAACTGTCGAAAAATTCATTTACTTACTTCTGGTATTGGTGAACCAGCCATTTAACCTTATATTAATTTTCAGTGCTGGCAAGATGATTGGTTGGAAACATGTAATATTTTGCAGCAGTTTATAATTATTAATTTTTTACGCTATGCTAGACGATAAATCTCACCCGAACAAAAATGAATTTGAGGCTCACACGCGCTCGCGTACAACTTGGTCATTGACTTGTCTTGAGCCAAGAACTTTGACCATAACTCGTGTAGCCGTATTCAAGCCGTATATGCACGTGAGTACTTATATGCAAAAGTGTCCTAGGGAGACCTCATGAGAATTTTGCTTTCACTTTTGCACATATTTTTTTTTTTTTTTTTTGATGAATTTATTGTGTTCCATAAGCGACCGAGCACAAAAGTTATAAATTGCGACGATGGTCCAAGAGTGTAGAGCATTTTTTTTTTTAGTAGTTTTTTTCTGCTGCCTACACAGAGTTATGTATACGTAAAGAATGGATCCTCGCGCAAGAGCACTTTCTTCTGCGGCCTCCTTTGCTCGATCGGGCAAATTTTTGCGTCCGTGCACAAACAAATGAATTATTTTTATCGAGTCCTCGATTGTTATTTTCTACCCTCGCAGAGCTATTTATTTTTTCAAAAAGCTTCAAGCGCTCGAGTAATTTCTCTTTGATTCGCCATATTATAACGAGTCAACTTGCGAATTTTAGTACCTACATTTCTGAAAAAAAGAAAAAAGAAAAAAAAAGAAAATGTTTAATCGCGAACGTTTCAAGGAGTATCGAGTAGACAAAGGTTTGATTACTCTAACGGCGACGAATCAATTTACAAGGCCACCCCCGCCATCTTTCTACATTTATAGTTATACGCATGCAACTGCACTCGGCAAAGCGACAGCATCGATTCCACGTAAAACAGCGCGCGAATCGCACTGTTCGAGTCTCAAAAAATGCGCACTGAGTGCGTACAAGCAACATTGAACGAACGAAAAAAAAAAAAGAAAAGGATCTGGCGAAGGGGAACGATGAGACACGCAAACTCTCGAGATCGGATCACAATGCGTTTTAGATTTAATTAAAGCTCGGTCGGCTGATGGGCTTACTAAAAAAAAAAATTAAAAAAAAATGGAATCGATCGGGTCGAAAGCTCTACAACTTACCGTTTAATCCATATATACCGGCAAGAGGGTAAACATTTAAATGAAGCCCCCCTGCTGACCGCTGAATCTACAAAAGCGCGACAAGAGCCCGCTGTTCGCATAGAGCTGTCACACACGTGTTAATTAATTCGAGGAGATAGGCAACGTGGCTGTATAGGTAGATAATTGTGTTTGTTCCTTCGAAAGAGGTGGTCGGAGGCGGGGAGGGGTAGGAGAGAGAGAGAGAGAGTTAGCCGTACAAGAGCCGTCGATTGGCTTCACCAAACTCGCGTACACACGCGAGGTGATTTTGCATGCATGGTATACATGTCATGTATAGACGGTGTTGGGTGTGCCTCGCGTATCGAACCAAAGTGTCGGGTGTTGAAGTTACACCAACTGTATTACATGCACGCACGATAAAGCTGCACCGATCTGTATAATATGTATACCTACATTGTCGATTGGCCCAACTGCTTCTTTGTTGCACGCGCATGCATGTATAAATACTCATCGCGTATACAGAGGTATAAGTATAGATAGCCGTTCTCGAGAACGCGCAAAAACCTATACATCGACACACATCTATTTTTAAGCTTTTGGTTTAATTTTCTTCATGCCCACGAGTATAAAGTATATGAAGCAAAGAACATTTTACATTTATGTAGCTAAATGCGCATGCAATCATTGCCAATGATACTTATTGGGGTGGCCTTAATACACGTACACTCCCAACAATAAACATCTACATTGTTTTCGAGAAAATAAATAAACTATATACTGTATTAAAATTATTTTCCGGGTATTTTTGGAATGGAAAATGTTTATTAGGCAGTACACGAGTATACTTGTCGCTGTGCAATTATTGACAATCAATGGTACGTGTGCCACAATATGAAACATTTTCTAAACAATCGGTTAGGAAATGTTTAGGTTGCATTCATTTCTTCATCCAAGCAACGACAAATTAATGGTCTAGTCCGAGCCTTTACTATTACAGTATACAATAACACGTGTTTAGCCGAAATTGTTGTACTCAATGGGTAAGATTTAAATAACACGAGCAATAACAACTACACGCACACCACAGAGCAAAGTGATGCCGGAGCTATGTAAGTACACAAAATTCTACACTTTGATTTTTGTCCGTCCAGGTCGTTTAGTGGCCTTATCATCGCAAAAATTACACTTGAAAGCTCGTTAAGTGATGCGTAACGGAGATCTTCCTATGAGGTATGGGGTCCACGCTTTTCATGATTTTCCAATTCTACGGAAACTCATTGGCTACGAAAAATAACACAATCACGCAGTGTTTGACTGTAAAAGTTTAACGATAAAAAAAAAAAAAAAATAAAATAAAAAAAAAAAAACGTTTTTCGCAACGTATAGCATTTGATTTTATCAGCAATGTAGAGAGACAGGGACTGTAACGATGTTGTGAAAAATTAAAAGAGTGGGACGTGGCGGCACACCATTTATCAATGTAAGTGAGTCACGGCGTTCAGGCGAGATTACGGTAATTTATTATCACAATCGAGCTACTATACAGGCTATATGTATATATTCACAGATTTGCTATGAAAAATTTGCAACTCAACGAGAAGCAATATTTCTTTTCTTTTGGTGCGGATAGCCGCTAGATTGGTATACAACAATATATATTAAAAAAAAAAAATAAATAAAAAAATAAAAGTCACGCGACTGCACTAAAATTTTCAGATCGACGCGAATTCTCGGAATATTGCGTGAAAAAATCCGTTCTATGGGCGAAAACTATCATAATATACAGCTCGCAGCCCCCAAGAGCAAAGAATGTAGTATAACATACAAGCACGAATGCTATGGTTGAAATAAAGAAAAAAAAAAAGAAATCATCCTCCAGATATCGGAAAAAAAAAAAAAAACACTAGTCGCGGTACTAGAATTTTTCTCGGTTATTACAAAAATTTTTGGCAACCGAAACCGGCAATTAAAAGCAAATCTATTCTCATTTGCCGTAAAAAACAAAGGGGTGTTCGGCAGCAGCGGCAGAACATTCGGGCGCGTTTTTCGTGGAACGGAGGCAGTTAGTCATCCTTTGCAGGGGGAGAGGGGTGAAAGGATATGGACGCCGGGAGGGACGAAAAAGACACGAGAAGAGCACGTATACGCGAAGGCAGGAGCGAGGCCCTTTCTACCAGAGAGAAGGACGACTCGAATGCGTAGCCTCTGGGCAAGACGGGCAAAAATAATAATTTTTTTTTTTTTTTTTTTTTTTTTCGTGGCTTTGGAGAGAGAGATGCAAGCGTAGTTTTGGATGGTGGAGCGATAAAACGAAACACAAGCTGAACACAACTTGTACAAGTCAAGACCTTCGTTCGCGTACAGATAGAACGAAAATTCAACTGGACAAAAAAAATGTGCTTCGCAAAGAAAAAAGGATACGCGTTCCGAGTTAAGGTACCCAAAAATATACTTATTCTTGATTTCATTGGACGAGAATTCTTTTCGAGAAATATAGGATCGCTTACAGCGTATTGTAACTACTTGGTACAATGGCAAGGCGCAAAACATGATCAGTTATAATAAAAATCGATCACAAGTCCAGTTACTTGCCGCGTAGCTCATGTTTGTTGACTATTACCAATCTAGCCTATTCGTAAAAGGTAAAATGGTGGCGCGGCCAAGCTATTTTTAATATCAGTGCGGGCACGCAGTAGCCATCTTGTGTCGTTTGCCGTCGGGCCTCTGTAATTATATGTAATTATTTTTTTTTTTTCATCCGAATGTTAAGTATATATTTTCTCATTTCACTTTTCCTCGTAATAAAACTACAAAGTAACTTATACTTCCCGGGTAATGTACAAGTAGGTACCCAAATAAAACCGGTTTGATGATCAAAGTTACACGAGTACTTACATTACTGAAATGGCCAAACTGAGTACAGCTCCGATACCCGCTGCTATTTGAGACCGGGTTGAAAAATATTTCCTCTCAAACATGGCACCTCGTACGCACCGAGAATCGACGTATACATCTTGGCGAGATAATCGTAATTGGCATGCCCGCGAACATCATTTTATCAATTATTAGATCGCCCAGCGTATGCATATTATAAGCTGGTGCACTTTCTCACGCAAATTCAATTCAGCGTGCATCGGAAGTGAAATATCAGAGTTCGATCGAGTGGGCATTAATTTCAGCGGTGAAAAAAAAAAAAAATAAAAAAAATAAAAAAAAATAAGCGAAGGAGCTGCTACCGCGTAGGGGTATAGATGCACCAGCGCAACCGCACCGACTACCGTCCGTTCGCGGGGATCCTCTAATTACTAGCGAGGCAGCAGGCGGCGATTAGCAACCCGTAATGATCGGCTTTAACGCGCAACAGAGCTCACATGTTACGTATATACATGTGGGTACATACCGTATACGTAGGTATATGACACACACTCTCGCGAGCAGTGGCCAAGGGCTGAAAAAGAGTTGGAGGAGGTACCCCGCGAGGACGAGGTCCCCCGAGGTGTTGGGCGTCATCTCCGCGCGCCCCGGAGCACGCAGCAATATTATTATTTTGACAAAATGACTCTGCCGAGGTGGGCGCGCAGGAGGATGCTAAT
Organism: Copidosoma floridanum; assembly: GCF_000648655.2. The sequence continues at coordinate 401,085 of NW_019379489.1, read as the reverse complement.
AAAACAAAAAAAAATATATTTTTCTCGGTGTATGTATAATTACAGATGCCCTGCTGCCGGGCCAAACGGCGCAACGGAAGCTAAGCAGCCCGAGAAACGTCGACCCCTCCCCCTTTCCGTTGCTCCGACGCACGGGGCGCCTCCGGACAAGGATTCCTACTTGTCAGGTACTTTCTCTAACGTTCTCTACGCGTTATTTTTTTATTTTTTCTCCTCTTTCGCGCTCGCTGGTAGGTACGGATAATTGCACGCCTAGCGCGCGTGTAGCGAATCAATCAAAAATAGCTCCGACCGCGGGGGAGAGACGTTTAGGCACAATACTCCTTGGGGCCGTCCTGCATGTACATGTGTGTAGGTATATACCTACGGGTATATGGTATTAACAAATGAGTCCATACGTGTGTAGAGATATTAAGAGCAACGCGGACTACCGAGAAATTCTTTCGACCCTCCCTCCTAGTGCCCCCGGCAAAACACCAACGACCGAACGCAGAGAGAAAATTGTGGGATGAATCCATATATTACGAGCTCGCTTACTCGAGACGACTAGCCGATCGGCGTTTCTAAGGTAAATGTCGGACCGAGCTATGGGGCCTAACACCATTCGTTCACGTTATTTTGAATCACTCGGTATAGCGCGGCTAACTTCCCAATACCACCATCTCCGGTTTGTATTTTTTGCCGTCGCGCGCACGCTATGTGCCAGATGCAAACTGCAGGTGACAGAAGATAAAAAAAAATTTTCATCTCTGAGTAGAGCCGTAAGCAAGAGTAACCGCGTTATCTCCTGTATCAGTAGTTACGACCATGTTGAGTCAGACGTACAAACTTTTGGAAATGATCTTCTCTTTGGCGATTGACGGGTGTTGTTGAAATGCTTTGAAATATTTTTTCCACGTATCCAATACCGTGTACGAATAAGCGATCGGTCAATACGTATAGGAAAGTTGTCGAACAATGAGCTCACTTGAGTAGCTTCGGGTGTACCGACACAAACGAAGGGATTATCTCTAAGCTATTCGCGGGTACACCCGGCCATTGGCCATTATCGTCGACTGTATACGCACGTCGATTCATAATTGTCGCGACGAAGAGCCCCTATACCGGTTCCTCTCGTACACGAGCGCAGCGGATTATATACCTACCGTGTAGCGGTGCAGCGTCGGTAGTGGGGACCAAATTGCCACAATTTTGTAATTTTTCACGTGGCGAAAAAAACCTATATACACGGTATAGAGGAGTGTGCAAGCGAACGAGCCAAGAGAGAGAGAGAGAGAGAGAGGCGGAGGAGAAAAGAAGAGGATAATTTTTGGTAAAAACGCAACAATTTTATCGGCCGTTGTTACGCGAGATCAGTTGGTGCCTACTGCCGCTCCGCGTTACACCTGCTTGCTTTCTCTCTCTTTTCACTCCGATGGTGTATAGTATACACCTCTCCTCGTTTCTTTCTCCTCTCTCTTGCGTGTACATCACGTTGCTCGGTGCACACATTCGGCAAAGATTTTTCGCTCTTCCAGTCGAAACTCGGGTGTGCTCGTCGCTCGAGGCGCTAAATGTCATCGTTTTGCTGCCTGCGTGTGTCCACGAGAAAGTGCGCGATGTCACTGTGCTGGGAATTTGGGACGACGCATCGGCACCGGCCATTTCTCCGTTGGATACATTACATGCATATATTTATTACACTGTGATATACGAACGACCAGCGTACAACTTGGTGCTGTTACTGAAAGTGCAGTTGACGAGTTTTTTTTTTTTTTTTTTGCATTTGCAGCTTATTTTTCTTCTTATTGTGCTGAAGATACGTGTGACGGTTATTCTACCCGAGGCGGACTCGGTTGTGAATATAGCGTACTCAAAGTATATGGACCAAGTATACGATTCTTTATTTCAATAAACAAAGGTGTACATCTAAATCAGTCAATTCCTTGTTATCTCGTGCGTTTTACGTATATATATCCAAACGGCTAAATTGGTGCGAAAAAAAAATACGTGCAACAGGACAGTGTTTTTTTTTTGTTTTTTTTTTCGTATAGCCGCTCCACCATACATAGCATTTTAATTGCCGGCTTGTGCATATTATATTACACGTACAGATAGACAGATAGACGCAGTGAAAAGTAACGCGGTGCGCATATTATCCCTTTCCCTCCCAACTGATCCTCCGGTCCTCCCTTATCTCCCTTGCCGAACTCCGTGGCGGCGGCTACCATCTTTTGCGAGCTCCTCTTTCCGTTCCCCGGCTTCGTCCCTTCGTAGCCCCAGGCCCCAGGAACATCACTGTCCTGCCGAGATTTATGCTGCTGCTGTACACCTATACATGCACTCCTTTTTGTTTATTTCTTTTCTTGTGCGCTCTCTGCTGCAGAGACTCGGTTTACGGTGCAGGTATTGCGCGCACGGCGAGTTTCGGCCCTCAGGTTCACCATCTCGCTCGAGAGAACATTGCACAGTACACTGTGGTAATGTGCGCGTAACTGCGGTCTATTGCTTGACTTTTATGTTTACACCCAATGTACTAAACATTTATTATACATTATCCAAGAGTCGATATTGGCTCGATGGAAGAGTGTTTGCCAACAGATTCGCGTTTCGTCTTCGATCCTTTGCTCAATTGAGGGTGAGAAATTAATTCGGCCTTCGACGGCTCCCCCAACGTAAATACATCGAAGCGCGCACGAACTGACTGTTTGGGCTCGTATACTCTGTCCCTTTGGCGTATCATCATCATCATCTTGCGAGGGTAACCGGTGCTGGTGGAACAAAAAAAATGAAAAAAAAAAAAAAATCGAGAGTCGATCACGAGACCGCGCGCCAGATAGTTATTGATGCTTCCAGGAGGGCAGCCTTGCCTCGCTGCCGGGCTTGAAAAGCGAACGAGAGGAGGGGGAGGAGGAGGGCGACAGCCTCCCCGGCCCCGATGGAAGTAAAATGAAAGAAAGGAAGAGGATGGAGGTAAATAACGGAAAGACGCGGCGGGAGAAGGAGATGGCGAGCGGCCCGTGTGGGCGTGGCCGCGGCGCGGACCGTGTATAGCCAGGGGACTATATCTGGTGTGTAACATGCGATGCGTATATATATGTATATATTCTCTCGTATATGTATAGCCCCCGGGGCCCGTGCATTTTGCGGAACATCAGGGAGCAGCCGAGATAAGGATCCCCATCTAGTTATACTATCCTCAGGGGCAGAGTCAAAAATTCGCGCCAACACGGCCATACATACACTTTGGGTTGTGAGTGTGCGCTTGCTGGACTACTGGATGCCGAAACTTTTTTCCTCTCTCTATCTCTCTTATTCGGATTTTTAATATTTTTTATATATATACCTACTCTCCCCCACCCCCTTTGCCCCAACCTCCGACGGATAAGAGCGCATTAATCGCTTTATAAAAGCCTACTTGGGCTCCGTCTAATTACGAGCTGGGGCTCCCGACACCGCTCCTGTTATCGTTTGCCCCGCGCTCGCACGTGTGCGTTTATTCGGTAGCCTATCGGTCGAGTTTTTTTTGTTTTTTTTTTTTGTTTTTTCATCCCTTTTCCATGGAGCGATAATGGTTTTCGACTTCTTCGAGATTTTAGAATTAGATAACATACGAACACGCACCTTTGAAAATAAAGAAAGTATAACCTACCTTGTGGCAAAACTTATGCCCTGGTGTACATATAACCGTCTAATGTAAAGGGTTTTTTTTTTTTTTTTTTTTTTTTTTTTATTGAAAATTCGAGGAAACAGCGTAGGAGGGCCAGGTATAGCAGTATACAGCTGCGCGACAAAGGTTTTTTTTTAACGACTCAACGTGCGTGGATCGCGTGACGCACCAAGAGTGTCACCCTCGCCGCGGGTTCTATTCATACGTGTACGTATGCGTCAATAGGTAAAGGACAGTAGAGCCACACAGATGCTATAGACCTTGTTGACCGAAAAAAAAAAAAAAAAAAAAAAATGGTTGGAATTACGTAGAAAGGGAAGTGTTTTGGGGTCTTTTCTCGATGCCGCAACAATATATACGGCTAACGACGTCGCGACGAGGTTTATACACCTAATGCAACATGTATAAGGTATATATACACGGAGCAGAGACAGCCTTTTTGCCCCGGAGCATCAACGTAAAAACGAGGACGAGGTATACGACCGCGTTTAGGGATCGTGGCTGATATAATTACAGCTTGCGCGCCCCGCGCGGCAGATGCGGATATAATGATACAGCCGAGCTAGCTAGAACTACCTAAGGACACTCCACTGTATATACCTGCGTGCCCTATAGACACAGTACATATATATATATACACAATATACATACACCACGAGGCACGCGTGTGTCTCCTTACAGTGGCATGGTCACGTGTATGTGTGGGGGTATAGAGGCAAGGACGCCGGTTCCTCCTCCGCGGCGCCAGGATTTTGGCCAGAGGTCTCCGAAAAGGCGGAGACGCGCCCGTCGCCAAGTGTGATGCGGATCGATCCCTCTGATCTTTTGGCCGCTCTCTCTCTCTCTTGTGCTTTCTCGACTTCCGTCTCTTGCCGCGTCCTCGACCCTTTCGACCGAAATTCTACTTTATTTCCGGTGGTGGTGTAACAAAAACTCACACAACTCCTTCCTACGGGTTTCCTCTAATCGTACACCTTTGTTTGGGGGTGAAATAATCGTTTAACCCCTCCACCAGTACAGCATGGAATTGCACAAAAAAGAAGTAGATCAAACAAGACTTAACCAGTCACCGTTTAGGGAAAGTCCAGCGGGATTTAATTATTCCCCTCGAAAATGACTCTCATTTGGAGTAACATGCGACCACTTTCATTTAACGTTGACGCAGTCATTTTTTAATACAATGGTATTAAAATTCAATTGGCCGCACGCGTCAACCGGTTAATTGTGTAATTGTACACGGTGGTTCATTTTTTCATGACGGCACTTGCAATTAAAAATAAACACACAATATTTTCACATTTGTACAGCTCAGCCGCTTTTCGCTACTATTGAAACTTTGCGATTATCGTCGTGGCTGTAATTTCTTCTTTTTCCTCGCCACTCGTTGTTTCTAGAAAATAGAGAGGAAAAAACTATGGTGAAACACCAAAAGAAGCGTATATAAATGCGTGTGCATAGCCGAGGTACCCGGGCATCCGTCCGTCGGACGGCGATATATTTCGCGCAGACACGCCCACCACTGCCCTTTTCGCCGTCGTCCGGCACATTTTCTTCGATTCGAGGGGTTCGCTTCCTGTCCCTCGCCCGCCACCCCCCGTTTCTTCTAAAAAAAGTTTCTCGACAATCGGTCGTATTGGTTAATTTATAACGCCCGTTACGGTATACACCGCGCGGACGTCCAGGTGCCGACGGGCGATAGAAGCTTCTCTCCGCTCGCCGGCGGAAAAGTGCTGACCGGAGCTGTTTCAAGAGTTTGACCTCCTTTTTTTTTCACACCAGCTGCAGTTGAGATGGATAATTCATACGATCGGATTGCAAAGAACGCTTTTCTTCCCTAAATATTCAATTACATACAAGAGTCGTTTTACAAAGTGATTGTACCCACGTGAGTATCGATGTGATGCAACAACGGCTCGTTTTTCAACAGCAGAGGATTAAAGAGTTATATACACGTACAAGTGTGAAGTAAAACAAAAAAAAAATTAATAACAATCCCATAAGCTTGTAGACAGAAACGAGGTTAATTTCACATAACCGCGTTTTTGCTCGCCGCCCCGCGACGACATTGACGCGTAATTGACAATCAGAGCGCGGGTAAATTGGATATTGTCGAGGAGCTGCCGATGGTACAGTGAGGGGCACAGTTGGCATACCTATATATAATTTGAATAGAAAAATTGCAGACCCTGTAAAAGCCAAACGATTTGTTTCCATGGAAAAACAAGAGCTAATGGTTGAAAAAAAAAAAAAAAAAAGCACGGCATGTACCTGTAACGCGTGTGCTCCGCTCCTTCATCGCCACGCTTGTTGGTGTAATTAAGGGCTCTGGCCGCTAAAGTAGTACAATTTGTTGCGTTTCGGTACATACTATATATTTACATTCTTGTTGGTACATACGGATTACGCTGATAGTCGACAATGCATACGTCAGGTAATACACATCGTTACTTGCTCGGCTCATTTTCGGACATATACCACCAAATCACCCCAATCGTCGCCACCACCTCCCTCGTTTGCCTCACAGTAAACAGATGCTTCGCACCATCTCCCAATTGGTAAATAATAGGTAATAACAATCACAAGAGTATATATGTATACCTACTATACCCACACGTATCAACGGGACGAGTGTGCTTGATGTATATTATATACTTGTATATTTGTGCGAGTACTCCCGGAGAGTGTGAGTATTCACGGAAGCACAAAAATATAGGTAATATATACTAAATCACAGGTTATAGTCTCGAGGGGGGGATACTTTACTTAATTTTGATAGCAATATATACGTATAGTCTCGCGGGTCGTATATTTTGTCACGTCTATACTCTTGTTTGTTGTCACGATCGAGCACAGGGTGGGGGGGGAGTTTCCGAACAGATTGTTGTAAAACAAAGTTTGAGCGTTGCAACATGACGCGAGCGGCGAATCAAAAGTAAAATTTATCACAAAAGCCGTTACCGATGATGATCGAAGCCCCGCGTTGTATACATATATACATATACGTACGTATGTGTGTTAGGTGCGTGCGTGCGAGGGGAATCATCACGAGAGTCCCGAGGGGCCCCTAGAGACCGAGCCGAGGAGGCGCGTAATAACACGGCAGGTACAGACCGAGAGAGAGAGAGAGAGAGCTTGAAATTGGGCCCGCGCGGTAAGTATATATAATACACAAGCGCGCGGTATTGTATATCGGCGGGGTCGGCGACGTGTGTATAGGTATATATATATATATATATATATATAGGAGCGCGGCGTTTCTCCGAAAAATAGTACCTCCTGGATGCTGCCGGACAGGTTCGACGGTCAGTCTCCGCGGCTGCCCACGGGAGAGACGTATCGAGCCCGGCCTCTCGTGCAATTACGGTCGGGGCTCGTGAGGGCCGGGGCGACGCAAACCCCGGCATTATGCCCAATTATCCGCGTGCTGCGTACGTTTCGAGAGTGAGAGAAAGAAGAGAGTTGGCTTGATTTTTCGGGACTCTCTATCTCTCTGGACCCTCGGGGGCCCCCTAACCTCCCACCCTCCGGCCACGCATATATATATGTGGGCACCGTATTATGTGGCGTCAAGCGTGTCTGGTGGTGCTTCGTGAGATGCCTCCTTCCCGCCTTGCCGTGCTTTTGGGTAACGACAATGACGACTCGTGGATGGATCGACGGGTCTCGAGGGGCCTTTTGGCGGCGAAAATTTACGCACACCCATCCCCAACCCGGTAAGGGCGATAGGAAACACGAGGGGACGCGGGCAACTCGCGTTGTATACACGCCAAGTTATCAATTACGAGAAAGGGACCGCAACAACTGCAGCATCAAACCAACGAAACATTTTGGATTACATTGTCCATCTCCTGCACCTTTCAACCCGCTATCCATGTCCGAAAAGTACACAAAAGCGGAGGAGCGAGGCAACTGGTGTAAATATACATATATACCATACACCCGATAGAGGAGCCATGATATTTACAAGCGACCCGCAAGAGTCACCGGAAACCATTTCTCCATAGGCATAGTTCGCGGTGTGCCTTATCCCCCCTCCCCGGTACACATATAGGTATACACTGCACGGCTGAGGGGTGTGGGTGTGGGTGTACGTATATCCGTACTCGTATAGCTGAGCTAAATCTTCTTTAGCACGCCAACACTTTGGCTCTGCGTATAGCCGAAGAGATAGGAGGCGACGATATACCCCCGACGAAAACGCGGCTTCTGCTTCGTTTGTACCGTATGTATATATATATGTACAAGGTTTAATACCGCTGCCGTGTGCCCTTCCCCTCCCCCTCGTTTGGGGCCTCTCGCGGCTCGCGGCGTGTGTTCCTGGAAGCCGTGTACGCGCGCGTGCTGCATGCACGTCGAGTACTTGCTGTACGTTATGTGTGCCTTTTCTTTGTACAATGTTCCATGGGTGAGCATAATTTTTACCCCCCCCCCACCCCGTGCTTCTTTTTTTTTTTATTACTCATCCTTTTTACACGCTGAAAATGTGAGAATTCCAAGTCGAGGTAGAAACCAATCGATGGACTTTTTTTTCAAGCTTTTTGTGACATTTTGTTGGTTATTGGGGCATCGATGGCAAAAATCGAGTCATTAACAATGAGAGACATGTAGAGTTGAAACGGTACAAAGAACGGCAAAACAAAACAAGGATTGAAAGCGAGTAAGACCTTTGACCCGCAAATTTTTTTTTTTTTTTTTTCATTCTAGAGCAATATGTCCCCGTCGACTGTTTCAAAAAAGTTTAATAAGACTCGTTCGAGCGGTCGATAAAATATACCTTTGATTACTAGGTACTTGCACGCTTGCCGATATTAATAGCATGTGGTTTGTTAAAAAATATTCACGTCAACAACACTTTTCGTCTTGTTTTTTTTTTTTCCTTTATACTTATGGTGTACCCACGTGAGTATCGATGTGATGCAACAACGGCTCGTTTTTCAACAGCAGAGGATTAAAGAGTTATATACACGTACAAGTGTGAAGTAAAACAAAAAAAAAATTAATAACAATCCCATAAGCTTGTAGACAGAAACGAGGTTAATTTCACATAACCGCGTTTTTGCTCGCCGCCCCGCGACGACATTGACGCGTAATTGACAATCAGAGCGCGGGTAAATTGGATATTGTCGAGGAGCTGCCGATGGTACAGTGAGGGGCACAGTTGGCATACCTATATATAATTTGAATAGAAAAATTGCAGACCCTGTAAAAGCCAAACGATTTGTTTCCATGGAAAAACAAGAGCTAATGGTTGAAAAAAAAAAAAAAAAAAGACNAAAAAAAAAAAAAAAAAAAAAAAAAAAAAAAAAAAAAAAAAAAAAAAAAAAAAAAAACAGTAGTTATTCTGTACGATGAATAGGTCGATAACTTGCATGCTTGTACACGACGTATTGAAAACAGGGAGGCCAGTCAACATCATGAAAGCTGTTTCTCTTGAAATGGCGTATTCGCTGAAAACACCAAAAAAGAAAGAAAAAAAAAACGAAACGAAGCAGGCAAATAAGTTAAAGTTCTATATATGCGCAACGACCCTCGGATAACCGCAAAAGAGGACCCCCCCCCTCGTCCCTCAAGGATGATTTTGGCCAAAATTCTCGAGTTGTTGCACGCGAGCGCGCCACCTCTTTCAACTCTCCCGTCTTGTCTTGCGTCAAATAGGTACTACATCCTCTGTGAGTGTGTGTGTGTGTACGTTATATGCGCGCAGAGCCAGACTCTCGGATGTCTATCAATCACCGCTCGGTCCACGACTCACTCCCTCTCTCGAGGCGGGGGCTATTATCATGCCAGGCTCTCGTGATGCACGACCTCCGACGAGTGTAAAAAATACATGCAGAAAGAAAAAGAGAGAACAAAGTGGCGGCGGCGGCGGCGGCGCGTTCCATACGACCGCCTGTAAAGCTTATAGGCACATATATATATATATATCTTATATGCATGTATATATGGTTTGCTTGCAAATTTTTAGTGAGCAAAAATAGTAACGTACTTTTTTGCTCTTTTGTTTTTTCGAACATCAGTACACGTGCTTGGATGTGCTCAAAATGATTTGTGCACCAAAGGCTGCCTTTGCTTTTTCACGCGAGAAAATAATAAAGCTTGGTCTTTTTCATCCTGCAATTGAGCTGTTGTTGGCTACGTGCGATGGAAAAAATCCGCTCGTTCGAGTCTTCGTGACTGAGCTGGAGAAAAATGAGCAACTTCTTGCGGTAGTGTGGTCCCCACCCACACCCTAAAACCCACGTCTACGAAAAAATTAAAATATCGGAGCAGCCATTTTTCAACACTTGCAGTGCTTTGCGGACAAATTCAAATAAAGCTTATCTCGAAAGAAGTCATGCACGTATAATGTGTTAAAAAATAAAAAAAAATAGTATTTTACGGTATATATATCTACCTTCCCGATAATCGGTGTAACTTGCTGTCCGTATATATTATTTTATAATACATCTCTTAAGTACAATTTTGTCGCAAATTTTGTTATCGAGGCATCATTTGAAGATAAGCAAGAGTACCAAGTGATGAAAATAGTAACTTTCACACCATTTTATAGTGATGTAGGGGTGAGAATATCGGTACACACTGTGCTCCGTGAAGTGCAAACAATAATAATTTTCTTTCAAGCTGACGATACCGTGTGTCACGCGCGTGTGGTCGCGTGATTATCAACTACAGTTGCTCTTTTGTTGTAAAATCTACAACCCGTGCAACCACAACATTATTACTTTTGCTCATCGCACTTAAATAATACCTCAAGATCCTCTACATGAGTGTGCATTAGGAGGATAATATATACGTGCAATGTTATAAAATAGCGTATAAAAGATCATGTCCCGCAAATTCAACGTTGTACCTGGTAAGTATGGTGAGCTCCGGGAGCGGAAAATCGGTTGAGCGGGGGAAAACAACCACCTCGTTGCCCGGCAACAAAACGGTGTTCCCTGAAACTATACTCTCGTCGGAATGGGGCACCAGACGTCTGGTCAAAAGTGTGATTGTTACCACCGTTCATTGGCGCAGTTCACGAGCCAATCTTCTCTCGGCGATGAATTCCCCGACGTCGATGGATATACACCAGTAAATTAATCCGTCCTCGTTTCTTGGCCAACTACATGTACAGATCAGGCAAATTACATCAAACTAAGGTTTTCCAAATCATATATCTGTCATGACTACGTAATTTTGTAATATTTATTTTTTTTGAAAATAGTACAGCGAATAAATAACGTGACAACTTATCAAAACGCAGTTTCACTCGTTTTTCATTTTTTTCCAGTCTTCTTTTTTTTTTCTTGTTGTATTTTTTAGTACAACTTGAAATTAATGGTGTAGAAATAAATCTAATATCGCTAGAAATAAATATAAAATACAAACTTTTAATCATTTAATCAATTCAACTTTCAGAAAATTCTGTTTTTTTTTTGTTTTTTTTCAAGAATACGTTATCGTCATAAAGCCACTTTGTTATTTTAAATTATTTTTCAGGCATATTCAAGAATACAGAAAAATAAAGTACATCTTGTTTTTACATCCGGTACTTTACCCCTATATTATATATGCATATTAAAACTAGCAACATTACTTAACAATTTCATGGAGTTCTCATGGCTCAAAAAAGTTTGAAACACGACAGACCCAATTTTTTCCAATGCACGTGCAGTCCCTCGCCGATCTATGCGCGTATACACCGATCCTGGCCATAGCTACTGGTATACACCGTGTAACTATATCCAGCCGAGGCTGTTGAGTATATATGCTTCGATAAATATTCAAAAGATGCGGCCTCCCGATCTTCCACACACGGGGGGAGGGGGGGGGGCTAACCGGTCAAGTTATGCGCGAATCGCTGGATTTTTCGCGGTACTCCCCTACGATCGATAAAAACGCCGGAGCTACGTGCCGCATAAATTAATGAACAAAGCTCGACCGTTATCTACTTTCCCTTCCTCCTCTCCATCTTCTTGTTTGCACAGATTTTTCTTCTTTTATTTTTTTTTCTTTTTCCCTCTTTTATTGAATTTACATGTAACAGCTATCGTTGTCCCAGAAAAAAAGCTTTATTTAAACATGTTTTTGCACAATGTGAAGGAAAACGGTGCGGGTCTTTGATCAAATTACAGATGGAACATTCAATTTTTGTAAATTAATAAGTAAAAATATCTATATTAACAGTAGTTGTGGAAAGATAGAAAAAAAAAAAAAAAGAAAAAAAATAAAAAGAAGAAAATAACACCGAGGTGGGATCGAAACGTATGGACGTATGTATGGCTCTCTCGTATAGGTGCGGGGTGGAGGGGTCGATTAATGGAATTAACGTAGGTGCGCGCGATGGGGTTAACCCCGAAAGCCAATAGGTCGCGTGCGGGGCTCGAAAATACCCTGCGGTCGGCACCATTCACACGTTATACATTCGTGATGCGAACGACTTCTCGAGGAGCAATTCGACTTGACACGCACACGCGCGATAGTACCACCACGTTGTGCGCGCAAAAGGTGTATCATGTGCACGACCAACTATAATACGTATGCGCGGAGAGAGAGAGAGAGAGAGAGAGAGAACTGATGTATCGCATGTGCCGTATGGGCTCGAAACATCCCAAGTGCCTGTGTAGACGAAAAGTTGCTGCCACCCCCCTATGGTCGGATGATGGGAGGAAGGTAGCAGGATAAATGCGAGTGAGACATGCGATCCACGGATGAGAATCGGCATAATATTACGACCAACAGAAATGGCTCTCGCGTGGAATAAAATGAAAAGCTATACAACTTCTTCGATCCACCTCTGGATGATTTGCACCCCGCTTCCCTCGCACCTTATCATACGTAAACACTTGTGGTAAAAGGTATCTTTTTTTTTTTTTTTTATTATTTTTTTTTTTTTATTTTTTTGCTTACCCACTCTGTTATCACAGCTCGTTTTGTTACTTTACATTTTTTATTTTTCCCGGTTGTTTTCGCGTTTTCCTCTTTGCAGTAATAATCTTACTCGGAACGTTTGAGCTAAACAGTAACCTGCGTTTATACTTTTACAAATAATATGTAAGCAGGTGGTCGAATATCTTTCCCGTTTGTTATTTTAAAAAATACATATGCATTAAAAACAATCCATTGTTTTTCCGATGTGCGGCACATCACATAATATACACAATAACGTTTTTACGTACATGTCAACTGTGGAAAATAAAATCTCACCTCGCGCTTGCAATCACGAGGGTACTGAAAACTGTTGGTATGCATATTAGGGCCGATTAACTTCAATCCAGATAACAAAAAAGAAAAAAAGCTGTGATTATTTTTTTTTTCCGTTTACCGCGTACGATAATGTTCTCGCGAAAAGCGTGAATTAAATCGAACTTGTTATTAAGCTTTTGCGAGAAATCGCGTGCGTTCGGATTTTTGCGTTTACACCAAACCAATGAAAATAACGATGTATACATGTCATCGTAATACTTGGACTTTGTGGAAAAAAAAAAAAACTAAGTATTTCGATGCTTTTTTTAAACACAAGAGGGGCGAGTACAAAACAAAATCCGAGTCAAGACCGCCGATATACTGATGTAGATAAAACCGAAAAAGGCCGATTCGTTGCACGTCTCGTGTACAAATATACATTCATAAACGCTCCTCAGTCAGTATATAATACCGGCTGGTGATCCATGGGGGCGAAAGAGGATCAGCGGTTTTTTCCCTCCATGTATCCGAATATGCATGCAGCTTTTTGAAATGACATGCAAATTCAAAACGGCTCGCGCATACAAGAAGTAGTGCCCATACAATAAACACGTATAGGTATACAAATAGACGATGAGATGCGATCGTGGGCAGCATGTGTAAGAGGCGCAGAGAGTGCGAGTCCTTTTTATTTTTTCTTTCGTGCGGCGAGCCGCGCGCTTCGAGGGCGTCGCCTCGTGAAATGCCGGCTCGTTCGGTTGGTCGGGAGAGAACCTCGGAGGCGGCGCGTCCGTCGGATGGAAGATTTATATCCCTGCGGGGCGCCCCTTCCTCTCCTCGCTCGTTTCTTGCCTTTCTTTCTCTCTTCTCTTCTCCTTCCTCTCTCCGTTCTTTTGCACGTATAGAGCTAGCTCACGTGCGTTTATGCACGTATATATAGGTGTATTCAACCCCTCGCTGTTTGCGCGACCAGTGCCATTGTACGATTGGTAAAATAAGTCGTAATGACTTTTGTTTTTTTTTTTTCTTTCTTTTCCATCTCGTTTTACCTTATTTCTCTACTCTTTGCAACTAGTTTTTTTCGGTGCTCTATATTTATTGTCCCTCCACGCCGTGTATTAATTTGAACAATAAAATCGATCACAAGATTTATTCGAATACAATGTATACCTGCAGGTACATAATGATTTTATGACCAACAATTTTGTTCATACCAGTTAGAAAAAGCATTTTAATCGCCATCACCAATAAGCATATCACTGAGCAACCCAATTCTTTGAATCAAAGAAAATTTCTTTACCCTCATTCCGTTAAATATTTTCTTATGAGTAAAAAAATACAAGTTAATTGAAAATAATATTTTATTAAATTAAAATTTTGTTTTGTTAATCACGAATTTCTCATTTAGTTGTACGAAATATTTTTTTTTTGGATCGACTAAATTTGTTTCAATTAAAAGAAAATATTTAACGGAATGAGGGTACAGAAATTTTCTTTGATTCAAAGAATTGGGTTGCTCAGATAGTACCTATCAAACTTGTAAAATAAAGAATCAACGGTGCTTGCACGAGCGAGAGATGGTTGATCATTTGCTCATGAGGTATATTAAGCATTTTTGGCCCAGCGCCGGAGCCACCCCCTCACTTTTGTACTAAAAAAAAATGAAGCTTGGCTCTACAGGTATTTTGCTAGCAATTTGTCGATTACTATAAGTTTGGGTAATTCAACAAAGCTGGGCCTCTTCTTTTACTGTTTTTTTTTTTTTTTTTTTTTTTCACCGATTCATTAGTTGAACTTTTACAACTAGACGGCAAGTTTAACGTACCCCCGTTCTAGAAAGGCCACTTGGTATGCCGCTGGCTCGTTGCCATTAACATTGTTGGGTCCAGTGGGTATCGTACACTACTTTCGCTGAGGGGTTGTAAAATTTTTTTTTAGCTGCTCTATTGATCCTGGCCTCTTAATCCACAGTACGATTATGGAGAGGAGATTTTTTTTTTTTTCACAAGTACAGATATACCTTTGTCGCTCGTACTTTCATAGTGGCAACAAAAAATAAGAAGGGGGGAGGAGGAAGAGCACCAGAGCAGAAATTATACGAATTTCTTTTTATCGTGTGTAATTTCGAGGGTGGGAGAGAGAGAGAGAGCTTAGACTATACTCTCGAAATAATTGCACCGGCCAGGCAACACGTTCACTCGCAGCATCGGAACACATTTGGTTTCCAACCAGTTGAATTCTTTTTTGTTTTTTTTTTTTTTTTTTCCTTTTCTTCCTCCTCGCTCGCTCGTGTGCTCTCCCACTTTCTCAGGCTGACACTCTTAAATTAACAGAGTGCCCTCTCGATGCGGGGCAATTAAATCACCTGAGGTCCCTTTCACCCTCTCGCCGAGTGGAGCGCGCGCTCGCTGCTCTCTTATTCCCATGCAGCCACTTGACGAGCGGAGTAGCGCCAAGAGGAGGATCTGTACCCACAACGGCAAAAAGTAGTACAAGTCTTTCGGCAGAGGGAGGGAGGGAGGGTGAAACACCGGAGCAACCCCATCAAGACCTCGAAACTCTCGTGGGATCCTCGAGGAGGACAGTGCTAGGGGGGGGGGGCTAGCGTGCAATATTTACGAGAGAAGGGTTGGCTTTTCTCCTCTCTCACTTTTCGTTCTTTTTGTTTTCTAGAGACGTAATTGCAGCGGCGAGATACTCTGATTTATTGGGTTATTACTACTCCTCGCGCGCGCAAGAGGGTTTGCTCTTCTCTCCCGAGCCTCGTCTCGTCCTCCTCCTTCTTCTTGCTGATGCTGCACTCCTTCTTTTTTCTGCACGTACATTTTTTTTTTTTTTTTTCCTTGTTTCTCTCAACTGCTCCGATGGGCCGTCATGGGCCCTTTTCTTCATCTCCACCGCCAGATCTGTTTTGTTCGGCTCGTTTTTCACCCCTGCCTGAAATCGGTGGGTAAAGATATTGAATTCAGACTATGTATGTATAGATGATTTTTTTTTTGGGGGGGGGGGGGTATTTCTATAATAATCTTGTGTATATTGTTACATTGAAAGAAATTTAGACGATTCTACAAATGATGTATCGTGAGCAAGTCATTCGCTGGAAAATAAATTGAAGAAACAATGCGATTTCTCAGCCCCGACTTGTTTATATGGAGAGGGTTGTAAAAAAAAAAAAAAAAAAAAAAGGATCATTCAGCCGAGCAGCCGTAAAACATCGTGTGGCTCGGAGTGCCTCGTGTATATATAATGCGAGGATTGAGCGCAGTTTAACACAAATTGACGTGATTGAGCAAATGAGGGGCACGCGGCGGCTCGAGGAGTAGAGCTGTATTATCCACAGCAGCGCCGCAAAAAGTGTCGTTTGACAAATAAGCGTAATACCTGCCACTCTCCCCGCACCTTTTCCTCTCTTTCTGATGGCCTAATGTAGGAGCCACCGACGCTACTTACTGCTGATGCACATACACGGCGATCTATACGTGTGTACCCGAGATGTTGTACCACCACTAATATGCAGAAAACGAGGTTCGAGCGCTAAATGAATCATCACCATCATCGTCGTAATGAAGCACATCGAGGCATAATACGGCACTTTGGCCGCCAGTGTATCCTTACGTGGAATAAGTGGTAGTGGCTAGCCAGATTATTTGTGTACCTAATACTTTGAGAGCCGTGACAGGAGAAAAAAAAAAAAAAAAAAAATCACGCGATATACGTCATTGACATCGTAATTTGCGTCCCAAAACGAGTGTGCCCCGATTATTCCAAGGACTATGAATTAATTGTGTCTCTTTTACCATTTTCGATGGTTGCACTGCAATGTAATACACACTGCGTCCCATTATTTTTCCAAGTTACGATACACGATAATTTTCATTAATGGCGCTACCTACGTTTCCCAGGGTCAATTATTATTCACGATGGCGAAATTTATTTCCATCTTGCTCTGTCTCTCCCCCCTTGGGACACAAAATCGGCTCACCGATGTAGTGGATTATTTATACACGTACGCGCTTTGCTGACGGCGATTTCGAGGATGGGTATTTATATATATATTTATATGCCTAGGTACACGCACAACACAAGTCAACCCACGTCCCGATAAATCTCCTGGGATTAAAGCGACCATCTCTTTCCCTCCAGGGACTAAAAATGGCGAAACTCGCAAGCAAAAAAAAAAAAAAAAAAAAATACAGATTTACGAGGCTATCCGTCTTTTGTGCGGAGAGAGAACAAGTAAAGCTGGGGGGGGAGGGGGTTCTCGTATGCTCGTGGATGATAAAATAAAATGCGCACGAAGGGAGAAAAATGTCGAAGGAGGGCGAGGAGGAGAGCATCGCGTTGGTAAGGAGGGTACGAGTGTAGGTGAGACGTGTTCGCCGCCAGAGAGAGAGAAAAAAAAAATCCCCCGAGAGAGAGAGAGAGAGTAAAAACAGTTCGTTATTATGTATCCTGCGGCATAATTGTTTCCAAGGAACTGACATGGCGGCTCGGCGGCTTATATTCGAGTTGCCAAGAGAGAGAGCCGAAAGGCAGCAAGTCCTTGCCTGGGAACTCTCTGCGCTCATGCTGCATATATATATATGTACCTGCCCGTATGAACGTATATACCTATATGTGTATTCCACATACACACGCCATCGCTGGTGCGGAGAGAAAACTTTGAAAGAGTTACATTGCATGTAGGTACCTATCATAATACGCGTGCACGCGCTCCTGCATTCTTATTGTCTGATTTGTTTTCTTGGGATCGGTACAAGTGAGCGTCGCTGCTCGTTCATGCCTCGTGCGTTCCGTCATCCATTGTTTTATCGGCACACGTCGGTGATTAACGATTACGATAAAAAGCAAAATGGTACAAAAGGAGGGATGATTGTACGCGATGGTGCCGTTCAAGTTAATTGTGTTTAAATCGAAAGTCGGCCCTTGCATTGAAGGTTTGATCTCAATGAATCAGTGGTGAGATAAAACGGGATTTAAATGAATATTTGTAGTAAGGACTTTGAAAAAAAGCAAATGCAATTCAAAGAGATTTAAAATCCTTTCGTGTCTTTTGGAAACTCCCGTACAAAGACTTTGAGAATCTTTGGCGACTTTGAAGGAATATAACAGTGAAAGGACTTTTTATCAAGTTAATTAAGTGATACTTTTGAATTAAATTTTTTTGACTTTGTGGATTAATTTGTTTTAAATAAATAGTAAATCCCGACATACTTTTAAAGAAATAGCTGATAGCTTTACGGAAACCAACCTTAATGATGATGCTGTAAGAAGCAGTTACGAGTAACGTGTATCAATTTCAAATTAACGCACACAAACTTAAGAAAATAAATTTTCATTCGATGATAAGCAATTATTGCTATCAATTTGTGTTTGTACACCGATTTTTATAAATACAAATTATTACGTTCTTCAATATTATATTCAAAGTCCGTACAAGCGAATTTCATCCCTCATGTAAGAGGCCTGTGTGCCTATATAAATATTTTTGCTTTAATAACATCGTATTGGGCAGCAAATTAAATTTGGCCAAATGATGAAAAATCAACCCGCACAATTATACTCAAAAGCGATGTGTACAGTCGTGCCTGCATCAGCACAAATTACCTCACGTACTCAATTGATTACCCTCTCATATTCATAAATGGGAAAGCTATAGGCAATGTATGAAATGTAAAAAAGTAGTAAAAAAAAAGCTCTAGAACTTGCACACGGATTTTCAACTTTACTATTCATTAAAGTGGCTGGAAATATTCTTTTGGCACTTTATCATGATCATCCAACTGTAACGAATATGCAAGTTCTTAACTCTGAAAATCCCTCACTGTATACAGGTAACAATTAATGCTCCAACTTTGTTACCAACCATATTTTTTTCACTTCCTGGTGAATTTTTACACCAATTCCATACAGTTGACGAAACATTTCTAGCTTACTACTTGCAAACGGTAACTTTTACTTTTGATTTTCATTATATGTAAGAATTTAAAGTGATTGCGATGATCATCGGCGTATACCAAATCATGATTTATAAAAGGTGAAAACGTGTTTTGCGAAACAAGATGTGGATTAACGCGAGAGGCGCGTCGATATACGTTGCATCGGTAAAACCAACCGAGGACTGAGAGAGAGAGATAAAAGAACGGGCTCGGCGACCTCCATCTTGGAAGATGCTGCCGCGGCGGGTATAGATCACCGGCAACAGTCCTGGAGGGGCCCACACCCACGCATTACGGCCCCCCGAGACCGATTCCCCCGCGTGTGTGTATACGTACGATACATCACAGCCACCCACGTTCGAAGCCCATTGGTCGAGCGGCAACGCCATCCACGGTCGACTCCCTTCTTTTCTTTTTCCTCCTTTGCGTTGTACTCGCCCGGCTCTGTGCGCTTCAATTTCCTTTTCGACTCTCCAGCAAAAAGTTACTCGTCTCTTTTACGATGTTTTCGCATTGCTGCCGCGCAAATCTTTTCAATGAAATACCTGCTTTGCGCCCAATAAATGTTGGTATAGGAAAAAAAAAAATAATCCGTAGGTGACTTACAAATAGAACGTCTATAGTTTTCAATGTTTCGGGCTTTGAGAAACACAATTTGATCAACTGTCCAACGAGGAAATTTTTCCCTCTTACGAAACTAATGGTGAAGAAAGCGTTTCACGGGAATTTCGATAGGTTAAAAAAACCGCCCCTACTTTCGATCGTCTTATTGCATATAGTTTATGGCAATTTGTATATTTAAAAAGAAAATATAAAAAAAAACGTTGTGGATTGGAAATATCAGAGCACTTACCCACATGTAGTCTTATTTGAAATAAGAAAATCGTACAGAGAAAATTTAAAAGTACTTTGGTTATTCTTTCTAGGAGAAAAAAAAAAAAAAAAAAAAAAAAAAATGTCAAATGGAAAGAAAAGAAGCGTTCTTCGCGAGCTGCGCGAAAAAAAAAAGGGTTGCTCGAAGAAACGCTCCGCGTGTACAACATGCATGCCTACCAGGTATACATACCCATACTACAAGACGATATCCCGCAAGATTATGGTTCGTTGGGTAAGATCATCTCGCTGTGGCTGCATGCAGTGACGGTAAGTATAGGTTGAGATTTTTCCTCGCGTTTCCGCGCACACGTTCACCCATCAGCTGCACCACCATCTTGGCCATATATACAGAGGCATATATATATATATATATATATATTTTTTACGTGCATGTATGTATATAAGCCACTTCTCAGAACTGGCTGCTGCAGGCGTGCGTGTATACCTATCGCTATGTATGTGTGCATGCGCTCATACTTTTATGCACGAGCCACGCGATATTTCACGAAGCTTTATATGCGCAATGGACAGACACATACCTACATATATGTACGTAAGGCTCGCGGATTTTTTTTTTTTTTTTCCTTCCTCTCCGTCCTCCTCCCGGCATCGGTGGTATATACATCACCATGGCGAGTCAAAGAGGCAAGCCGTTGCGTCACCCCTTCGTTTCCTCGCGCTCTCGCCGATCCGCGGTTTTTTCAAAGACAACGCTTACTCATTTAACAACTTCGGGGCCGAGTATCGCGTCATTTTTGAAAAATGCGTGGCTTATGTTTGTGGCGCGCAAAAACCGAGATAATTACGGTAGTCCCAGCCGAGCGTGCTCATCCAATGTGTTTTGCGTGGAATGCAAAAGCTTTGGTTTATATACGTGTGAAGTCGATTACGGGGATTTTTCGTGGCGGGTGCGAGGGACTATTACTAGCAGAGAGGCAGACCGAATTCACTTGACTTTAAAACACTCATTGTCGGGTGCAGCAAAGTTTCCCCATTATCAGGGGACTCTGCGATAATACACGGCTTTGTGTACCTATATCTACAACCGTCCAAGTTTTAAGGCCTACTTAGTTGAAATGCATATAATCGGTCGACCGTGCGTGTGTTCGTCATCGACTCCGAACGAGCGCCAATTTCGCCGATGCTCTTCAATAAACGTCACATACAATTTATCACACGTGCACACATGCGTTTGTAAAAATTACAGTTCATTTTCACTATATTGAAATCAAAAATAAATCATCCTGTTACTCGAGACTGTTTGTTTCGTACGAGCAGTAAACAATGAGCGCTTAAAGTTAGGTAGGCTAATGATGGGTAGATTCGACAAGGAACGATAGAGTAGAGAACTGTATACAAAATGGCAATTATTGCGCGTCATGTGTTATGACAAATCGATTTGAATGTACACATCGAGGAAACTAGCATAAGAGAGAGAGCCATTGAAAAATTAAAATATCACATAGGACAAGTCGACAATAATTGCATACGATGTCGCTGTTTGATACAACTATGATTAAAATAAGTGTGGCCTTTTCATATATACATCCATAGGTCACTTGTATAAGTTATATATTCACGTGGGTGTCTTCTGAAGCTATCATATTCATATACGCTCATTTACTCATTTGTACTAAATATTGAACAATTCCGTTTCCACAATTGATTAATTCAAATAGTATGCAACATAATAGTGTAAATGACGCGCTGTAAGTCAAAATTGCAGCGAAAAATAACTACAGCGTATATTGTAACACGATACGCAAAAAACCATGGTCAATCAGATGATCAAGTCTTTCGTATATTCCTTCGATTGGTGTGACGGTTAAAGGTAAGCGTCTGTTCAAATTTTTTTTCCCCCATAAAATAAAAGAAAAACAATGATTCCTCGTTGTCACGGGGACAGAGGGCGAGATAATTTTCGCCGCCCATTATAGCCCCTTGAACAAGAGCGTTGGCGCACGGGATAATATTTCAATCAGTTATCAATTTAGTTGTCGAGCCCCGGTCGCGCTTTTCCCGGCCGGGATGGTAATTAATGATAAATTATTATCCTCGAGGAGCTATCATTACCACATCTGCCACCGACATCATCGCCTGCACCACTTTGCTGATGATGGTCGGCTTCTCGTGGCTAATCGTGGAAAATTATGACCGCCATGGTTGGCTATTAAACGGCTCATGCGTACATTAATGGCCTGTTATTCGTTCCAAGTGTGTGAGCTTATCTCGGCGATTATTTGTTCCGAAATTTTTGCTTCCGAAATCAGCTTGGCGCCCGAGTTTCTCGGAAGAAGCGGCAAGGCTCGCCGATTCGTTACACAAGTAATTTATTAAACTATAGTCATGTCACGCGCGCATCGCATATTTTATTTTGTTTTATTTATTTATTTATTTTTTTTTTTTATTTGAGCCCGATAACAATNTTGTTATAATTCAACATCTCATTTGATCAGATAATTAATATTAATAGTAACTCGGAGATAAATTTGTGAACTCACGAACTCTTGCAATTAGTTTATCATAATAAAATATTTCAAGAACTTTTCATCAAATTCTATTTAAAATTAAAACAGCCTTGTACAAGTACAACAAAAATTTTTATTAAAATAGTTAATAAATAATTATTGATATGTACACTTGAGTTGAATGGTAATAATAATAGTAATATTGTTTTAATTCTAACTTGAGTAGCATCATCGAACGTCCCTTCAGATGGCACCCATTCATGTCACGCGCGCATCGCATATTTTATTTTGTTTTATTTATTTATTTATTTTTTTTTTTTATTTGAGCGATTTCAAGGAGATCTACATAATATTTTGTGACAGCTCATAAAACCCAGTTAATAAAACCCATATCTCTTATTTGAAACATTTTTTTTTTCTTTTTTTTTTTCAAGTAGATAATGTTTTATTGTCCTTCCTCGTACTTATGGCTAGAATTTAATAATAAAGGACACTCAACCAAAAAATTAGATATTTAATCGTCAAGTTCTTTATCGATTGACTGGAAATATTTATGCCTGAATCTTTGCAAATTTCATTAGAACCATAGTCGAATAATCGTACCAATCAAGTTACCATCTAATCAATCAGCCCCATTGGAATCCAAGGATTGTGTTTGAAAAGAGTAAGTACACTGTTGCGAAGGGCGTATAGAAAAAGACAAATAGCGAGCAAAATTACCGTTTCTTTGAGAAAAAACAAAATAGAATAGTTATTAAATCGTAAGGGCTTCGTGAAATCCAGCGCCAGGAAATAATAATGGTCATCGTCATCATCACGATTATTGTTATTAATGCGATAATTGGATGGAGAATATACACACAGCAATTTGCCGGGACAAGTGATAATTAACAATTTTCTGTAGTCGATCGAAGCGTGCACTGACCGACGCCCCAGATTTATGGTGTTGATCCTTTGCATCACTTAAACCGCAATATTTCACACCCTTGGGAAGGCATATACGTACTTCAAATCGTCGCTACAATCATTGGTCACACTGTACCAACGTGGAAGCTTTTTTTCAGCATACGAGCTGGATTTTTATAGACTATCACGCGCTTTGTTTTGTTTTTAAGCAATGTTAATTTTTTTTAATCTATTGTACTCGGCAAGCCAATGACGATAAAAATCCTCCAGATCGAGTAAACCGTCGCTGACCTCGAATGCTCGTTCGCTCGTTTCCTCCTCGGAGCTCTATCGTCCCCCAACAACTTTTATTGCGGAAGTTACGAATTATAACAATTTTTTTTTTTTTCTCCCTAACGCCGCGTATCGTCGATATCATTACCTGTGTACAGTTATCAATTATCTTACGACCTTATCGCGCGAGCATCGCTTTGCAAACTTGAGCGCGAAATTATCGAGCACAATCAGTCGTCGACAAAGAAACGCCCCGAATCACAAAGAAACAGCCGCTTTGTAACTCGGAGGTACATCTCCCATGGCTGCACGTGTAATTATCGTGACGATTAGCTTTCGTTCTATGTAAGTACGTTAATGTTATAATCAACGACAGCTGTGGAGAATGGGAATCACAGGCACTTTGCTCGGTGGTAAAATCGGATTAATTTACGCAAAGTATACGCAACTGATCGCTCGAGTCATTATCAGAGAGAAACAACCATTAAATGGCATGCATTATTATATGAGTCCCAAGTAACTGGTATATACTGTTGAAAGAAGGGTAATCGGAAAAGGCCAACTGTAAGGGTCATCACTTTGCGATTTTCATAATTTTTTTTTTTTTTTTCCTACAATATAGTTAACTGTGAGAATTTTACAGTTGCGCCGATCATTAGATTGCACTGGTTTATCAGATGGGAGTATAAAATTGTCTTATCATCTTCTAATAGTCTGTAGACTGAGCGTCGAAAACGACTGTACCATACGCTAAAGCTTACCCTCCCTTGGGAGCGCCCGCGGATACGGGTTGTCCTTCCGAGATGGCGCCACCCGAACCGATTTTTGTTCGGTCGATCTTTTAGGTAATACCCACTGGATGTCGCCTGCAGTTCTCGTACTCTGTCGAACTTGGCCAACTTTATACTTACACCATTACGGGAGTGTCCCATGCAATTTCACATTAATTTCCAAGTTTGAGTTTTCTGTCAAAATCACTTTATTGTGCGTAGATCTGTATGAGCGATAAAAATAAAAATTTCACCTCTTCCCAGGTATCGTTGGTTGTAGTATTATCCGGTAGGCTTTACCTACATCGTCATATATACCATTGCAAATTACAATCATAATCGGTAAAACGATATATTGTACCGTTTAAGACATTATTAATCCGTACAAACTTTTCACTTCGTAATCATGCAATTTATGAATTACAATTATACTTTTCATGAAATTTTCGTTTTTGGTTTCAACACACGATTTAGCGTGTTTACAGCGGTGGAACGCCGAGCACTTGAAAACTACAAGTTCAATTTTCTGTTACAACAAAGCGTTAAGAGAATAATAACCAGGGAGTTTTTTAGTTATCGCGTCTAAAGCTACACTATTGCCTTGGAGTCGGGTATAAAAAGGGAGACGAAAAGTCACATTTTACCATTTTCTTGTTCTTTATAATACACATAACAAGTGTTTGACAAGAAAAACACCCGTATCGTGAATTTTATATAACAATTTTCTGTTTTCTATGCCCATAAAAACTTAAGTACAGGAACCAATTATTAACCAAATGTGACGCAAGTAGTCATCAATAATAATACTTAAACATATAGCTTGTTTTAAAATTTCGTCCAAAACTCCTGTCATGCTGGAAAAGAGACTTTTTTTTTTTTTTTACTTCTTTCCGTATATGTATACATACCAATGCAATTTGGTGCAACTATATACCTTTAGGGACACCCTCCGTCGCCTCCGTGTGGGTAGGGCTCGTTTTGTTTGTCAGCAAGCTTTCACAAGTGGTCAAAATTTTCACGAGTCATCGGAAAAAATGGTAACCCTCCCTGTACACTTGAGTTGAATGGTAATAATAATAGTAATATTGTTTTAATTCTAACTTGAGTAGCATCATCGAACGTCCCTTCAGATGGCACCCAATGGCTACTACTTAATCATGTATATATTTACAACAAACGTAGATGGTAATAAAAAGACAGAGAGAAAGAGAGAGTGAGAGAGATATTGTGGGAAAGCCGAGTGGGTTTATACACGTTCCATGTATGTTGTACAGTGGCGCATGTACCTACCCCCCGAAAGATCGATCAGTGCAGTTGGGCACTTGTATCAATTGCGCCCGCGAGAACGAGGAGGACGCGTATATAATAGAATAATAGAGAGAAAGAGGGGGGGTGGGCTATAGGTGAAAATACACGTGTACATGTATATACGCCGACTCGTGCGATCGCGAAGCGACTAGAAAGTGAGAATAAGCGTTTGAACCGGTATTTGAACTTGGGGAGAGCCATCATCGGCATGCCACCGGCTGATGACGGTAATCGCACGGGCCGCGTTCAATTGCACGTTTCGCGGTCGAGTTTCCGCGCCGCGCTCGCTCCTTTACGATCAAAAGTAAACTCATCCGTTCGTCTACACTATACGTACACCCACGCGTCCATCGATATATATATACACGTCGTTCTTTATACCACTGTTCGAAAACCAAAGGTTAAATCGCCGCCGTCGAGGGTGTCGGTGGATTCGGGTAAAAGGGGCTCGCAACGACTCGATTGTTTGGTGCTTCGCGAGTTAGAAAATAAGAGATCGGCAATGGAAGACAATCGAAAAAGGTACCAGTGGTAGTAGGTATATATGTAATTACATGTTAACTTCTAACGGAGATTTCGAAAGTCATTGGGGAATGGAGTGTGTGTGTGTGAGTGTGTGTGTGTGGGGGGGGGGGATAGAGGATTGTAATGCGTGTCAAGTGCCCGTGTGTACTTTGTGTGGTTGAGACTTAGTTTATGGGTATAGTATTCTGCACCCACTGGGAAAACAAAGGCTCGAGAACGAATCAAATCTATTGCCGAATGAGCAAATTAAAATTAAAAAAAAAAAAAATTAGATGGTGTGGTGACCACTCAACAACCTTTTATTTTCATTCTAGAATCTGGAATCCGCACTGGGTAACGTATAAAAGTAGTTTATATTGAATAACACCAATTGAACATCTGATTGACATATCGTCCTTTGCAAAACACGTAATTAAAAAAGTTTTTGGGCAATGGAAGAAGGTCTAGTCTTATTATTTTATGGCACCCTACGTTTGCTCGCCATTATAGCCAAGGGGTCCGAAAATTAGTCAGTTTGACACGTCGTTGCGGTAGAGGTGGTGGTACTTCAAAACAATGGGAAAAAGCGTTATCTCGGTAAATCTCGGCTTGAAAATCTCCTCTCCAAACAATGAGATGGAAAATTTTAAGGGTTACTCTTCAATCCAAGAGCGAGGCAAATAAGAAGACAAAAGGCAGATTTGTGTCTTTAAAATTCTATTTTTTTATTTTTAACAGAACAGAGACGGATGAGACACTATGGTCTTCGAGGAAAGAACCTTACACTGAGACGGCACTTTTTTTTAGGAGCTAATTCTTTTCACTCAGAACAACCAATAACGTAATAGAGCGTTATGTGGTACATGGGATGACTCGGGTTGAGAGACCACAACTATCAAACAAACAATGAATCTATCCATCAAATAATCTCACGTCTGCCTGGACCGACGGTGGCAATGCGAAAAAGTACTCAGTAGTGCCTGAACCAGCTTTCAAGAGACCATCAGAAAATGAAGAAGCATTTTTTAACTACAAAGTAGGCCATGCTATGAACGTGCAAACAGTAAGCGACTGTATTATTTCCTTCGTTCCAGTAGTCATGCTATCAATATCTGTTTAAATTTTTGATCCAGATCGTAGGCTCAGACGGTTACATATTAAATATCCGTGTATGCCCAGGAAGCAATAACGACAGGCATGTTTGGCGATATTCCCAAGTTAAGCTGTATATGGAATCTTTGAGAGATAACAACTATGTTCGCATCAGAGAAGGCGATTTGCACCTCCTAGGTATATTTTATAAATGTCACTGTATCCTATTTGAATATTACTATTTGAAAGATGACTTTGTATGGTATCCAAACATAAAGAAATTGATTTATTGTGATATAACAGTTTTTCAAATCAAGTATCTGTATTACTTTACGTAGAATTTTTTCTTGAACAATGGTTAATTAGCTGAAAACTATTACTCATATCGTAGTCATAACATTTTTATTTGAGTGTATGTCCAATCAATGACCATTTTTTTTTTTTTTTTTCAATTGTGCAGCTGATAGTGGTTATACTTTGTCGCCTGTAGTTTTGACACCTATTCTGCATGCCCCAGATGGATCTCCGCAAGCTACTTATACAAGAGAGCATGTTCAAACAAGATGCAAAGTGGAGCAAACGATAGGAATTTTAACGAACATGTGGCGATCAATCAAGCGTTGCAGAAAATCGTCTTATATAAGCCATATGGCCCAGAAAAAGTGGAATCTATTATAAGTGCCTGTGCCACGTTGCACAACTTTCGGTTGAGACAAGGGTGAACTGCTTTTATTATGAATAATAAGTCACATTATTGGAAATTTAAATATTTGTATTACTTTTGCAGAATCCCACTTCTTGTTCAAAATGAATTACAGGTTCCGTTAATAATTCAGAACCAAAGAAACAATTTTCAAGCTGGCATATTACACCGTGATAATATAATAAGAAATTTGTATATTCAGTGATATATTCAGTTCCATCGTGTGAACACACTTTTTGAGCTAACGATTTTGAGGTCACCGTTGAAATATTTTATCAGAAACTTACCAGACGATAGATTAGACCTTAACATTTTTGTTTTGTTATTTTTACTAAAATAATATATTAACAGTACTATTACACTAAAAAATAATATTTTGTGGATAAGGCTGATTTCTGTTTCAAAATTTAACAATTCAATCACCAACACAGTGTATGATATTACAGAATATTGTAACTATATCTTATAATTTTTTCGCATGGCATTATGCATTGTGAATATTTTTTAAATTCATGTCTTATTTACATATGCAGCCAAATGTTATATTATCTGTCAAACTGACTCAAATGTATTTATTACTACTATTCGATCATTAAATACAGAACCAAGTACCTTAAAAAATTGTTATAATTTAACATCTCATTTGATCAGATAATTAATATTAATAGTAACTCGGAGATAAATTTGTGAACTCACGAACTCTTGCAATTAGTTTATCATAATAAAGTATTTCAAGAACTTTTCATCTGGTACCTTGAAAATATTTAAAATTAAAACAGCCTTGTACAAGTACAACAAAAATTTTTATTAAAATAGTTAATAAATAATTATTGATATACAAATTAAAAATTGCAATGTACGGTGTTATGACTAATGCATGTACAGTAAATATGAATATGGAATGTGTCAATAACTCGATATAGAATTCGGTATTGAGACATACGACATACCTATTGTATTGGTAATGTCTCGAGCAATATAAAAAAAAGGCACCTTTTTTCTGAAGTACCAATTATAAATAACTACTCCCATGTAAGAAAATATTGTGGTGCGCATGCGCACAAAACATTTGTTGCTGCTGTGTTAGTCTGTGTATATTATCTCACTGACCGACACGCTTAGAGGATAGGGCCCCTGGCAATCTCCCTACTTATCTCTGGCCTGAACTACTCTATCCGACAGAAGGTCTTAGTGAATGTATTTGTCGAGGCAATTTTACAAATAATCGAAACTTGGTGAAATGAAAAGTAATCTCACTCAAATTTGGCATTTTTATCGTAAAGAACGGAGGTGGAAAGGGGGGGGGGATGAGAAATGAAGAAAGAAAAAAAAAGTGAAAAACTGCCAGTCAGCGAGAGGATCGTAGCGGCTTCGGCGAAAAGCAGCGTCGACAAAGTAAAGAAGTCGGGGATATTGTTTCAGCGGTTTTAGAGGAGGTTTTGCTTTCATCAAAAAATCACTCCTTTGCATCGACGACGACGGGCTCAGCTCCAAAGAAATCACTTAGCAGACCGGCGTCCCGGGGAATGACACGGCATTGCGGGGATTACCATGGAATTTCCCACCGCTGGGGTGACTTGCCCAGTAGCTAGACACTTAACAGTGCAGGGTAAACGGTTTTTTTTTTTTTTTTTTTTTTTTAAATTAAACACAAAAGAAAGGTACAATATTTTGGACAAATTTTTACTTTATTGCGTAGAAAATTATCTTACGATCCTTTAAATATACCTGCAACCCCATGTATCGCTTCTGAAACACTTGATTTGACCCGTCCTATCTACCGGAGTCAGAGCAATTTCTGGTAACCATTTTTCAATCGTTCGACTTGATTATACGGTATAGTTAAGATGTTATTGCATTGGAAAAAAAAGCAATTTTGCTCCGAAATATTTCAGTCTACAAACATAAACATTTCCCTCAAGTTATATATATATATATATAATATATCCTCCGCATATACACGTGTACGTACGAGAGTACACCTTATTGGCTTTCCACATACGTATACAAGGCTTGTTCCTACGTGACTTGTTTTTCTCATCGTCTTCGGGCAGAGCCGCGTCCACGTCCACCATCGTATGGTATAGGTATTCACAGGAACGTACACCCATTGCTGTTAGAATCTCGTTATCGTTTACCAACTAAATACTTTGGAGAGCCTCGACAGGACGAGTTCAATCGACACCGCGAGTTCCCATTGCTCTCGAGCCAACTCTTTTTTTGTTTTCCTCTTTCAACTCCCGAGAAGAGTTTTATCAAATTCGTTATAAGTGAAGCATTTTCGAAACCTCCGAGACACCATATTTGAGGGTGTGTGCACGTAATCGGAAATTCTCGATTTTTCTCCGACACTCGGTAAAAATCTTCCCGAGACACGGAACAGCCGCAGCTGCATCAGGGAGAGAGAGAGAGTTCGGGCCAATATAGCTGGTGGTGCCCCGACATGGAAATTCCATAAAAATTGCCAGCCTCACGAAAACCGCAGCTCTCGAATCGAAAGATGAACGAGAGCAAAGGGGCAGGGGAGGGGGGGGGGTGAAGAGAGCGGCGCGTGTACCATATCCTCTAACGAAGAGAAACAAATTCTCCTGGTGTATATTATATCCAGTGGCGCGCGTGCGTTGCAGCATCAGGCATCGGTGGTGAGCGAAAAAATAAGAGTGGGAAAACAAAAAAGAGCCAGGTCGGGGAGAGAGACAGACGACGGATGATGGGCGTACGTATATATATGCACCGGTTCGACTGGAATCGAAGCTCGTGCGTGCGTGCATTTGCTCCGTCTCGTGGTGCATGTATCTATGTATACGTGGATGCCTGCCATGCCCCATCCTCCCTGATGGTGCTTTTCTGCGTGCAGGAGTGCAGGAACACCGAGAGATGGAGAGGGACGAGAAAGCCCGGCAGTCGGCGCGGGGCGCTTTGATGTGGCCGCGCTTATTCGCCACCCTGAATACCTTCGCTCCGCTGCTGTTCGTTCCCTTCCTCTCTTGTCCCCGCATAGTACGCGCGTCGACTTCATTCCGCAATTTATCTCGCTCCGCTGCTGATGCTCCTCCTGCTATGTACATGTATACGTGTACCTACTTTCTCCGTCTCCATCGCGGGGTGAATTTTGCGGCTCGTACCTATATATACTGTCTCCGTTGTTCTCGCCGTTATACCTCCGTTGCTTGTATGCGTTGCGCGCAGCTTCCCGCGATCGAGAGAAAATGAGAGAGAGAGAGGGGGGGGGGAAAACGAGAGAAAGACGTGTATATGCTGTTGAAACAGCTGCCGGTTGCAATGATCTCTTTTTTGGCAAAAAAAGGTCCCGAGGAAGGTGCTTGGAATGAGTACAATTATTGCGCCAAGGCGCGTCGAGGAGGCACCGCTCCCCCCGATGCGTCTTTGGTGTTTGTTGTGAAACTAAATGACACAGGGCACGCAGAGGCGCGAGATCCCCTCATCTTAATATAACAAAGTGCCGTACTTGGCCATTTTTTCTGCCGAGGCGCTCTATTTCAGCGAACGATTGTATAGTTCCTCCTCGGAATGAGCGTGCAAATAGGTGTGTTATGTCGGTGGGCTTTTGAAGATTCAATATATTGTAGAATACAAATAATGCGAGTGACCGTTAATTTCTTTGAAAGGAACTTTTTTATATCCACATACATCTAACGCAACGAGTCCTCACAAGTCCTGAAAACTGCACACACATTTTTCCCGAGCACGGATGTTTTTTGGTCATTTTTTTTCTTCATCCCCTTCAACCAGCTGCACGATGCGAGTACACCTATATTTCACGAAGATCTGCAGGTGGCCCTAGGAGAAAGTCGGCGCCCGACACCTGCTGATGACACCGTATAGACCCACCATAAGTTGAGTATTTCGCTCCTCTAGTAACCTCCACCTCGTTCTGACGGAGGGCCGAGAGCAACGATGAGACGAGAGCGGCGGAGCTTCTTCCGCGGGCGTGCGACGTGCCCGGAATGTGGGTCGCGGAAAAAGAAGCAGCATCCTCGTCGCCCGGATCTCCGGATACATATTACAAATATATACTTGCGCGAATATGTACAGGTGCACGAGTACGTACTCTTTTATACCTTTACACTTACGCGAACACCCTATAGCCGGTAGGAAGTTGCGTATTTGAAAAAAAATCTTCTTCTTGGGGACTCGGGCAATCAATCGCGTCGGCATCCAGGCCCTCGAGTTTTTCTTCCATCGTGCAGCCGCATCCCGCGGTCTTTTCTTGGGCGATTGTTATTGCCCAGCCCCTTTCACCTCCTCCCTCCTCCGAGAGAGAGAGATAACCGATTCGAGTTGTCGCGAGCACCCGGACTATACCGCAGCACCGGCGCGGCTGTTATTTATTGGCCCGCGGGTTATACGGCCGATGGGTCATACTCCTATGTGGCGCAAAGACACGTGTACGGCGATCGGGATGAATCGCTTCTCCTGTGGAAATCGTTCGCTGCAAAAACTGCGTGATTCATCGTCGCTATATAGTTTTCATCGAATTCATGTCGATCCTAATCTTTTTTGTTTCTATGTACCCATCCGTACAAATTTTTTTTTTTTTTCAATATACAAGATCGCCCATTCTCTTCAGTTTTTGTACGTGCTGTTGCGACCCTCCCTCTCAAATTTAGGATGTAAAACGACTCTCGATGAATAACTTTAACTTATTATATAATTTGAAACAACTTATTACGTCGATTAATCATCAAAACGCATGTTACATCGGTATATACATATACAACTTAATCATTGGCATATGGCATAAAGCATATTATAATATTACAAAACTCATTCGAAAACGTAAAAGAGTACTCTTACATATAGCTATCCTCTGGAATAAATATTTTTTAATTAAGTATAATTAAAAACATAAAATCGCTGTACCTTCGTAAATAATGTAGATATCACGAAAAGAACGATATTCCGCGATCATGAAATTAAAAAAAAATTTTTTTTTTTTGAAACTGTGGGACTTTGATTACTTGAAGTGATTAAATATTCGTTCCTATCTCTTTAATAACATGCGAGTTAGTTTTTTATACGACACATAGCCCGAAAGAAGAATTTGAAATTTTTGAATTAGAAATAGTCAATTTTGGTAATAATGCATGTATATTGTGAAAAAAAATATACTACAGATAAGCTTATTTTACCACAAAGAGCTTGAAGAAAGTATTGCATAACATCAGCTGCTTCAGTATTGTGATATTATTTGGAGCAAAAATTATATTTTACACACATAAAAAAAAAAAAAAAAAAAAGAAAAAAAAATGCTGAGGTGCGTCGCATGCAAAAAACTCGCTTTTATGCGCATACGATGACGACGACGGCGAGGCTCATCATGTTTCCATTTGCCTCGATGACTGCGGAAAAATAGCTAGATACTATCCAAGAACTTGCCAATAACTCAAGGATAACCAAACGCGTGCTCTTGAAGAAACGAGAATTATCGAGTCTCAGCCAAACTACTCGCGTTTTATTTCGCTGCTATATATACACGAAAGAGACTGCGAATAAATTTATCATTGCATTTAATCGCTCTTCCGGGGGTATGCATAATCCAAAGCCGGGAGACAAATGAGACTGATACGTTACACTATCGAACAATAAATCGCGCAATGGCGATGATAAATTTCTAAATCACACCGGGTCTCGAAGAGACAATCTCGCGGGGGGAAGCACAACATCGTTTGCCTTGTATATAAATATACGCATTGTGCGAGAAGAGGAGAGAACAAGAGGCCCCGCGCACTGCTCTCTCAATTCGTGCCGCGTGCCTCCGTTTGATTTCTTTTTTTCTTTTTTTTTTTTTTTTTTCCTCCACCCCAGCATGCAGGTATTTGGGTGCATTGCGTGCCTCCCTCCCTTCCTTTCTTCCAGCCCCTCCGACTTCTTTTGAATATTCCTCACCTTTGCGTAAATTTCTCTCCCGCGGCCTTACATCTTGATGTTTTTTTTTTTTTCCTTTCGTTATTTTTATTGTTGTTGTCCTTGCTGCTTACTTGGGACTACTTACTTAAACCGTGACTCTACATATTTATTAAACAATACAGCGATTTTCTTCACTTTGATTTCATGTACCGTGTATACTCTCTTTCACACACACACACACACACACACACACACACACACACACGCAGACACGATGATTTAGATGTATAAAATTTTGGTGACAGTTACGTTGCAGGCACATTGAGAAAAATCAGATGTTTTTTTCCACCTGTCCTGGCGGATCAGTATCAAATTGTCCCGAAAAAGGATGATTATCCTTCTCTTTGATACCGAACAAACGCATCAAATTTTCCTCCTTTTTCCAAAAACGAAGAAATCCGTCCCAATCTGCTGCTGATGATTCAAGTATTATATTATATTGTACATGTATCATCAAATCCACTTATTTCGCAAGATGTACCTTTAATAAAATGATACTTACAATGGGAGAGTTGTGGTAAAAGCAGCCGCCGCCACTATTGCCATCGGTATAATAGTCCTTGGGAGGTAATTACAATATTTCCTGCATGTCAAAAATGGGCTTGGCAGTCACTCGTGACAGTATAACGTATACCGAAAGATGCGAGTACCTCATATAGGTATACGGTTGGTCAAATGTTTCACGCTTGCTTGCGTACCTACTAACGTTTTCTATGCCTAAATTCATGCCAATGCTAAATTATCCAACACTAAATTCTATTGTGCGAGTTTTTTCGTCTCTATAATTCTCCACATGGAATCTTTCCTCGAAAATTTATCGATTTCGAAATTTTTCATTTTTCCTCTCGGAGACTACAGAAAATTTATCATTCATTATCATTATGAAGCTTTGATAAATATCTCCGCAACGTAATATATTAGTAAGATTAGGTCTTCATGGTATCACTCGGTATACACAAGTCGTGTAGTTTGTTGGCGCCTGTATAATATCATACATTATAATTGTACGTGTATAATAATTTATACATTATTTATAAGGCGAATCGCGTGAAATTGCGTGAACCGCGATTTTCATCCATTATTTCGCGCTCGCCGTTTTCCTTCCATCATGTCGAACTGCAAAAATGTCCAATGTTTGAAAGGTGTCACCCTGAAAACGCACATACAAATAAAAGTGTATGATTTTGTTTCGTCTTTGGTGTGGAAATGTGAAAGATTGTCCGTCGCTAATGCAGTGATCACTGGGATGAGAGAAAATACACCCGATGCAGGTACGCTCGGGGGATACGTTATTGCGCAAACCAAAATCTCATTATTACGAGACAAAGAATCGACGATTAATCATCGTCACCCGCGAGCGGTATACAACACCGGACGCGTATATTATAACTCCGAGCGGGAATACCTGTCGTCCTCGTTGCTCTCGTTTTTCTCTCCCCCCCCCCCTCCTTCCCTTTTATCATCGTCGAGGGGCAATGATTTTTTAATAAGAAAAAAAAAAGCAAAGAAAAAACAGCCTCTGACCGAGAGAAAGGGAATAAGCAAGTCCCGGAATGCCAGGGCTTTTGTTCCTCCATGTATATATAGAGACACAGGTAGCTCTGCACTCTCTCTTTTTTTTTTTTTTTTTTTTTTTTTCCCTTTCTCTCGAAAAGACACACGACTTTCTTGGACATTCGTCAGTCGACAGGATCAGCTCGGCGCAAATGCAAAGGAGATGCCAATGGGCTCTCGCTGCGGGCGGGACCCGTTGACCTACACTGCAGTTTCTAAGGATTTAGATCGGTCCGGAGATCGATTTTCCCCGTGACTTTTTTAAGCGTCGCATTTTCTCGGCCCTCCGAGGACTGACTATCTTTTTTTTTTTTTTTTTTCTCTGAAAACGTGTTTTTTTTTTTTTTTTTTTTTTTTTGTCTAGTGCCATTGTCATGTCGAGCTCCGAAGAAAACCGAGGGAGGAAAAAAAACGGGTCGGGGGGGAGAAGAGAAAAACAAACAGCAGAGGAAAAGCCGCGCACACACAGCCTCCGGCCGAGACGGGAGGAAGAGAGCTCTCGCTTTGGCGGCGAAGGGGGCAAATTGCGATTATTAGCGGGACGATGGATTCCTCGCGATCAATGATGCCCCGCTTCCCTTGCCTTCCTGGAGGATCGTGACGGCGTCATCAAAACGCGCTACGCGAGGGTACACGCGCGGCGATTCCAGGGATTCGGCCAACCTTGTCCTGGTATATACCCGCCACCTCCTACTTACTCCGTGTGAAAAGAGCTGCCGCGGCTGATGCGAGGGATGACAGAGACGTCAGCGTGAGAATACAACGATTGCACACGAGGCTCGCAAAATACCTATTTTTATTGCTTCAAATGTATCGACATCTGGGAAATCGTTAATTATCAACGCACGATGGATTGCTTCACGGGGTCATCAACATGTATCAGGTTTGAAGTGATTTTTAAGTATAACCCTGCATTCGATCATACGTACACATAACTATGGCAGGCGTTATCCCTTCTTCCTCAAACTATTATGCTTTGGTCCAAAAATTCATCAACTCGCTTCAATTAATATGATATATTGGACAGTTTGCAGGATACAGTCGTAGTGTATGGGTGCATTCTTATCCATATAAAATAACTGGGCACTCATTCATTTTTTTAACCACTATCGTACGTCATCTGTGTGTAATACAACTGCTCCCAGCTTTAAAAAAAAACGAAAAAACAAGAGAAAAGAAAATGATGGCACACGCAAGAGGAGTGTTGCAGGAATGCCGAAGCCGGAAAAATCTCGCCGAGCTCGAGGAAGATGGTAGTAGGTACTTGCCTCATTATATTTTCCATGGTATACGTATGGGTGCCCCGCTCTCTTCCTGCTCCTCCGCGTCTGCCCCTTGCGTTTTCCATACGCGGGGGGGGGGAGGGATGCGAGAGCGCACGCTTGCCTTTGGGAGGATAAAAATGAGGAACGGGGAGAGGCCTATCGTTTTCGCGAGGGGAGTCGCCGTGGAAAAAAAAAAGAAAGAAAGGGAGCGATGCGATCGAGGGCTGCGCGGTAATTACGGGGCTTGGCGGGTATCTCGAGAATCGCCGCGAGATGCCGAAGACACGGAAAAATCCATATCCACGACGCCGGCAAGGATTAATGTGCTCCTCCCTCCCTCCACCCTTCTTTGTATACTTGCTCCGTGCGCCCTTGCTGTGGTATAGCTACCACGACGCACGTCACCACCACCTCGGCGTTTTGGCGTTGTATGAGTCACATACGCGTATCTCTTTGGCTTCCTCCCTTTTTACGCCCATTGATTCCCCTCTTTTCTATCAATTACTCCATTACTTAATACTGCTCTTTTTTTATTTCTCCGATCTTTCACCAGTCAATTTTGAAAAAAGATGATTTCCTTGTATGATAATTGCGCAGCGAGTGAAGATGCTCAAAGATCAATTAATGTCTTCCAAACCACACCGAGATGTATATTAATCCACAAGATTGATAAGACTTGTTTACTCGGCACAAACAGGCTGTACACAATTCATTGAATTTCTTATACGCGTGGAAATCGCACACCTGCACCGTGAATTTTTACCGTAAGACTTTAATGAAGTTATAGTTACTACTGGCATATCGTTCGAATTTCATCTACGCAGTTTCATGGTGAAAACAAATAACCCAAATTCTCGTTTCTGCACACTTTTAACCATATTGTAATTTATGGCAAATTGCGCGCGTGCACCAACCCAGTCATCATGCGAATGCGATGATGTTATAGAGGCACAGGCAAGAACAAAAAAAAAACCAACTCTTTAGCGAGACAAGTATGGTGCGACCGTTGCATATAAGTGTACAACGGTATGGAAAAAAAAAAAAAAACGGTTACCCATTGATTAAAAAAATCAAAAACACGAGAGTGAGAACTCATTATACCCGTGCCATTGGATGAAAAATATAACACTTAACGGCCAAAGCGAAATGTCACTTCATTCCGAGCGCAGTCGAAATAACACCCTCTGAAAATGGCCAAATTGGTGTACACCTACTTGGTTATTAGGCGACGAAGCAGCCCCTGACCACGAGTCACGAGAGCTGTGCACTCAACAAGTATACTCATCATATATATATATATCCATCTTCGAAATGACATAATACAATATATGTATATAAAAATCAATGCAAAAGAGAAAACTACGAGGTGGGAGAAAAAGCTCACTCCGTACAAAAGGATGTATCAAGTACGGTCGCACTTGTGTATAGTGACAATATCGCCGAGTGTATCGTGCCAATCAGCCAAAGCAAAGTCGCGAGCGTAATTGTGATGGCGCTCCTTTGATCTCCCCAATCCAATGATGGTATACTATTGTTGTAAATGTATCAGGCTCGATTCCACGGAGGTTGTACAAGCAAGCGCATTTGGTGCCCACAGGTGGTCTTCCCGTCGGCTGTCCGTGAGATGATGGATGTCCAGGGGCCCCAGGCATCTATGGAGTGCATATACATGCTTACACAGGTATATATCGCATTGGGAACAGGTAGCACCCAGGTAGCAGACAACCCTCCGCGGGGGGCCACTTCTCACTTTGCTTCCCTTTATATATATATATATGCATAGCCCCGCAATCAACCGGCCTCTCTTTCCCTCTTTGCTACATATACATATACTACTCGTGCTGGCTTTCAGGGACCAAACTCTGTACTGTCTTTACCCTTATACACATTGTACCGCCAAGATTGCGCGGCTTATCAAAGGAGCTGCGGTTGACAGCAAGGCATTCGGAGATGAAAATAAATACAAAAGTCTCTCTCTCTCTCTCTCTCTCTTGTCATTTTTGTGATTATACGTTATGGCGACTTGATGAAATCAGCAGTATCGTATCGGCAGTGACGAGATGATAGATTACCCCACTTTTGTTTTCCTTGAACAATGCGATGTATGAACAAAAAGTCGTGTGCGAAATAAAAAAAATAAAAAAATCTTTGGACCTACATATATATATATTCTTCGCGATGTATGGTTTGCGACACTCTTGGGCTCAATTTTCCCTGTGAGATCAATTTTGAAAAAGGCAGGTTTAGAGCCGACAAGGACGATTACGCGTGGGAGTGGCTCCCAACGACCGGGACAAAGTCGACGAATAGGCGAGCCAAAGGTAAGTGCGCTCGCGAGGCTGGATTCTTTCGTAAATCGTGGAGCCGGCGTGTATATGGGTACTTACGGAGAGATAGATCGTGGGATAATCGGCAAAAGCGAGAGAAAGGCGAGGCGCGCGTATGTAAGTTACGCGATATATATATATCGGGTGCACGTAAGAGTTGGATCGTGGGATAATCGGCAAAAGCGAGAGAAAGGCGAGGCGCGCGTATGTAAGTTACGCGATATATATATATCGGGTGCACGTAAGAGTTGGATCGTGGTTTCAAAAATGGGCGAGGCGTCGCTCGCCAGTGCACTGGAGAATCGCAGGAAGCGATCCATCTCCGGAGAGTATATAAAGTCGCGGCGTGCCATCCTCTAGCAATTATCGATGGTTATACAGGGACACTCCGGGCGGCTGTCAACCTTGTACGTTTTCACTCCATTGTTTTGCTCCGAGCCTATACGTTCCCATTTTTTACGTATGAACAGATAATTTTTTTTTTCTTAACTTTTCTCCGACAGTACCGTGAAACGGATGCTCGATATCGAGTAGCGCGATGTCATTGTGCTCAAAAAAAAAGGAGATTGGGGTTGATCGATGGGGGGTGAAGAAGAGAAACCTAAATTTTTTGCTTTTCTCCTCAACTTTTTTATTGGTGTTTGTCCTCAGCTTTTTCTTTAACTCTGCTGTATTTAGGATAAAAGCGATGACTATTGTGCTTTTGTACAGTAGGCAAACATTGGGGAATAGCTAATGAAATCAATGTTTTTCTTGAGGAAAGTTAAAACTTGTACAAAATTTACATTATTAACGATTCCATTTTTTTTGTTTATTTTTAAACGTCCTTTTCAATTTACTGTTGATTTCATTAGTATTGTTACTACTATTTGAGGAGCAAGAGAATAAGAAAAAACTAAGAATTTGACGTTCATTGAAAATTGATTATAATAGTTCATAGTAAACGCTCATTGCTTACAAAACACATTTTTTTAATAATTCTACTCCAAATGCAAATTACCGTTTGCATGCCCTAAAAGTGAAAAAAAAACCTCCAACTATATAAAACGATGATTTGAATTTTGTTAGAAATTCATGGGAATTATTCAAAAAGCCATCAGGTATACGTGTAGGTACATAAGTGTCTAGTGAAAACATGACACTTGGAAAAAACCAAATGTTTTATCTGGCTTCTGTTGGATATTTTTGAGATACAAAAAAAGCTCTCCGCACGGGTGTGGACATAAAGATGTAAAGCGTCGCCAAGACTTTTTTATCGTAATTTTTGTCACTGGAGCGCATCTCCTTCAGAGCTTGCCCTGGCCGGATGCTCATCAGTAATGAATGCTTTTTTTCCATCAAGGACGCAGTAAATGTCCATATGTAAAAAAAAACTCTCAAAGTATAAGAAAAGCAGATCTCTTGGATTTTTCATTTCTTTTTGGCTCATCTGCTGCCAAAATTTAGTGCTAAATGTATATAGTTATGGCGTAGGTATCGATAAAAAAGCCTCATTTAACCAAATATCATCTGCAAGTATCTTTGCGTTATGTGCTTGGAAATTCTAGTTGTGGAATAAAAAAAAAAAAAAAAAAAAAAAAACAATAATAATTGAAAAGTAAAATTTTTGTCCCTTAAATTAATGGGTACATCGTTTCCGAATCAAGTGGAAAAACAGTACGTACACTGCGAAAGAGCGAAAATGGCTGCATAAAGGGGCTGAGATAATTCGCCCGCTTGGGGGGTTAGAAGAAAGGGCGGGCCGCGTCCCCATGACAACGGGTATATGTATATACATGTACAGACACTATGGCACAGGTACACGCAACGTTGGCGTGAATAGTTGTAATTTTCGACAGCTTTGATCCAAGTGTAGCATAAATTTAAATTGTCTCTCTCTCTCTGGCGTCTAATTGGCGAAATAAAATTGAACAGCTATACATATATAAACATGTCGTTGCTAGGCGCGTCAGCAAAGTTATTTTTTAACTATTTTATTTACATTTGAGAGAAAGAGGGAGTTTTTACAGGAGGGTGGCGATGGAGAGCTCTTGGTCCATCACTGACAACCCAAGCGTAGGGAGGGAGTCATGGCATCGACGGTTGCAACAGCGCCTGGAAATAAAGCGAAGGAGCAAAAGCTCTTAGCACCCCGAGAGGAATTAACGTGGCGGGAAACTCGCAGCGGTGCCATATTTAGTCCACCCGATGATGCTTTTCTCCTCCGCGGAAATAAGTAGAAGACGCGAGAGGACTGGCGTGGGGGGTGGGGGGGGGCGCCTAGAACGCCGTGTTCTGCAAATGTATCGCAAATTGTCGTTGCGCGCCAAGTGCTCGATGTATACATGTATACGCACGCGAGACTCTTGAAGGATCGGAGGGGGTGTTGCGCGACTTTAAGCTGCTGTCGCTCGTAATGCTCGTGGCACGGCGACAATGACGAGTCACCGCCGGCAAAGATAATCGACCATAAATCCATCTTCGAATTTCACGCGAGCTCTACGTGTATATATGTATACACGGCGCCCCCTCGCACTTTCTCGCGAGCGCGAAAATTCCACTCCGCGCCGGGAGTACAATAATATACGCGTGTTTCTAAAGAGACTCTCTCTCTCTCTCTCTCTCTCGCTTCTTCTACACGTATACACCGGCTTTCCTTCGCGTTTTACGCAAATGCAGCAAAGCTTGTATATCTGCGCGAGGAAGGGAAAAAAAAGGGAGATGTCGTGGGAGATGATGATGTCTCTGAGTTGTCGCGTAATGGTGCCGTTGCACTTTGGGGCCAGGACAATTTTCGAGTTGCCGGGGGTGAAAAATTTCGAATAAAGTTGCAAAGTGTGTTCATAGGTGTTTTATGTTTTCTCGTTTCGCTTCGAGGATTAAAGGGGCACACATGATACAAAGTTAGCATTGTTCCTTCAAATTTCAAGAGTACAATTTTGCACGTGCAACGAAGTTTAGAAACCATTTTGGTCGAGCGGCTTCACTGTTCTACACCGTAAGAAGTTCACAATTTCGTTTCCTTACCATTTACGGTTTAATCTGATATTTCTTTGTTTTTTTTTTTTTTTTATTTATTTTCAATATTGGACTTTCCTTCATGAAAAAACATTTCATACGAGTACGTAAAAAATTTGTTGTGAAAAAAAAAAAAAAAAAAAATTGATTCAACGAAAAATTTTTACCCAAAAAAATCAACATTTACATTGTTATTATAAAGGTTAAAAAATAATGAAAAATATTTGACATCAAGTATTTTTCTCGGGTGCAAGTGTAGTAGCCGCACCCTTTAAACCTACGTGAAAGGTTTTTGCATATACAGTAGCCAACAGTTTGAAAACATCTTTTCGAGCCAATGGCGGTCAATCGAGTGATTGTTCGGTAATGTTTAGACACTTTTACAAAACCATATTATCGCGGGGTGATACGACAACGAACACTCACACGCGTGTGCCATGTATACCTACGCATAAGTATACATATAATGTACCTATAGGATTATATACACGCGTGGCCCTTGGTTGCCCTCAAATCATCGAGGGCGCGAAATGATGCTCGGCCACGCGCAAGTAACGCGATAATGCCAGCCGTGAAAGGCAGCGCAGTTCCCGTTCCTCTCTTTCTCTATATATAATATATACCCGTAGGTTGTACACAGCTCGAGCCCTTTGATGTCAACCCGCCTCTCTTTCTCCGTCTTTCCCGCTCCCTTCTCGACTTTTCCTCATGT
The DNA here is from genome assembly GCF_000648655.2 of Copidosoma floridanum. The sequence continues at coordinate 358,643 of NW_019379489.1, read as the reverse complement.
CCCGATTGATTTGTGCCCACATTCTCGAGAACTTGTCATTAAAAACTGCCATTCGTTAAAACTAGTCCCGTGTTGCGCGTGAAATAAAAATCATACGTATAATTAAAGGAAACAACAACACAAATTCATACAAGTGATACAATGTGTACTCTGCGTGTGAAAAAGTGTCTCTAGTTGACAAAAAAAAAAAAAAAAAAAAAAGAAAAAAAAATGCTGAGGTGCGTCGCATGCAAAAAACTCGCTTTTATGCGCATACGATGACGACGACGGCGAGGCNCCCGTGTTGCGCGTGAAATAAAAATCATACGTATAATTAAAGGAAACAACAACACAAATTCATACAAGTGATACAATGTGTACTCTGCGTGTGAAAAAGTGTCTCTAGTTGACAAAAAAAAAAAAAAAAAAGAGGGTAGAGAAAACATTTGCATGATCTGCTAATGACCGTAGTGCGATTCGAGTGAAGCGATGATCATCTCCGCGTAATCGCGGGGGAGGGGTCGAAATTGCATTAGCCCTGCGAGTGGAGACGGACAAAGCGGAGGACACGCGCCGGTCGAAAATCATCTCTGCGGGAGGTGCGCGTCATCGGAGCCTCTGTATTCGCATATACGTGAATGTATATATCGCGTGCACACTCGCATTTTCCCGAAAGAAGATGGGGGGAGGACATGAGACGAAGAAACGGGAGCTTTCGAGGCAAAAGGGGGCGCGCGCATCTTCCTGCGCGCCACACCGGCATGAATCTCGGGCCCCATTCAGAGGAACCAGCCAGGCATATTCCAGGTTAATTCGCTACTTGCGTTCCACTCGGTGGACACACGTGAATACGCCAGTCGCCCGTGAATAAATGGCCCCCATTGTTCAATCAGCCGTTTTATCGCGTATTCTTTGGGGAAAAAGGGCAAAAAAAAAAAAAAAAATAAAGGGGAGAAGCTATACAGGGACGTGCGCGATGTATACGAGCATACAGTAGCCGGGGAGACGTAAAAACTACTCTCGAGGTCGATATACGGCCCCCCAAATGTCTCTTTCGTCTTCTTCCTGCCCTGATAATTCTTACAGCCGGACGTCGAGGATCGGAAAAAAATGCGGTTCTTGCGGTTCACTCGGTACAGGATACACCACGAAGGTTGTCGGGGCCGACTTTTGGAATTTTACAGTACCACCCCAAATGATATTTTTACCCCGATGCTTGATGCGCCTACACGTCACCGAAAGTACTTGCACGTGATAAACATCGAGTGGTGTTTTTTTTTTTTTTTTTTTTTTTTTTTTTTTTTTTTTTTTTTTTTTTTTT